>JAJQZP010000037.1:1826545-2419138 GCA_025403435.1 Artocarpus heterophyllus
CTCCATCCCTCTCAATATTTGGTTGCTCTGCTTTTGTACATATTCAAGTCACACCGAGGAAAACTTGATCTAGAGCCATTAAATGCATTTTCTTGGGTATTCCTCTTTTCAAAAAGGATACAAATGTTTCTCCAACTACAAATAAATTTTATAACTCCATGGATGTTACGTTCTTTGAACACTAGTCATATTACCCCAAATCTAACATTCAGGGGGAGAGTATTTCAACAAAATGTCACTTTGGGATGTCATTACAGAGACCAACGATTTAGATATTCCCCATACTTCATCAAATCCAGTCAATACCCAGATTGAAACTATCCCTATCCACAAGATGAACTCATGATCTCAAACCTTGTTGATCCACCTGCAGAAGTCTCTAACTATGATTCACCTGAAGCATCTGAACCTTCACATATTCTTCTTCACCAATGTTTAGCCAAGTGAAATTCCTTGTCTCCGTTCCCCAGACGCTGCTCAAGCCAAACACAACAAAGACCTTATCACTTATTCTAGAAGAAAAAAGAACCAGAGGGAGATAGAGCACCAAGTACCACTTATGTAGATCCAAGAATTGGAACCGGATTCAAGATCAAAAGATCCACAAGGTAATTCTAATCTCGAGTCTTCCAATGATAGTAATCTTCCTATTGCAATAAGAAAGGGTGTTAGAGAATGTACAAAGCATCCAATCTATAACTTTGTGTCATATCAAGGGCTTTCTAATAAGTACAGGGCATTTGTGGCAAGTTTGGATCAAACATAGATTCCTAACTCCATACAAGAAGCTCTCACAATACCAAAATGGAAGGCTGCTGTTGAAGAAGAAACCGAGCACTAGAGAAAAATGGAACATAGAAGACACTAGCTACCACCTAGAAAACGACCTGTAGGATGCAAATGGGTCTTCACAATTAAATACAAAGAAGATGGAAGTGTTGATCGATTCAAGGCTCGACTTGTTGCCAAAGGTTTCACACAATCCTATGGAATTGATTATGAAGAAACCTTCGCTCCTGTAGCCAAATTGAATACTGTCCGAGTTCTCCTATCTCTAGCAGCAAATCTTGACTGGCCACTTCATCAATTAGATGTCAAACATGCTTTCCTTAATGGACACCTGATAGAAGAAGTCTATATGAGCATTCCTCCTGGATTTGAAACACAAGCAACAATCAACAAAGTTTGTCGACTGAAGCGATCCTTGTACGGACTCAAACAATCTCCAAGAGCCTGGTTTGACAGATTCACAAGAGTAATCAAGCAGTATGGATATCTACAATGTCAGACAGATCACACCCTCTTTGTTAAACATTCATCTAAAGGAAGAATTACCATTCTTATCGTTTATGTAGATGATATTATTTTAACAAGAGATCATATGCAGGAGATAAGCACGCTCAAAAGCCTACTAGCCAAAGAATTTGAAATCAAAGATCTGGGAAACCTCAGGTACTTTTTTGGAATGGAAATAGCTTGGTCAAAAGCAAGAATCTTAGTTTCTCAAAGGAAATATGTTCTGGATCTTCTGAAAGAGACTGGAATGATCGGATCCAAGCCAGCTGACACTCCCATGGACTCAACAATTAAATTAGGAACCAAAGAAGACTGTCCACCAGTAGATAAGGGCAGATATCAAAGACTTGTGGGAAAACTTATATATTTATCTCACACAATACCAGACATTGGTTTTTCTGTTAGTGCAGTGACTCAATTCATGAACAATCCGAATGAAGAACACATGGAGGCAGTTTACAGGATCTTGAGGTGTTTAAAACTGACACCAGGAAAGGGCTTGTATTTCAAGAAATCAACAGACAAAGGTATAAAGTTATACAGTGATGCTGATTGGGCAGGATCAGTAACAGATCGAAGATCAACTTCTGGCTATTGCACATTTGTATGGGGAAACCTAGTCACATGGCATAGAAAGAAACAGTCTGTTGTATCAAGAAGCAGTGCAGAAGCCGAATTTAGAGCAATGGCACATGGTATATGTGAAGACTTTTAAAGGAGTTAAGGATTGAAGTTGAAGAACCTATGAAGATGTTTTGCGACAATCAGTCAGCTATAAGCATCGCGAAGAATCCTGTGCATCATGATAGGATGAAGCATGTAGAGATTGATCGACATTTCATAAAGGAAAAGATCGAAGAAGGAGTAGTCAAGTTTCTACATCAGCCAACCAGCCTTCAGATAGCTGACATCCTCACCAAGGCTCTACCAAGAAAGAACTTTGAAGATTTAAACTCCATGCTAGGCTTAATTAACATTTACAGCCAAGCTTGAGGGGGAGTGTAGAATATTGTAGGATAATATTTACAACTGTCAGATTTGATGATTAGTGTCCTAGCTGTTAGATTTAATGATTAGTGTCCTAGGATATTGCTGAGATTATGGGCTGATTTGATGCTTTCTTGATTTCTAGCAATTACTATTATCTAGGAGATTTGTTAGGAGAATTGTTAGGATTTTCTAGATGAATAATCTCCTATAAAAAGGGCTGTGTTGTATGTTAATATTCAGAGGAAAAAAATAAAACTTTTCTCAATTTCCTCAAAAAGTGACACAAATATGCTTAATTTATAAATAAAAATAAAAAATTCAAAAAATTAAAAGAGCTAAAGAGAGAAAAAATTCCAAGGATTTAAAAAACAAATCAACGTCAGAGTAAAAGCAAAACAGAACAAGAAGATGAGCTAGTAAGAACACTACAAATCTAATTTCAAGTCTTACTGTTACCAACCAAAATCAACATCGAAGAACCGTAAAACTCAATTAATCTATTGCAGATCTAGTGTAAAAAAAAAAGAAAAAAAAGAAAATCAGTAATGCTTGTGGGGGACAAGGGGTTGATGAAGACAGAGTAAGTGGGGTGAGATTATGGTAGTGGGTAGGGGTGAACAAAAAATCCTACAATCCAACGAATCCAATTTAATCACACCCAATAAATCCGAGATAATCAAAATATGATGGATCCAAATAAAAATTTTCATTAATCCATCCAATCCGATTTTATTCATTTGCTGTGTTTAGGTTGAGTTTTTCATTTTATGAGATGATTCGAACCCACCTAATACAAAATAGATATAAAATATTCATTATATATTGTAATCTTTACATAATCTTATACTTTAAAAAATACCTTTATTTATAGTAATAATTTATGAAGACTTCTTTTCTTTGGTTCCAAACTTTTAGTTTTTTACTTTCTATTTTCTAATACACACTACACACTATACTACACAATTCCTTAAAAAAAATGAAAAAAAAGATTTTGATGGTTGAAGCTTTGATTTGTGCAAAGAGTTGGTTGATGTCTCAGGAGGAGGAGTCTATAGAACTTAGAGAATACGTGGATGAGGTACAAGCTTTAGAGGAATCTAAAGAAGTTGGTCCAAGTAATGCATTTGTCATATCTTATTTTATAAGATATATATTTATACTAATTATTTGAAAAGTTATTATGTTTTATGCTAGGTGATGGATCTTGCATCACAGATATAGAGAATATTTGAGTGGAAATGCTTATAGTTGGAGATTGGCAATTGTGCAATATGTTGATTGTGGTTGATGTTTATTGACTAAAAAGATATTTGGTTTTTTAGTATTTATTATGTTTTGTTTATTAGGTGTGACTTATGTATTTGAGATTTATTTGACATCTAATATGTGATGAATTGTTGTTTTTTTTTTTTATATATTTCTTATTTGTTAGTTTGAGTTTTTTCTTTATAATACTTAATCTGATCAATCCATACAATCCACCCAAACTTTAATTGGGTGGGTTTTTAAAGTTTTGGATTCATTGGGTGGATATTTAAAATCAACCTTACCGAGCTTTGATTGGGAAGGTTAAAAGATCCCTAAAATCCCCCAAACTCACTCGGTGTTCACCTCTAGTAGTGAGCGAACAGACTCGATGATTGCTATGCAGAAGGAAAGGAATTGACAGTGGTGAATGGTTTATTTCCACTGAGGGCAATGACTGATGTGAATGGGTCTTAAGCCCCTTTTTGGAATGACATAAAATAAGCTGCTTTCTACTTGTTCAGCCCAAAAGATGCTTTTAGATTGTTTGGATGGATACACTGTTTAAGCTTTTGACTTTTATAAGTACTTTTGTAACAAACTACCTCTTTGGTCCTTATGAAAAAAGTACTTATAAAAAGCTTTTTTATTTTCTTTTTAATTTTATATTTATAAATAACAAATTAAAAATTCCACTTATATCCTTATATTAAATTAGCTTTGTGACGACCCGCTTGCGTAGCTGTCATTTAACTTGAATATAATCATAATTTCAACATATTTTAACATAAAGTATTGAAAATTATGGAATAATTTTTTTTTCCTTTCAAATACATTGCAAACCTTTACTTGATCTTTTAAAACTTTATGCACATCAAATGCAATCATGCTTTAATATAATAATTATAAATACATTGCAAATCTTGATTTAAACTATAAAACTTTTTGCATAGCAAATACAACTTAAAACTTATAACTTAAACAGTAAATCATTATGCATTAACAAAATGCAAAAGTACTTTAAACATAATTATTTCAAATGAATTCTTGATAATAAAGAATTCATAACATATAATCTTGAAAGAAATATTATTCATTTTTCAAAACATAATTTCGTAAAAACTTAACCTTTGTATACCTCATAACATTAATCTCGTAAAACATATAATAATAAAATATCTTTAAAACTTTTTCTTTTAAACAAAAAGATAATTATTTAAGAATTACTTCCTTTAAAACATTCCTTAAAACATACTTAAAAACTATGACGACTATTGTCGCATTTCAAGTTGAGACATCGCTCAACCAATGCCTTTAAAACCCTTTTTAAATCATTTCTTCAAAACTTAATAATTGGATAAAATGTTTCGTAAAATATAACTTAAACTTTAAAAACATTTCTTAACTTCAACTTTCTTGAACTTTGAAAGTACTATATCAAATAATGAAAAAATAACATTTTCTTTCGGCAACGAAAACATACCATAGTGGTATCCATACCCATCTCCACCATTTGTCTGCTGCTTACTACTGCCTAACAAATGTCGCTGGTAGGTTTTCTTACCTACAACATGAACACACTTAAATGAGCTATCGCTCAGTAAGTAAGAAATCAGTCTCGCAAAATATAATTAAAAATTATTTTAATAAAAATATGCATGAACATTTTATTCTGTCTTGTCAACTTGTTTTATGCTTAATTATGAACATCTTATAATCATTTATTCCTTTCTTTAACTCTTATCTTTGTTCTATAACTTTTCTTATCTTATTATCATTTGTGTTCGCACCAACATCATTAATCATGAAATCATAAACATGATACTTTCCTTGTGAAGACTTAAGACCATCGAACTTCGAGGTCATCTTTAACTTTACTTTGAGTACCTCACAGTTAAGGAGGCTGGTATGATACTTCTTAGCACTTTCACTTGCCTTATTGTGTGATTGTAGTATGACTTAACACTACATATCATCACAATTATATAAATCATAAATCGTAAATCGTAAACATACTTAACTTGAGAGTGACTAAACAATATGATTTAAATATTGCATTCATCACACATTAATCATAACATCATCGTAACATATCATATCATGACATAACATATCATAATAAATCATAACATAAAACTCATTCTAACATAAAATAGTGTAACAATCACTGATCATGCATTTTCATAACTTTTTATGAAAACATTTAAAATATCTTATTTTAAAACTATTCATACTGTAGGCGAGATTCCTATTTACTTGGACTCCGAGTTAAGCGGGTCTAATTGTACCTCGCTGTATCTACAGTATGCGAAACATACTCTATAGTACTCCTCGAGCAACCATGAATGGTTAGGAATGCTCCCTAGAGATCACACATTGCTAAACACATCATTCTAGACTCCGTTACTGTAGTTTGAATTGCCTCGATCCGCGTACAGTTAGTATCAGATGATTTTCATCAGAGTAGAATTAGCTCAAATGGAGGTCACCACCGCGTTCAGAGCATCGAAATGAGTCAGGAGGCGGTCTTAGATCGTTGATCGGAGGTCCGGATCACAAAATCCTAAAGTCGCCGTTGACCAACGTTGACCGACCGTTGACCGACTTTGACCGCCATTGACTGGCCTCCGTTGGCAGCTGAGCTCTGGCTTACCCCCCCTAATTTGACCATTCTGAGTCCAATGGTGGTGTCAATTTCACCTAATTCAGCCTCTAACATAGCAGGTCAGAGCTTGACATTGATGGCAAAAATGGAGACTCCGATCATGCCTTTTCGGTGATGGAAACCCAAAATTGGTTGAGGGCTTTTGCTACTCATCTTCCTCTAAGTGTTTCCCCTCATCCACTTTGAAGCAACGTGGCTGGGACGAGCAAGAACGGAGACTTTCGTGGCAGTTGATGGCGGTGGGCCTTGAACTCCGTCGATCGTCAACAGGATGTTGCAATTGAGGTGGGGGAAAGCTTCCCCGTCCTCCTCTAAATATTTTCCCCCAATCAATTTGGGTCGATGTTGCTTGGAATGGCGAATTCGAAGTCCCCACGGTGGGTTAGCAGCGGCGACATTGAGCTTCAACGGGTAGCGGTGCTAAGGTGCAATTGGGTGGGGCTTTTAGCTTGCCTTGGCCCACTGAGTCCATTGGGAGGGGCGGTGTCGGCCACCTCCTCCGACAAGGCTGAGTTCCACCGTGGTGTGACGGTGCACGGTGGTGGTAGATGGGCGGAGCAATCCGGCGGTTGTTGAGCTACCACTAAGGGTGGGTTTTGTTCCTCTCATCATGGTAGTCATGTAGGAACAAGAATCACGTCGATCGGATGTCGGACGGCAAAGATATCTCGCCAGAAAGTTTGGGTTTCTCCGCCACTTTAGATGACACGTGTGGCTTCCTCTAGCGGCTTTTTGGGCGGCACAACACCTCGTTAGACTCAGCTCATCGAGAACTTTCCGTTGGTGCAGAAGGTGTCAAAAACAAACACCAGAATCTTGACCAAGATTTGAGGAGAGAGAGAGAAAATATAGAGAGAGAAAGTAGGGAGACAGAGCTGATTTTTGTGGGATTTTCTTTTTTTCTTTTTTTTTGCTCTTTTATAAACAATTTTGTGGTCTACACAGTCTCATTCTGTGTCATGTTGGATTGATAATATTTGATCTATAACTATAACTGTACACTTGTTGAACTAATGTTATACATGAATTTCCACATAATCATGATAAGTTGGAAAATTTCACTTTTATCACATAATCTCAATTTAAATCTTTTAAATTGAGATTCTTATAATTGCCACCACTATGGCTCATACATGAAATTAATGAATCATAAACTTTTAGTTTAGCACATTGAAAATAACTATTTTAATGTACTATCATAATATTTCAAGTACTTAACCAAGCAATTTTGGAAATCCTTAATTAATCACGTTTATTAATTTTTGGATTTTTCTTGGTCGTTACAAGCTTTTTACTTATTTAATCAAACACAAATTTACAATTTCAATTACACAATTTCACATATTACACATATTCACATAATTCCACATATTCACCAGTTTACAATTTCAAGTTCCCAATTTCATTTCTTCACATAATTTCATATATTCACATCTTCACAAGTTTACAATTTCAACTACACAATTTCACATATTACACATATTCACAAATTTACAATTTCAATTACACAATTTCACATATTACACATATTCATATATACACAATTATACATATGGTTGGAGGGCAGGTGGGGAGGGGTGGGGCGAGTGTAGGGGGACTGTGTGGGGCGAGGAGGGAGTAGTGGGGGGTGGGGCGAGGGGCAACATGGGGGGAGGGGGGAGGGGGCATGGTGGGGCAAGGGGGGGTAGGGTGAGGGATGGGGGGGCGTGGTAGGGGGTGGGTGGGGTGAGGGGCGAGGTGGGTGGGCTAGGGGGAGTAGTGGGGGGTGGGGAGGTGGTGGAGCAAGGGGGGTAGGTGGGGCGAGGGGGGTGGGTGGGACAAGGGGCGAGGTGGTGGGGCTAGGGGGTGCGGTGGGGGGTGGGGCCAGGGGGGGCGAGGAGAGAGAGAGAGGGAGGGGGAAGAGGAAGAAAGAGGAAGGGGGAGCTTACTGGTGGCCGAGGCGATGATGGTGGAGGCTACGACGGCAGAGAGAGAGAAAAAAAGGATTTTAGAGAGAGAGAGAGAGGAATTTTAGAAAGAGAAGGGTGCAGATTAAAAATTGGGGGATAGGTGTGCGTTTCAAAAATTTTAATGGGGAAAATGAACCTTCCACTACCATTTTTGCAAAAACGATCATGAAAGCCTACCAACAGCATTTGAAATGTTGTGATTTTTTTACAGCATTCCACGACAGTTTTAACTGTCGTGAAAGTGGGATTTTTTAGCATTCCAAGATGGTTTTTGCAAAGCTGTCGTGGACGCAAAAACCGTTGTGGAACGTTCATTTTCCCCATTAAACTGTCGTGGCTGCAAAAACCTATCAAAGTATTTGAAATGTGTGATTTTTTATAGCATTCCACGACGAAAGCCTATCACAGCATTTCAAATGTTGTGATTTTTTACAGCGTTCCACGATAGTTTTTGCAAAAACCATCATGGAAGCCATTTTCTATAGTATTCCACGATGGTTTTTGCAAAAACCATCCCAGAAGCTTACAATTCCATGACGGTTTTTGCAAAAAACCGTCGTGGAATATTTTTTGATGACGGTTTCTTCATAAAACTGTCATAAAAAAATTGTCTAAATTATTTCTTACATATTATTTTCTTTTCTGCCCAGGGTGGCCAGCTTGTGTGTTAAGCATCCAGTGACCCAGAATGTATACTTTTTCTCTATTTTCACCATAAATATAACTATAAATAGACATACAAAATCCTTAAAAAAAGATGAAAAATTAAAGAAATTAAAGAAAAATTTTAAAATAAATTAATATAAATTGGTTTATAGATGCTCATTTTTTTATCTTTTTTTTTCATTAGTTCCTCAATACATATCCATTCCACATCTTTACGAAGCAAGTGTGAAATATCATCTTTAAAATTATCTATCTCATCAACAGGTGGCAACACATATCCATTCCTCAATACATATCCATTCCATCTTGTGATGTGGAGCACTTGCCATAGATGTGTGCTCTAATCCATAACCGAAAGGTCCGGTTTTGTTCATCTTGCAACTACTTCTCATTTCTTGCTCTTTTTGGGTATGCTTTTTTTAATTCATTCATGTCCACCTCAATGAAAGGCTCCACTTCATTAGCATTTTTCAAGACATGAAGACAAGTTTGCTTCCACTCTTCTTGATTTACTAACGAAGGATTGCCAGTAGATAGTCCTTTAGTCTCAATGTTTATAGTCTTTGGCACCCTAATTGCGTCCGACTCAGTGCAAAATTCAATCGATTCCTCAGCTATATAACTTTCTACAATACATCCCTTTGGCCTATTCTGATTCTTCACATAGCCCTTCAAAACCTTCATATATCTTCCAAATGGGTACATCCATGTCAAATATACTGGTCTGCATAACTTAACTTCACGTACTAAGTGCACCGCTAAATGAATCATGATGTCAAAAAATGCTGGTGGAAAATACTTCTCAAGCATGCATAAGGTTTGCACCAACTCTGATTGCAGTGAATCTAGCATAAGTGGATCAATTACCTTTGAGCATATTGAATTGAAGAACGAGCACAACTTGAAAATTGCAAAACTCACATCCTTTGTTAGAATTCCCCGTAAATGGTAGTAAATGCTGCATCAACACATGACAATTATGTGTTTTCATACTAATAAGTTTCAAATCGTTCACCGACACCAACTTTTTAAAGTTCGAAGAATAACCATTTGGCACTTTTAACAAAGCAAGCATTCACAAAGCTTTCTCTTTTTTGCTTTAGATAACGTGTGCTTCACTGGAGGTAAGTGTGGTTCGCTCTTTCCTTGGGAAAAAATTAGGCCTAATCTCCATTTGTATGAGATCAAACCAAGCTTTTTTACCATCCTTATTCTTGCCCAGAATGTCAAGCAACGTGCCGACTATGGATTCACAAATGTTTTTCTCAATATGCATAACGTCCAAGCAATGACAAACAAAAAGTGTCTTCTGGTATGGAAGATCAAGAAAGATTGATCTTTCTTTCCATGGTCCATCAATCGACGGCTTGTCCTTACCTCGTTTTCTTTTCCCAAATATGACTCTTATATCTTTTACCATTTCAAATATTTTTTCACCTATCAAAGGACAAGGAGGGTCTCTTTCTTTACTGGTGCCATCAAGGGCTTTTTTTTTTGTTTCGATAATGATTATCTCTTGGAAACTATCTTCTATGACCAAGAAAAATGGTTTTCTTACCATTCTTCAACCATTTGTGAGATGTTTCTGTCATCCAAATAGGACAACCAATAGAACTCTTCACCGAATAACCAGATAAATTGCCATATGCGGGGAAGTTGTTAATTGTCTATATCAACATTGCACGGAGTGTGAACGTTTCTTTTCGATAAACATCTCTAACTTCAACTCCATTTTCCTACAACTTTTTTAGGTCACCGACTAATGGTGCCAAGTATACATCATGTCATTGTCGGGTTAGTGAGGACCTGAAATCAATAAAGACAACATTAAAAACTTCCGCTTTGTGCACATCTTTCGAGGGAGGTTGTAGTTAACAAGTATTATGGGCCAAGTGCTATGCCTACTACTCATGTTACCATGTGGGTTCATTCCATTCGTAGACAAAGCGAAATGTATGTTTCTTGGATCTGCACTAAAGTTGGGATGATCGGCTTCAAAAGTCTTCTATTGTAGTGAATCCGTCAGGTGTCTAAGCATACCATCATCTGCCTGTTTGTCATGATGCCATGTCAAATTCTTGGCATGTTCTAGGTTTTCAAATAAACGCCTCAAACGTGGTGCAGGTGGAATGTACCATAACACTTTCTTTGGCACTCCATTCTTACCGTCTTTTGGCTCCTTTCCTTTCTTCTACCTTGCTTGTTGACAAACTAGACAATAATTCTCGTCTTTCTTCCACCTTGCTTGTTGATAAACTGGATAATAATTCTCGTCCTCATACTTATTCCTATAGAGAACACAATCATTTTTACAAGCATGAATTTTCTCATAATCCATTCCCAAAGTGCTTAAAGTCTTCTTAGCCTCATACATACTAGTTGGTAATTTATTACCCTCTAGTAGAAGCCTTCCTAAAAATTCCAAAAAGCTTTGTGAAATTAGAATTTGACCACCCACCTGATGCTTTCAAATTCCATAATCCAACTAAAGCAGACAATTAAGTGAAATTGGTACACCCTTCATACACAGGTGTCTCGGCATCATTCATCATTGTCTCAAATAAATCCAGACGGTGCACGAAGTGTTCTTCTAAATCATTGACCATGTCAACCATGTTGTCTTGATCATCTATATTATCCTCCACAATAGCTTCCTTTTCTTTACTTACTAAATTTGGATTGAAATTAGACTCGCCATGAAAATGCCATGTTTGATAACTACTAATAATTCCATTTCAAAATAAATGTCCTCTAATAATTGAAATTGGATACAATCTATGGTCTCCACGTTGAACATAAGGACACCGAATTTTATCACCATCGACATGACTTTTGGTAAAATCCAAGAACTCTTCAACACCATTCACATACTCTCTAGACAATCAAAAATCTCACATCCATTTCTTATCTATTTTGTAACTCCTAAATCAAAATAATAAATAGCAAATATACAATTAAAATTAATTTCACAAATTATATGTATACCCACCTATATATATTCTCTAGTCATAAAACAAAAACATCACCCATTATAAAACAAGTTACACATACTCATTATAAAACAAATAAATCATACCCATGATCCACAATACAAATTCTATACAATAAACAACAAAATCAACAACTATTTATCAATTTCAGATTAATTATATAACAAAATCAACAATAATTTATTAATTTCTAACAAAAACTTACAATTTGGACTCAGATTAAGGAGTGTGGAGGAGGAGAGGGATGGCGGCAACTGATTCAGATGGGTCTGTGTTTGTATTTGAGAAGTAAGTTTCTGAATTATGTCTGAATGTCGAAGTGGGAAAAGGGGTTATAAGTAAGCTACCACAACGGTTTTTTTAAAAAACTGTCGTGGTAGATAGAATATATCATGACAGTTTTTTAAAAAATCATCGTGGTAGCTCCCGCCCCATTCCACGATAGTTTTCGTCTTTGTGGGTGTAACTCGCCATGTTTTTTTCCTTACCACGACGGTTTTTGAGAAACGATCGTTAAATAAAAGTCCTATAATCAAAATTTGTTGTAGTGCAAGTTATACTCTAACACTTTACACCAATAATCGGAATAATCTACCATATGAGAAAGTGAGTAGGAAGAGTAATTTAAACTTTTAATAAATCATATTTTCTAATTAAAAGAAGAAGGGAAACTTAGAATTTTCAAAAGTTATCTTAATATGAGAACAGTGTAAAAAAGGTAAACTTAAAAAGGTATTTTTTGAAGAGGGTTGTATTAAAGAGGCGCTTTTTTAGGAGGGTAGTCTCTCTCTTTTGCCCAGGCTGACCCACGACAGCAAGTGAATAGGTGGGAACACATGGCAGCTCTTGGCTGGGCAATAGACTCAGGCACACGAGAGTCTTGTACACGCTGCAGTAGAATTGGGGTGCTTCTTAGTGCGCCGTCAAAGCGCGATGTGGTCTGTGACATTTGGGCGAGGGGCTGCTATGACCTGCAGTAGACGCGCCCTTGTCAAGCGTGAGTTGCACCCGTGCTGATCTAATGGCTACGGATACTATTGGTTGTGTGTTCCTTTTGATATGTGTGGTTCTTGTACGGATGCAATTAAAATTTGAAGATTTATTCTGATTTGCCTTTAAATTAAGCTCTACATTAGCGTACATGTTCACAAATAAGAAAAGAAAACAAGTAGAGGAGAAAATAAAATAAAATAAACTAAGTTAAAATGAAATTAAATTAAAATATCAAGAACATAGCATGACAAGTCTTTGAAAGACAAATTAAAAAAGAGAAACTAGATCACCTTGCCTCATTCCATTCCATGTTTAAATAATCCATCTGGAGATCTGTTGAGCAACACTGATAATATAGCAAATTAAAGTATCACGTGAATCCATTTGCAAACTTTTGGTTAAAACCAATGTCTAGAAGCACCCTAAGAGTAAAAGACCATTTATTAGGGTCAAACTTTTTGAATATCAATCTTAAAAGTATTTGGCATATTGATTTGAACCATAGCTTTTATTTGAATATTGTAGAATATGAAAGCTTTATATTGTAGTTACTTTTTGTTTTAGGCTGTAACATATGATAACTTTATACTGTCATTGATTCAAACTAATATGTACCAAACAAATCTCCATGTTGCTGCCAAAACTTTTTTTTTTTTTTTTGTCAAGTGTATTCCTTCAAAGCCAAAATTATAGCTCAGAATATGCTGAAAATATGCTTATGATTAAATTATCGAAGATATAGGAAACGTTTAAAAAGTGATACAACAATTACAAGATTTCTAATATATGTACCACTACTCATTCAAAGAAAGTTCCCTTTCAAAAAAAAATTAAAAAAAACAACCTATTGAATTCCACATTTTGAATTTCAGATGGGCATATGTGCAATTGACTTGAAGTTCTTGCTTGTATTGTTTCCAGTTTTATCCAATATAGCAACAGATGAACAACAAATATATAGCATACTTGAGCAACATCATTTATAACTATTGTTATTATTAATATCATTATTTTTATGGATGATTGTTCCATGAATATCAAATATGACAGTTTCATGATCATATTGATTTCTGAGTGAAAAAATACAAACAGAACTTTGATGGAACAGAACAAAGTTTTTTTCTGGGCTGATTACTGGTGGTAAACAAAAATCTTGATAGAAAGATAGTTAGTTCAAATATCAGTGATCCGAATACACACACACATACATGCGTGCGTCCCTCATAACATTACACTCTTGGCCGGCAACTCTGGGTTTCGCGAGCTCATAAACGTTTAATAATAATGTCTCTTTACAAAAGGCACATGAAGACAAATGAACAAGATTTTACTTACCATTTACCAAAAAATGACCAGTTATCAATGGGAAGATACTTGTCACTTAATAGCAAAAACAAGTGCCAATGGCTATCGTAGGGAGCAGCAATTGAAGAGGTGGTCATGACGGAGGGTGGTGATGGTGCCAGTGGTGGCTAAAGAGGTGCAAATGGGAGTTGTGGGGGTGGAGTATGTTTGGAGCTAGGTTTTTCTTTCAAAATTTGTTATTATTATTATTTTTCATAGAATGAATAAGAAAGGAAATAACTGGTATCAAAAGCTCGTTAGTATATCGATTCTAATTTCCTAACTACCTACTAGAAAGAAAATGATGTTATGAAGATGAAATAACTTAGTTTCATAAAATTTCAAAAATTTTCAAATATGTTTAATATATTTTATATCTATTTCATTCTGCTAAACAGTAAATTTAATAAATACTAAAATGCTAATTAAGTATGTAGATTTGCAAGGCGCAGCATATTTAGTACAACATATTAAGAGAAAAGCAGCTATAAATATGCTGAAAGCAGTCCTAATACAACGCAATATAATACAGGCTCCTTTTTTTTTTTTTTTTTACCTTGCTAGAAGTAATATGAGAAGTGAAAGAAGGTGATCAACAAGCCCATAAACTTTGCCCCTCAAGCCTACGCCAAAAGGAGTGAGTCTGACAAGAAGCTTTATAAACCACATTTTCCAACCTTCTCTCTTAGTATAGACACATAATATAACGTCTGACATTGATTTAGGAGAACGACAAAAATGCAAAGCAGGTTCCAGAGAGAACAGCCAACTAGCAGCTTGCCCAGTGCAAGGAAGAAAGCACCAGTAGTACAAGGTTTTGCTGTATTTTTCAGGGTTATTGTTTAAGAATTTCGCAAATCTCCCAATTTAACCTCATTTTTCAGGCTTTGTGTTTAAGAATTTCGCAAATGTCAGCTGCAATATTGGTTGCATCCGAAGCAACCCCAAGCAGTCCTCTTCCCGAGAGACCGGCACAATAAAGGCCATTTTCTCCCTTCCAGTATTGGTCTGGAAATTTCTTCTTTGGCTTTCCCTCATCGTTAAGAACATATTGGTAATCCTGTAAAATTAGTAGTCAGTGTAACTTTAATTTTTATTACTACATCTTTATCAAATGTGCATAAAAAAATAAATTAATTAAACAAATTAAGAAAGAAAGTAAATCGGGAGACAATTCAAATTTTGTTGCATATATAAAATAATTACCTTGAGCCACATATTGGCTGAACTTTTGTAACCAGTTGCAAATATGATTGCGTCAAACTTTTGCTCAGTGCCATCCATAAAGTGAACATTAGCTCCATTGATGTTCAATATCTCCGGGACAACCTTTATCAATCCACAGCTCATTAATAATCAGTAGAAAACTTAAATTATGTGATTGTATATCCAGATTTGATAGAAGAGACTCCATTATATGTTTATTATACAAAGTTATTATTACTTACACTATGATATTGATACCAACCTAGTTGAAATATTCTTTAAAGCCTTTATATTAGTTGTTCCCTCATCCAATTCTTTAAAAAAAATAAAAATTATAACATTAATTCATTCAATTAAGCTTGTCTTTATGTGTGCCTGTTAGTGTGCCTTTTTCTAGTTCTAAACATAACCCTAATCCTAAGAAAAAAACCCAAATAATATGAAATTAATAAGGATTTGAGATATATCATCGTTAATATATTACTTTAATTTTCTTTGCCTTGATCTTCTCGATGCTTCCTCCATCTATTACAGGAGTTTTTCCGCTAATTGTTTTGTGCACAAACGGGCCCTGGGTTGGGCGATGAATCCCATGTTTGGACAAATCTCCATACTTAATCTTTGCCAATAACGTGAGCAAATTGTCCACAAAAGCGATTGGAAGGTACTTCGACATTAACATCCCCATGTAAACCATCTTTCTTGTCAGCACGTGAAACTGAAACAATTGATAATATATAAAACAAGTAATTATTATTTCAATATGTAATAGGGTATCAATTAGGACATGTACTCATAAATGGTTTCTAATAATCAAATAGGAATCTAAAATATCTCTCTCAACTAAAGCTAGCCAATAGGAGCATCTTTAAAGCAACAGTTACAAAGAATCTGAAACGGAATATAGTCTCTCGGATGCAAAGTAGGAATATAGAGTCTACACTTGGACATTATTGTACTGGACTTTTGACTGCTTCATGCGGAGGAAAATGTGCGTGCAAATGGGTAACCTTGGCGGGGTCCTCAAGCGTATCCAATTAGAAGTTTTTTTTTTTAAAAAAAAAAATAATAATCTCAGCCAGATAGAAGAGAAATTAGAACAAACAGAAGAACTATGTTACTCTATCATTTCAGAACTGATATATATATAAAAGCAGTGTGCCTATTTCTTTTTTCAAATTTAAAAAAATAAAAATAAAAAAGGTATAGCAACTTCCTTGTTTTTTCTATAGGAACAAGGGAGAGAAAATTAGGCATCTCTGCAAGTTGAGCACATAATTAAATCTTCTGGATATTGCATGCATGCAAGATTATTAAAGAAATAGAAAACTCGAGCATTTTTCTTGCACAACAAGATCAAATGAAAAAGTGTTTAGAGACGAGATACTTCCAAAAATACGTTGTTAGACCAAAAAATTAGATAAACTTTTTGGAAGTGTGATCAAATAGAGAGATAAAAATTAAAGAGAGAGAGAGGGAGTTAATAATTCTTACGGTGCTTCTAATAACAATAGTTGTACGAGCTTCGTAGTCCGTAAGATCATTGCTAATCTCCATGCCTGAATTTCCGCAACCAACAACCAAAGCATCTTTACCTCTGTAAGGCTTCCCACTCTTGTAGTCACTGGCGTGAATAACTTCTCCTTTGAAACTCTCCAACCCTTCTAGATCAGGAATTAAAGGCTCACTATTCTCACCACTCGCAACTACAAGATAGTCCGAAGCATAGCTCTCCATCTCCCCAGAGACCTCATTCTTGGCTTCTATCCTCCACTTTCTCATACTTTCATCATACCATGCCGACTCTACACAACGGGAATAACGAGGGGCTATGTTGAGCTCGGAGACATAAGAATCGACGTAGGCTATGAAAGTGTCTTTGGACATGAAGGTGGAAGTCTCGGAAGAGTGATTCTTGTAGGGCAAAGAACAAAATTCTTTGGCTAAGTGAAGGCTCAAACGATCGTAGGATCGTTTCTTCCAAAGAGAATTACAACAGTCTTCTCTCTCTAGAACGACATTGGAAATAGATTGAACGTTGAGACAAGCTGAGGTAGAGAGCCCAGAAGGGCCAGCTCCTACTATCACTACCGTTACTTCCTCCATTTGTTTAAATCCTTCTATTTTTTTTTTTCTCTCTGAAATTTCTTAATACCACTGCAACGAAAAATCTTGCTTCTTTGAGAGCTTTATATTGAACAATGAAGCTTGACACCTCAAAAGTATTAATCTCAAAGTTACGTTACAAATGGCATTGAGCATTATTGATTTACCACCACCTCTACCACCTTCGCTTGCGTGCATGCTGGTTTATTTGATATATATAACTCCCATATTGATTCCGTGCACTTTGTTGCCTTGTTTTGCTCCATGGCTAACATATCAGCAAGCTAATAATTAATTGAAGCAAAAACTTTCAACAGACTATTTCTAAATGTTTGTTTTTATCTACTTAGTTTTTTTTTTTTTTTTTTTTTTTTTTTTTTTTTTTTTTGGTGGGGTTGGTGAAAATCCCCGCTATTTTTTTTTTGTTTGACCTTTGCTGGTTCATGATTCCTTACTATTCAATGAGATAACTGACATGGTTAATTAGATATAAGTTTCTTTTTTAAAAGATATTTTATAACTTGAATAATATAATTCATTTTGTTTCGAAGATTCAAGTTGTGATATTTAGCTTTGATCTTAACGTTAGCTGATATAAAGGCAGTAAGATGTCATGAGTTCATTCAAATTGTCATTGAGAATAATTATAAGGTATTTATGTAGAGAGCATACGTTTTAGCTATAATGATATAAAATTTACCAAAAAACTTTGTTG
Source organism: Artocarpus heterophyllus (assembly GCA_025403435.1). Lineage (NCBI taxonomy): Eukaryota > Viridiplantae > Streptophyta > Magnoliopsida > Rosales > Moraceae > Artocarpus > Artocarpus heterophyllus. Next base: position 1,844,711 of record JAJQZP010000037.1, read on the forward strand.
TATATATCAGAAACTGTTATTTTGTGACCCAAAACCTTTGGCAGTAAGGCAGCGTCGTGACGCTTGAAAGCAAGGCTGCGGCGCTACAATCCAGCGCCACGGCGCTCTAATTCGAGAAACCAGCGCTGCGGCGCTCCAATGCGGCCTGATAGTGTATTTTGTATTTTTACGCGTTTTTGGGTTATTTTGGGCTAGAGTTTTAGTCCCCATACATATAAATACATCATATTCTCCATAGTTTAAAGACACATTAGAAAGTCACAAAGAGTCACAAAATTTCATAGAGATCATAGTGTTAAGAGTGATACAAAGAACTCAGTCTTGTGAGTTTGTGAGTGATTGAGTGAGTGAATTTCTGTATTTGAGCGCTCTGAACACCGTTGTAATTTCCTTTTGTGATTAGTGGATTGCTTCTCCTCTGCCCGTGGTTTTTTCACCCTTCATTAGGGTTTTTTTCACGTAAATCTTGTGTGTAATTTTCTCTCTATTTCTTGTTGCTTATTGCTTTGATTTCTAACAAGTGGTATTAGAGCTTTGGCTTTGATTTGTAATGGCAACCATGAAATTTGATATTCCGCTGCTGAATCGCACAACGAGATTTTCTCTATGGCAAGTGAAGATGCGGGCTGTTCTGGCTCAAATGGACCTTGATGATGCGCTATTAGGTTTCGATAAGATGCCCTCATCATGGTCGAAGGAGGAAAAGGAGCGTAAGGACCGAAAGGCTCTGTCCCAAATACACCTTCATTTGTCAAATCATATTTTGCAGGATGTACTGAAGGAGAAGACTGCTGCTGCTTTGTGGGTCAAGCTGGCGCAATTATGCATGACCAAGAGTCTTACTAGCAAACTTCATTTAAAGTAGTGTCTATACTCTCACTGAATGTCTAAAGGTATGTCTCTTGAGGATCACTTAACTGTGTTTAAGGAGATTGTGTCTGATTTGGAGGCTATGGAAGTTAAGTATGATGAAGAAGACCTTGGGTTAATTTTATTATGTTCACTGCCTTCATCATATGCCACATTTAGGGACACTATCTTGTATAGTCGGGACACTCTTACCCTAGATGAGGTTTATGAGGCTTTATTCTCTAAAGAAAAGATGACGCAGTTAGTGACTGGATCTGAAACACAAGGAGAGGGTCTAGTTGTTAGAGGTAGAACCCAAGAAAGAAGTTTTGGGACTGAGATTAGAGGTAGGTCTAAATCCAGAAATAAGGAGAAGTTCTGTAACTATTGCAAGAAGAAAAGGCACATTAAAACTGAGTGTTATAAGCTGCAGAATAAAAACAAGAGGGCTGAAAATTAGAAGGGGAAGAAATCGGATACCGACGAGGCTAGTGTCATTGAAGAAGGCTCTGGTGGTGAGCTTTTGGTAATTTCTGATGGTGATTCTAAACCCTGTGAGGATTGGGTTCTTGACTCTGCATGTACGTTTCATATGTGTCCCAATCGGGACTGGTTTTCAACATATGAAATGGTTCCTAAAGGCTCTGTTTTGATGGAAAACAACGCCCCATACAAGGTCGCTAGTATTGGTACTGTCAATATTAAAATGCATGATGGCATAGCGAGGACACTAGGTGATGTGAGGCATGTCCCCGATCTTAAGAGGAATTTAATTTCCTTAGGTACTCTTGATGTTAAAGGGTACAAGTACACCAGTGAAGGTGGAGTTCTGAAAGTCAGTAAAGGCGCTCTTGTGATTATGAAAGCACAAAAAAAGGCTGCTAGTTTATATGTTCTGCAGGGTACTACAGTTGTTGGTGATGCAAAAATTACTACTTCCATTATGTCTAATGATGATCTCACTAAGTTATGGCATATGCAACTGGGGCATATGAGTGAGCTTGGGATGACAGAGTTGAGTAAGCGAGGGCTCCTTAATGGACAGTGCACAGGTAAGATGGAGTTCTATAAGCACTGTGTTTTTGGAAAGCAGAAGAGAGTTCGATTTGGCAAAGGCATTCACAACACAAAAGATATTTTGGAGTATGTTTATTCTGACCTTTGGGGACCGTCTACTGTTCCTTCTTATGGTGGTTCTAGTTATATGCTTACCATTATTGATGACTATTCTAGAAAGTTATGGACATTCTTTTTGAAGCAGAAGAATGATGTCTTTGCTACATTCAAAGATTGGAAGACCATGATAGAAAAGCAGACAGGTAAGCCAGTTAAACATCTCCGCACTGATAATGGCTTGGAGTTTTGTTCGAATGAATTTAATTCCTTCTATAAATCAGAGGGAATTTTGAGGGACTTAACAGTTTGACGTACTCCGCAGCAAAATGGTGTGGCTGAGAGAATGAACAAGACGTTGATGGAGAAAGTGCACTGCATACTTTCTAATGCTGGGCTACCTAAGTCATTTTGGACTAAAGCCGCTTTTGCAGCTTGCTATTTGGTCAATCGATCTCCTTCCATCACTATTAACAAGAAGACATTGCAAGAGATGTGGTCAGGAGAACCTGCAGATTACTCAAATTTAAGAATTTTTGGCTTTCCTGCCTATGCTCATGTTGACAATGGAAAATTGGAGCCTAGATCCATGAAGTGCATATTTCTTGGTTACAAGCCTGGTGTTAAAGGTTATAAGTTATGGTTCCCAAAAACCAAGAAAGTTATTATCAATAGAGATGTTGTGTTTGATGATACTTCCATGTTACGTGGGACATCCACTATAGGGTCTAGTGATGTTGATCAGGACAGATCTAGCAAACAAGTGGAGTTTCAAATAGAGATAGGTTCATCATCCGATTCTACTTCCTAGTCAAGTTCAGAGAGTCAAGGAGATAGTGCTTCTCCATCGCCATCACCGTCGCCACCACAATACTCTATTGCTAAGGACAGGCCAAGGAGAGATGTTAGGCCTCCATAGAGATGTGTTGAGGCTGACTTGGTGGCTTATGCTTTATTAGTGTCAGAAGGTATTGAGTCTGGTGAAGAACCTTCTACCTATTCAGAGGAGGTTATTTCAGTTGACTCTAGCAAGTGGATGATTGTTATACAGGAGGAGATGGAATCCCTACATAAGAATGACACATGGGATTTGGTGAAGTTACCCAAAGGGAAGAAAGCTGTTCGCTGCAAATGGGTATTTAAAAGAAAAGAAGCCACACTGGGAGTTGAAGATGTTACATACAAGGCTAGACTGGTTGCAAAAGGATACAGTCAGGTTCCAGGTGTTGACTTTACAGATGTATTTTCTCCTGTGGTTAAGCATAGCTCAATTCGAGCCTTGCTTGGTATTGTGGCCACTCATGATCTTGAGCTTGAGCAGTTAGATGTGAAGAATACATATGTTGATGATATGTTGATTGCTACTAAGGATAAATGAGAGATTAAGAAGTTAAAGGCTCAACTCAGTAGAGAGTTTGAGATGAAGGACTTGGGAGCTACCAAGAAGATTCTCGGCATGGAGATTTTGAGAAATAGAAAGGCAGGTAAGCTTTATCTGAGTCAGAAAGGCTATATTGAAAAAGTTTTACATAGGTTCAACATTCAGAAAGCAAAACTAGTGAGCACTCCGTTAGCAGCACATTTCAGACTTTCAGCTGCGTTAGCTCCACAGTTAGATGATGAGATTGAGTACATGTCACGTGTTCCATACTCTAGTGCAGTAGGTTCCCTCATGTATGCTATGGTATGTTCTCGTCTAGATTTATCATATGCAGTTAGTAGAGACATGGCAAATCCAGGTAAAGAGCACTGGAAAGCGGTGCAATGGATTCTCAAATACTTGCGTGGTACTATTGACGTTTGTTTGCACTTTGGGAGGACTAGAGATGGTGTTGTGGGATATGTTGATTCTGATTATGCTGGAGACTTGGGTAAGAGGAGGTCATTTACTGGGTATGTGTTTACAGTTGGTGGTTGTGCTATCAGTTGGAAGGCTACCTTACAGGCTACTATTGCTTTGTCTACTACTGAGGTTGAATATATGGCTATTACAGAGGCTTTCAAAGAAGCTATTTGGTTGAAGGGCCTATTTGGAGAACTCAGTGAAGATTTGAAGACTTCTGTGGTGATGTGTGACAGTCAGAGTGCTATTTTTCTCACTAAAGATCAAATGTTTCATGAGAGGACGAAGCACATTGATGTTTGTTATCACTTTGTTCGTGATATTGTTGCTCGTGATGATATTGTTGTGAGCAAAATCAGTACACATGATAATCTTGTCAATATGATGACTAAGTCGTTACCTACAGCTAAGTTTGAGCATTGCTTGAACTTGGTTGGAGTTCATGCTTGTGCCGATTAGTGGCCCGTTGGGGCTTTGTGGAAGAGGTGGAGAATTCGGTTAATTACATGTTGGAGTTCTTTATGGTGGATTTTGTGTCAAGGTGGAGATTGTTATTTTGTGAACCAAAACCTTTGGCAGTAAGGCAGCACCGCGGTGCTTGAAAGCAGGGCCGCGGCGCTACAATCCAGCGCCGCGGCGCTTGAAAGCAGCACCACGGCGCTCCAATGCGGCCTGATCGTGTATTTTGCGTTTACTTCCATCTCTATCAATTTTTGGTTAATCAGGATTTAATTTGATCGCAAGAGGGTAGTATATATTAGCCATCTATTAGACACCGCGTGGCCCATAAAAACTAATTAAATCATTATCAATTTTATTCAATATTATCTATGACAACAGAATGTCTTTCTCTTTCCTAATTTGTTGATTAAAAAATAGATAAAAATAAGGAGCGACCATTATTGTTTATATGTTTTGAATTTCAAATATTTAGATAAATTAGTTTGAATTAAGTTCCTTAATTTGGACATAATAATTGCATATCGCAACTTTTTATGACGACGAATGTAAGTAATTAAGATAGACAAACTATTGATCGATGACGATAAGTTTTTGCTTTTCTTGTCATTCTTAAGATAGTAATTTTGACAACGTCATAATACGACAAAAATTGAGATTCAAGTGTATCAATCATTAGCATCCATCTAAGATTTTTCTAATCATAAATGTAAGGAAAATGTCAAGTTTTTTTGTTGTTTTTCATTCTCAAACCTAATTATGAATGTAAGAACTTTTTATGTGAAGGAATGTTAGTAGACAAGATCAACAGACTAGCAATGACGATGAATTATTTTTGCTTTTCTTGTCATTCTTAAGATAGTAATTTTTGTAAGAACATAATATGACAAAAATTGAGATTCAAGTATGTCAACGATGAACATGCGTCTAATAATTTTATGATCTCAAATTTAATGAGAATGTCAACGTTTTTTGTTGTTTTTCATTCTCAAACCTAATTATTTGTTTTTTCCGATTTTTGATTTTTAGTTGGACATTATCTTCCATAATTTAGGAGCTAATGAACGTAAGAACTTATTATGTGAAGGAATTTTAGTAGACAGGACCAATAGACTAGCAATGACAATGAATTATTTTTGTTTTGTTTTGTTTGGTATTTTTGTGATAGGCTTAAGATAGTAGCAATGGCAATGGCATAATACTACAAAAATTGGAGATTCAAGCAAGTGTATGGTTTTATTTTCAATAAATGATAAATAAGAGCAACTAGTATTAAGGTGAAACAAGATATCCCAACTAACATGTCAACGGTTAGAACAATAACTTCAAAAATTTTTTAATGATTTCAACTTTAAGCGAGAGTATCAATGTTTAAAGTCGTTTTTTGGTAACAAACTTAATTATGTGTTTTAGTTTGAACAATGGATTTTTTAATTTATCTTCTAAGTTAATTGGACCATTTCGTTTCTTAATTTGGAAATTACTAATCAACATTGAGAGTTCGCTCTATCTGAGGAACATTAGTAGAGAAGATCGGCAGAGTGATGACGATAAAATTATTGCTTGCATTTTTGCTTGCATTTTATTTCTTTGTCATAATATGACAAAAATTGAGATTCATTGAGCATGCCAATTAACATAAAGACGTCAAAAACTTTTGTTATATTTTAAACGTTAAGGACTATAACAAAGTTTCCACTATTTTTCAGTCTCCAACTTCATTAAGTGTTTCAGGTTAAACAATGAATTTACAAGTTTTGATTTGTCATCTTTAATTTGACATTAAGCTCCAAAGTTTGGAATTAACATACGTAAAGAATGTTAGTAACAATGCCGACAAATTATTACTGTTGTTGCTGTTGCTGTTGCTGTTGCTGTTGAAGATGACGATGACGATTGTAATATTCATGACGACGTACAAGTATACGTAAACTGATATTCAAGCATGTCAACGTTTAGAATAAGGATGTTTGTCCAAGATTTTCTATTAATTAATTTTTAATTAGAATATCAACATCTCGTCATTCATCAACGTTAAAAAATTTAGCTTTAATGTGAACAATATATAATGCATTTTTTATTTTAATTCGTCATCTTTAATTGGACATTAAGTTTCTTACTTAGGAATGAAATGTAAGTTGACACTTTTTAGGCGAAGGAATGATAGTAGATAAGATCAACAAACTAGCGATGAGAAAGTTTTAATTCTTTTTGGTTCTTTTAAGATGATAATTTTATTGATGACCTCAACTTTAAGATCAGTACAAAAAAAAAAAAAACTAGAATTTTAATCATAACATTTTTTAGCAAAACTTTTAATCACAATAAAAAATTATGACTATGTACATTTAGTCACAACTTTTAATTGAATTTTTTTAACAAACTTTTAGTTGCGAATTTTTTAAACAAAAAAAGTACAAAGTTATGGGATATTTAGTTAGTTTACATATTTTATTATTATTTTTTTGTAATATAGGCGCCATCAAAAATAATATCATTCTGTTGGTAAGCATATCAATATATTAATAGAAAAGTAAATATTTCCACCATTTAATTTTCAATCCAAATATAAACATAACTTAGTTTGACATGCTAATTATGAGAACTAAGCGCATGTCAATGTGACACCTGTTATTTTCTTAATGGGTATTAATGTAATTAAATTAATTTTTAGTGTGCCAATTAGAAACTTGTTTTATTTAAAATCTATTTCACAATATTTATTTCTATCTATTTTTAAATTTTCTAAAATTCTCCTATACTTATTTAGTATGTTTTCTAAATTTAGAAAATTTAGAAAATTTTATAAATTTTTTAAAATTCTCCTATACTTATTAATAGAAAAGTAAATATTTCCACCATTTAATTTTCAATCCAAATATAAACGTAACTTAGTTTGACATGCTAATTATGAGATCTAAGCACATGTCAATGCGACACCTGTTATTTTTCTAATGGGTATTAAGGTAATTAAATTAATTTTTAGTGTTCCAATTAGAAACTTGTTTCATTTAAAATCTATTTCACAATATTTATTTCTATCAATTTTTAAATTTTTTAAAATTCTCCTATACTTATTTAGTATGTTTACTGAAAAGCCTTGAAACTTCTAATAAATTTTGAAAATGCCATTTTGGCATTATGTGACTAAAGTCTCCGAATGAGACATAATACACTTAATGCTTCATCTACTTGTCTCTCACTTCCTATTATTTTCTTTCTTCAATTGGGCCCTCCAACAAAGAAAACCATGCATTCATTTTCTTTTCTCCGTGTAACACTTATCTCTCCCTTCCTCCTTGAAATGTCTTCCTCTCATTCTCCTCTTCTTCTTCTTCTTCTTCTCCTTCTCCTTCTTCTTCTTCTTTCTTCTACTCTCTAAGTCTGAGAAACCCAGCTCCATGTCATTGAAAAGTCTCTATGCTAAAGTTGAACTTGAGCTTTAATCCCCTGAATTGATGACTTAAAGTTTCAATGAGATTTTGAGGTAAGATTTTTAGAAAATTAATCTATTTTTATCTACCATTTTTACTTTGAATTTGCTTATTTATTTTGCTGCACAATTTACATTTTATGGTTTTAACTGAGCAAGTTTGATATAAACATGTTTTCACCCTTATTTGCAATAAATGCTTGAGGTATGGTTTCATGATGATATTGGTATAAAAAAAATCCATGAGAATATGTTTATCATGAGTATATAATGCATACTACATATTTTGATATGGTTTTGAGATTTTGTACAAGGACAATATGATTTGGTGTAAAGAGAAACTTGGTATTCCATAAAATTTGTAATACCTCTATGGGCAGTGGCTCTTTCTTGAAATTCTAGTATTAAATAAAAATGAATTTTGTAAATTAGTTAGCATATTTAAAAAGTAGACATCCTAAGCTTTCCAACAAGCTATCATGAGCCTAAATCGGAGTTGTATTTTATTTTCTATGAAATTTTAAAGTTTTAGATTGGAAACTAGTAAACCTGACAGTAGTAGTATGCCACCCGTTTACCTTAAGTAAACCACTTGTTAACCCATGTGCTAATTGTAGATAGTGAACCTACCCTCTTTGTAAAAGTATACTGCCAGTTTGCCATGGTATACCAGCTACTAGCCTGAACCAAGAACCCAACTTTGCTCACCTCCTAATTCCTTAATGTCTTACAACTTTTCCAACACTATCCTAAGTGATTTATGAATCTTATTAGGGACTAAAACATATAGATTACTTATATACATTTTATGTTATGTTAAGACAAAAATTGTTTACTTTGGTATTTAAAAATAAATTTGCATAAAAGCTTTAATGGCACACTAGTAAGATTGATTTACAAATGATTTACTTATGAATGTGGTTGTATGTTGTGCTTTAGTTTTAATTGTTCTTATGCATGCCTTAGGATCAAGGGAGTGTGGAGCTAACGTTAATTGATTCCAATATTAAAAGATTGTTGATACGCTTGGAAGGTAGGGATATATTACTCATCTTTTGTGAGGTTTCTATGGAATTAAAATTGATTATTTTACCGCAAGATTATATATCTATGTTGAACTACTATTATATGAGTATCACATATGAAACTATGACATGAACTTGTCTTGTATTGTACGGCAAGGAACATAATGAATTGACATATGTTGTTATAAATTGATAAGCATGGTTAGGAAAACTGACTCCATAAATAATGATTGATTATAGAGAAATGGTGAGACGTGAAGAGGGCGACGATTACGTCCTTGGGCACGAATACCCTAAAAGGTAAACTAAGGGGGAGGTGATGATGCTCCCTTGGGTCGAAAGTCCTAAAACGCATTGTACAGGAATAGACTTGGTGAGGCCTAGGGGCATACTGTCCCTTCATTGGAACACCTTTGGAATGTTTGGAGGGTGATCAAGCGTGCCCATTTGGGTTTCGATGAGTTGAGTGATACTCTATTAAATGTGGATACCTATGAATAATAATGAACTTTAATATTTGCATATATATATATATATATGAAACTCGGTAATGATTAACTATGGTATCCATGGAATATGAGCATAATAAATTTCATAATTTGGATAATGATGAGCACTAAGTAACCATGCAAGTTTTAATGTAGTAATGATAAAACCTAAAGGTGAATAATGGTTGTTCCCTACTGAGCATGTTGTCGCTCATTCCCTTATATTTTCATCTTTTTAGGACTCACTATGTGTGAGGTGGTTACGAGAAAAATAGTTAAGGAAGCTATGTAGCTATATTACGTTGGGATTGCCTCAATTGTTAAGAATGTTCTTCATGACAATGTAAGCATCTATTGTTACTTTCAGTGACTGTCTTAAGAGATGTGAGGGTTGAAATGATGACGACGACATTTTATATTATTAAATTTAAGGTGCTACATTAAACTATGGTTTAATTATCGTTTATATTTTTATTTTTGATTTGAGAGTTTTCATTTAAGTCTCGGGCAACTATATTTATGAAGTTTTATTTTTGTTTTTGATTTTTTATTATATTGATTAAAAACTGTTAACCCCTACTTAGGGGCGTTACAGAAGTTTTGGTATCAGAGCCTTGGTTCGGTTAACCTAGGGAGTGTAGCACCACTTTAAAAATTTGTTTTTGAGATGGTTTTGAAGTTAAATTTTCATTGTCATCATCAAAATGAACCTTCAAGTTGATTTATACAGTCCAGGAATATGTAACATAGAAAGGCCCTAGAATAGAAATATTAACGGTTATGCGACTGCGATGATTATATAGAATGAAAGTATTAATGGTTATGTAGGAATAATAATTATAAGGAATGGGTTTATATGTAGAATGCTTATGGGAGATTTGTATAATGCAAGGATCTATAAGCATTTCTAATTCGTATGAAATGATGAGAAATTCGTATAGATACGAGGATTTAAGAGCCTTTTAATCTCGTGAAAAACAATAAAAAATATAAGGTTTGATTTGTTGATTTCAAAGTTTGGCATAAATGTGCCAAATTCTTCATAATTGATTCATACCTAAGTAGTGATTATGTGTGGATTTAGTGGAGTACATAAGTGTCAATAACTTTTCTTGAAAGTTCTATTTACTTGAGGAATATGAGATAAGCTAGAAATCCATGGTATTGAATCTTGAGTGAGATAAACATTAGACTTTTGGTCTGTTGAGACTGCATAAAGGCAAGAATCCATGAATTTCAAGTTTGGAATATTTTGTTGCTTACATTGTATTTAAGTGTATCAATGAATCTTTATGAATAGATGTACTATGAAAATGACCAATAGGAGTTTCCTTAGGTAAATCATAATATTTAAGGCACCTATAATAATTTTGAATAATTATGATGAAAGGTTTAACTTCTAGATGTTTAGATGTGAATCTTTTGGTTACCTAGGGTTTTGTTATATGAGGAAATTAAATATTGTATAAGTGGAATTATGTGCATTGTAGATGTTCTTAAGTAGTAACATCAAAGGTTTTTGTTCATTGATATGGTCTATGTTGGAAGACGTAAATTGTATTGATTTCATGGTTGGTCACATTCTAAACCCTTGGTAGTAATGATGATGAATCCATTGACAGATGTTGAGCATTAAGGATAACATATGAGTGTATGCATTGTTCAATGAGGCTTTGATTAAAACAAATTATTTGAATTACTAGAGGATTATATTGTTATGGAATGATTTTAAATACTATTTAGGAAGATCCCTGATTGTCATTAAATTAGACTTCTTGTTCATAGTTATTTTTATTTTTAGTGGACTTTGAAATGGGCTCAAGATCTATACAAATTGGTTTTTAATTTTATGTTTGTTATTTAACTCATTCTAAATGTGTTAAGGCCTGAATCAGTTTGACACACATTGTCTCTCCCACGTGGCCTCTATACGCGTCATCTACAGTGGTTTAATAATTGTTTACATATACGTTTACTGTGGATAGGAGCTTATTTCTCCGAGCTCATTCTCTCTCTCTTAATTTGTTATTTTCTCTCTAAATCGTAAATCCTTTTCTTTCTCTCTAGAACTTCTTCTTTCTCTCAAAAAAAGAAGGAATTCTAGGATTTTGCAACTTACTGTCTCAATTTTTTCTTTCTATTTACTCTTCTTTCATCTCATCATGGACCCAAAGTACCAACACTTGAGAAAGTATATCTCATCACTCTCTCAAAAGATTCTCAGAAAGAAATACAAGGTTAGAATCACTTGGCTGTGGATTCTTATGTGTTTTGGCATCCCTTGTGATGTAAGAATGTTGATAGAGGGGAATATCCATCCGAGTGACTTCAGTCAAGATGTCAGTTTACCAGGAATAGGTACCAGTCGTAGTGCGATGAAAAGAAGAGCTCATGCTATTACGGTAACTTGTAACAAACGTGGAAGACAAAATTGTAACGGTAATGTACTTCACCTGGTTATATGTCTACGAATAGAAAGGATAAAATAAGATTTTGCAGGGATGGACTTTCAAGGGAGAACTTAGATAGCATCCATCCTCCTCTTCATGGTCACCCTAGTGGATATGTTCAAGGAGCTATTTTTAAACTCTGGCCTAAATTCCATGTAGAAAGACAATGTCTCAAGAACATGGTATTTCTAGATCCTGTTTGCCAAGCCATAAGAAAACTAGATGGGGAATAAGTCATCACTCTATAAAGGTTGTTAAGTCTTTGTTGTTTGAAATCATTTCACTTAGTAATCAATAATCTGTGCTTTTCTTTTATCAAAATATTTGCTTTTGTGTCCAATAATTGCAGTTGTTAGATTAATACACTAAGTGTAAGTTTCTTATTTAATTTATGGTTTTCTTAAATATATATATATAATAAAATATATTATCTTATCAGACACATCACATACGGTACTGTAACATGTTTGAATTTGAAAAACTTATCCAAATATTTGAAAAAGTTGTGTCTTAAATTTTAAAAGTTCTATAGTATTTGTCGTTTATAAGGATTTTCTAGATTCGGTGTGCATTTGTCAAAAGGTCTAAGTTGTGTCAAGAGTGTCTTCTGCCAAATCATTCTCAGTTGTAAAAAGTTATACAATTAGAGTCTATTTTTTTTCAAAAAGTAAATCAGTTTTTCCATGTGGCGTCCAATGTGGGTCCCACCTCAAGCCTCCATAGGACCCACCTTGCGGGGCCCTCATACTTACGGCTCTTATTAGTAAACTATTCCCGTGCCGTCCCACTCATCCGTACTATCCCCTCTTGGGCCCTCTGGTCCCTTAGGGTTTTCTTTCGCGTCCCTCAAATTTGAACCTCAAACCTCCCTTAAAAGGTTCTTATTTCCATCTTGAGTACCAAAGGTTTTGATGAGTTGATTAACTATGGTATCCATGAAACATGAGCATAATAAATCTCATAATTTGTATATATGTATATGTATGAAACTCGGTAATAATTAACTATGGTATCCATCTCATAATTTGGATAATGATGAGCATTAACTAACCATGCAAGTTTTAATATGGTAATGATAAAACCTAAAGGTGAGTAATGGTTGTTCCCTACTAAGCATGTTGTCACTCATTCCTTTATATTTTCATCTTTTCAAGACTTATTAAGTGTGAGTTGGCTGCGAGGAAAATAGTTGAGAAAGCTATGTAGCTATATTACATTGGGATTGACTCAATTGTTAAGAATGTTCTTCATGATAATGTAAGCATCGATTGTTGCTTTCAGTGACTATATTAAGATATGTGAGGGTTGAAATGATGATGACGACATTTTATATTATTAAATTTAAGGTGCTATATTAAATTGTGGTTTAATTGTCGTTTATATTTTTTATTTTTGATTAGAGAGTTTTCATTTAAGTCCTGGGCAACTATATTTATGAAGTTTTACTTTTATTTATAATTTTTATTTTATTTATTAAAAACTGTTAACCCCCATTTAGGGGCGTTACAGTCAACTTTTAGCAATATTATCTGTGTTTTAGGAAAAAAAAAAGAAAAGAAAAGAAAAAGAAGAAAAGAATCAATATATAGTTGGCATGTTATTAATTATGGACGGAATATACAATATCTAAAGATGCTATCTAATATAATGGCGCCTTAGCAAAACTAATGGAACTTAATTTATCAATGTGACTTCTGGTCTCTATAATAGAAATTAACAAAACGCCTAAGTGAAACCTTTAATAAAATGTGCTACGAAAAGAAAAAGAAATATCTAAGGTTAATATACAATAAAAATTTACGTGACTGCTAGCATAGTCTAATAGTAACTTTATATTTGACTCTACTCGACATGTATTAAAGTTGTGGTCCAGTCATTACAAAAATCAAAGCTTTCTATCATTATTAAAAGTGGGCTTGTTGTCGTTAAAAAAGTTTTAGCGACAACAATTCGTCGCTTAAAAGTCACTGTTAAAGAACCATAGTTAAAAGTTTTTTAACGACTATAGTGTGTTGTCACTAAGTTTTTATAATGACATATCATCGTTATTTCTCATGGTCATGATTCCAGACAGATGACATTATCAACAATTTTTAACAATGACGTTTTTAAAAATCACATCACTAAAAGTTTTTAGATTTTTTTAAATTTTTAAATTTTAAAAGGATTTAGCTATGTCATGTATTCTTTGCTAAAGGTTTTGCACACAAACTAATAGAAATGATATTGTCGTCGCTAAAGGTCTCTTTAATTTTTTTAATGCAAAAAATATAGATTTAATTGTAATTAAATATTTTTTGTTTTGATTTCATTTCAAATTAAATTTTTATTGAAAAATATTTATAAATTTTGTAAAACTAAATAATAATTGAAATGTGAATAATTAATAATAAAATAATTAATGTGATAGCATTTAATAAAAATCTTATAATTAATATCAAGTGACATAACAAAAAATACAACATACACTTCATAAAATAAAATAAATCATAGTAAATGGTCTAATAACATGTAAAATAAAAAATAAAAATAAAAATATCACGAGTCTAATTGTGTACAAAATATTTAATCACCTAAGTTTACATTTTCTTCATAATCTTTCTCTTCTTCTTTAGCACAAGGGACTATAGACGCTAGGGTGGAGGTATGCTAATAGTGATTCTAGGGTTGGTTTGCTTTAATTGATTAAGTAGTTTCATGTTGTTGGTATACATTTGTGTGCACCAGTTTTGCACCTCTAAAGACAACTAGATATGCCCATATTGTGAACCAGAGATGTGGAACTGGAACCCAACTCTTTCCAGTTCAATTAAGGTCCCACTTTGATTCAGTGACCCCTACACGTCCCTAGCACATTTGCAAATATGGCAAACTTATTAATGGTAGGGCCTAAAGAGGTTGAGGCACCCTATGTTGCCTATGCTTGTCTCTCCTAAACCATTTGGTCTTATAATTAAAAGCAAGGAAAATTTTATCAATTAACAAATAAAGTAGTTTTAAAATAAGATTTTATTTTAAGAGATGACTATAATTTATACATGTATGACCTATGCAACCTCATTAGCCGAACCCCCCACCCCGACAAAAATGTTGAGCAAGCTAGTTAACGATCAAGGATTACAGCTTATGTATCTGGGGGTTTATCTGTAATGTTGAATTGATATTAGAGTTCAATTATTGATACTTTGTTTATAAAAATGAGTATCCAATAAAAATGCATAGAGTTCTTACATTTATGTATCAATGTTGTGAATAAGATGCTTGCTCTTAATTGGTTGACCAACTTACTTCTTTGCGGTTTGCCGCATTTATTTCCGATTAAGCCTGTAAAAAAAACAATTGCCATTTACAATGCATTTTACTAAGTCAAACATATTAAAAAATAAATTGATGGGGAAACAAACCTTAAATACGATGAGGCAAACCACTTCACAATATTTTTGCCAATCTTCTATATTCTTGACGGTTTTAGGCATAATGTGTAGCCCGTGTTTCTTGTAGTGTTTGTTAAGTTATCTGTCCAGTCACAATAGCACTTTTGAGCCTGTTGGTTAATGTTGGCCCTCATTCATCTGTAAGCTCGCTCTAAAACCATTCATGTATTTTTTAAGCATAAGTTATACTATATGTTCTAGAAAACATAAGAAAATTTAATTGATAATAACGCTATTACCTTCATACGGTCGGGGATCTTGTTTCTATCCACCGACAAGATAGACCTCCAAATGTTGTAGTGAGGAGCCACATAATCCCTCATGTGCACCACAATGATGCTTTCAAACCATGTGCCAAAGTCCCCGACGACCTTCATCGTGTCCTCCATTTGATCAAACGTATATGACACTTTCCATTTATTGCCACCCACTTAGTGATGTCTATTAGATTCTCCCTAACCCCTACTTGAGGAAGCTAGTATTGTATATTTAAGGTTTATGAAGTAAATAAAATTAATAGGAATGTGAAAAGAAACACGTAAATATTGAAATTCACACTTGATTAACATTAGGACGGTAGCATTGTCCTATGTCCCAATGGGGGCTCTCAGCTCCCCCAGCCAATCCAGTGCACATAGCAACCTAGGCCAACATGTTGCATGTTGGTTATCCACTAAAAAAATATAAAAACATATAATGTAGATGTATATATGGACAACTATTTTCCGCCTCCACTCCTCATCCTACAACGTAAAGGCCCTTTCCTATTCACAATTGTAACTTTTGCATTTGTTACTCGTTCCACAACATCCCTTTCTTGTATAAATTTCCTAGCATCTCCCCTCAGTTCTTCTAAGTGTGCTATCGAAGATTGCATACCCGAAAAACAAAGGAAGACAACTGAAACATCTTCCACAAGGTGTGAGTGGAAATGAGTAACAAACACGTGAAATTATAATCCTAATTAACTATCCAAACAGGATAATTCAGCAATCGATGAGCCACTCACCGATTCTCGATCAAACGGGTCTAAGGTTATCTTAAGAATGAAATGCAATATTTGATAAACAACAAATTTGTAATGCACATACAATTTTCCATGACTGCATACTATGAAAATAATTAGTTGTACGCTTGCCACCAATTTTTTGAATATCACTAGAATAGTGCTATCCCATTTTGTATAATTCTTGAATATCTTTATCATTTTCACCTTAAATTTTATTCAATTTTATGTAATTATTTTATTTTGTATAATAAATTTGTAATTTTACTCCATACCTAATTAATTATTTACTATCAATTATTAATTTCAAATTATTATTATCACTTTAATGTTTAAATACATTATTAATTATTAACCACTTGAGCTAATTAATAACTATTAATTATTATTAATTTTAATTAACATTATTCATTTTAATTATTCTATAATTCCTACTTAATTAATTAAGATTATTAATTAATTCTTTAATTATTGTTATTTTTATACTCAATACCATATTAATTATTATTATTATTATTATTATTATTGTTCTTATTATTTTAATGTTTAAATAAATTAGTAATTATTAACATTTAACTAATTAATTAGTATTACTTAATTACAACTTAATAAATGTTAACTATTATTAATTTTAATTATTATGTAACTCCCACTTAATTATTTATGATTATTAGTAAGATTATTAATTAATTAATAATTAAATAATACTTAAATTGAATTATTATTAACTTAGTTACTTAATTTTAATTAATAATTCTTAATTATGATTGCTAATTTTAAATTCTTAATTATTAACATTATTACTTAACATTAAAACTTAACTTCTTTTTTTTAATTCTAAACACATTCAAATAACATATTACACATAATCACATACTCAATTAAGCATATTAACAAAACCATATGTTACACACAACCAAATTTAACAAATAATAAATGTATAACACAAAATTACATGTTACACATAACATTACATTACACACTTTACACAATATTGCCTAACTCATAACTCACATTACATACATTACATACTCAACATATAATTATATATTACACATATCATATTTAACTAACCACGTAATCATATCATATCAATTAATCACATAATCATATATTACACATAACATTATTAACAAACTAACAAATAATTAAAACTAACAAAATTATTTGAAAATAAATTAAAACAAAAACAAAACTTGCATTTAATCACCACAAAACTGGGGGATTAGAAACGAGGACATAGCGGTGGTGGCGGGTGATTGCAGCGGCAAAAGCAATGGCAAAAATGGCAGTGGAGAAAGAGAAAGAGTCAAGGGAGGGAACGAGAGAGAGAAAGAGAGAAGGGTAGGCTGGGCAGGGCTGTCGGAGTGGGAGAGGTGGCAAACAGCAAGGGTAGAGTGGGAGCGGCACTGGTGGCGATTGGGCAGAGACAGCGACTGGAGGAGAAAAAAAGGAAAGAGATAGAGAAGGGCACGTGGCAAGGCAAGGAAAAAGGAGGGAGAGAGATGTGGCTAGGTAGTGCATCAGAGGTAGAAGGAGGTAGAGAGAGAGGTTGGTGAGAAAGTGGGGAAGAAGATTGGTTTCTAGCCTAATATAATGAAATACATCTAGTGTAATCGAGGAGTTTTAGCGACAATATATGTCGTTGCTAAAGTTCTAGTCGTTGTCGTAATAAATAGTTCAAACGACATCATTTCAATAAACCTTATTAAAATAAATTTTTAGCGATGACAAGACTTTTAGTGCTAAAAGTCCAAAAAAAAATCTTCTAACCACCATATTTTGCCGCTTAAAATTTTAATAAAAATTGAACTTCAAAAAAGTCTAGTTGGCACCATCAGATCACAGCTATTTGGCCATTGCCGTTAAGGTTTTAGTGATGGCAAAACTAATTTTTTCTGACACATTTTGGCTTGAAAAGATGAATTTTCATATCAGACTTCTAGTGACGCAAAGTCTATTTTTTGACACATCTTCAATCATTTTTCGCACGATATTTTTCATGTCTTGTTGTCGCTAAAAGTGTAACCCACCCTCGAAAATGAATCATTTTTGAAATACTAGTAATAAGATTGTTAGCAATGACATTTGTCATCATTAAAATAATAGGTCAAATTCTTGCACTAGTGACTCGCTCAACTCTAATCTTAAATATATATATATATATATATATATATATATTTCAACTAAAAAACTTTGATACATAAATTAATTTTGTTAGTAATCTGCCCTGGCAGAGTTATAGTCATGCCAAATAGACAAGTCATAAATATTATTATTTAAGTAACAATATTTTTAAGAGAGCTGTACTATCCAATTGTCTGAGGAGTAGTTACTTGGCCCTCACAGAGGTGGGACCCATGTGG
The DNA here is from genome assembly GCA_025403435.1 of Artocarpus heterophyllus. Taxonomy (NCBI): domain Eukaryota; kingdom Viridiplantae; phylum Streptophyta; class Magnoliopsida; order Rosales; family Moraceae; genus Artocarpus; species Artocarpus heterophyllus. The sequence goes on from JAJQZP010000037.1 coordinate 1,863,177, forward strand.
GGCCTGCCCTCTTTAAGAACAAAACTACATTTTTTTTAATGAAAAAGAACGGAACTATAAATTAAAACTAAAATATTATAGCATGTAAAAACTTTACACTGTAGTGGCTAGGTTGTCAAATGAAGCGCAGCTAGGTTGTCAGTTGGCCGGTGACTTTTCGTTTTTAGCAAAAACTATCAATAGAAAAGAAAAAGAAAAGTAAAAAAGATTAAATTGAGTTAGAGACTGAGAGTACTTTAGGAGGTGTCGACCTAGCTCAGACAATGTTTGATTCCTTCTTATCAATAAGAAAATTATACATAAATAAAAAAGAATAGTACCGCAAAAAGTGTATAGCCTTTTAGAAAACATGAATCCTGTGATGATCCGATTACTTATAAACTTTCATTAATATATCATTGCAAAAATATGTAATTATTAATTATTCTCTACTTTTGTTTTCTGTATGGTCAGTAGTGATCAGATAAGGACTTCTTTTCGGATAAATTTACCAGAGCTAGCTAAGCATGCATGATCATATGCCTATGAAGCAAGTACCCTCTTTTACACTAGTGAAAACTGAAACGTGGCTGAGAGACATATAGTAAATCAGTAAACAATCAGTGCGTGTTTTGACAAGTAACAGAATACGCCCGTTATACATTTCGCTATAAAGGCAGCCAAATTAAGACAACGTATATAAGTGTGTTGGTGTAATTATATGAGAACAAAGTGGTTTACATGCAAGGAGAAAGAGCGTTACTTTGCTGAAAAGTAATTGTCCATTTCTTAACCAAATGAACTTGTCCTTTTCCTATCCTTGCTTTTTTTTTTTTTTTTAAGGGATGGAGAGGGCTATGCATGCATGTAATGTGGATAGAGATAGAACAGCCACGTCGTATGCGTGTGTCTGCATGTATGCATATTCGTTGAGAAACAGGGAGACAAATTAATTCAATCTATTATACTCTGCGGGCACTTGTACATTTGATATTTTTAAAATGTGTAAATGAAAAAGTTTCTTTACACGCCACGTATTGTCTAGATAAAGCCTTTTTTTTTTCTTATAATGATTCCTACATTCCCTACGTCGCAAGAAAACTTGGTCAGACATTGTTTACCGACACTTCATTTTAATTGTATTGCCGGTAATTATTATGTTTTTCGACGCTTTTAAGGCGTCGGGAAATTAGACATCACACCATTCTTTAGTGCAACTTTGGTTCAAGTTTTTCGTTCAGTGCCTAAATTTGTAGAACTTCCCATGTTTAATGTTTTCTAAGTATTTATCTCAAAGGTATACTACATGATTCGGCACGTATTTGGTTTAGGTACTAAATTTGGTGCAATTAAAAACTTCGCGGGCACTTACAGATTTTATTTTATTTTTTTAATGTGTGAATAAAAAATTCCTTTACACATGCAAAACTTTTATACTTATACATATATGTGGGGGTAAAGCTCGTATCTTCTTATAATGATTTCTACCAACATTTTCCCGACGCCATAAGAAAAGTTGGTTAGACATTATTTACCAATGCTATTTATTAATTGTCATGCCAGTAATAGTGCAAGAAAATCATGATTTAGTGATATTGAATATACCAATGCTATTTATTAATTGTCACTGTAGGTACAATTTTGTGGCATTTGCTAAAAATGTTACAAAAAATATATTTTAGTGGCATTAAAAAAAACAATAAAAAGATAATTTTAGTGGCATTTGAAAATATCACAAAAATATAGTTTTAGTCATATTTTTAAAATGTCTCGACAGATATTTTTACTGTATTTAGAAATGTTATTGTAGTATAATAAAAATCTCTCTTCAATTAAAAAAAAAGAAACATTACAATTTTTTACAGTTTAATTTTTCGCTAACTATTTTGATTTTCCGCCCTTTTAATTTGGAGGGATATTGAGCAATTTTAGACAAATTAAAAAGGTTTCCCCCCCATCTCAGCGTTGTTCAAAGTTCAGACTTCACTCCGTGAAAAACTCACAACTCCAACCCTGTCCCAAGCAAAATCCTCCTTCGATGCCTGATCAACTCATACCCAAGCATCAACTATCTTTTATGTGCGTTGCTTTTCTTTATTACTCTGTGCTAGCTTTTGCACACACATTGCGACAAGAAAGGCAACTTCAAATGCTCTCCAAGGTGTGAAAATTCTCAAGAACTGTATGCAGTATTGAAGTCAATATGTCTTTTAGAAGACCAAATCTCTCAAGTAATTTCCTACTTTTTCTTCCTAATTCGAATCAAAATGGAGTTTTAGGAAGACATGGAAATTTATTGTATTTTAATTTGTAATTTATTGTGGCAGACATTGATTTTTCAGTTTAAAAGATAATAACTTGGTCAAATCTCTTCCCATGGGTTTCTTTCTTTGGCAATCGCACGACTGACATGTGAAACATCGGAATTTTGGACTTTAAGATGTGCCAGATACCCCCAAGCCAGACTTATCCACGTCTTGTCGCCAACGGATTATCGGCACGGTTAACTTCAGCGCAATCTCCCGCTATAAGGATGTTTTTTCATTGTTGTGTTGAAGCGGTCGCAGCGCCATGGGCGGGGCCACCGCCAAGATTTCCATGAGGATATTTCTCCGTACCAAAAGGCAAGGCCAATCGTTTGGACGGACTATGGGTTTCCGAATTATTATTTAATTTTGACAATGCATTTGTTGAAAAAAAATGTAATTGTTGTTGTTGTTTTTTTTTTATTATTATTATTGCAGAACGTAATTATCGGTCTATCCTTAATTAGGGAAAATAATGTAATTCACGTTTATATGTATATAACTATTGGCTTATTATTTTTAAAAGATGGGTTTTTGTTGCTTTATGTATAATCAATTTGTCATTTTAAACAACGCATGGTTCAATAGCTAAATAATACAAATAATTTGAAAGATTTGCTCACGGCATCATAAAACTACTAATACAATTTAATAGTATTTTAAAATGTTTTTATTTTCTAATTAATATATTTAGTGACATTTAGTTTAGATTCATTTCCAAAATATCTCTAAAAATAAACTTTTAATGACATTTTAAAATGCCACAAGGCTTTCGCTATACTATTCGTGATATTTTCTGTAAATGTCACTAATTCAAAAAATGTCACTAAACTACATTGGTGTTACATCTGCAAATGTAGTTGATTTCAAATTTGGTTGTAGTTTTTTGACTCTCTTAAGGCGTCAAAATATTTGACGCATTTTTATATTGCCATTTTTGTAGTGTAACTTCGATGTAGTATTTTAGTTCAACAATTAAATTTAGTTGAACTTCCCATATGCATTTTTTGAAGTATTTATTTTGCAGGTACACTTTTTTCACAACATCAAGAATCGCTAGGACATCCTAGGTAGCTTAGCACCTCTAAAAAAAAACAAGAGAATACAAAAAATTTCAAAAAGAAATAAAGCAAAACAATCCTAAAGCTTTTAACAAACCAAAAACTGTGACAAAAGGTCAAACCTTGACTTTTCCTTTGACAACTAGCTCTGATAAGCTTTATTAAAAACCTTATTAGTAAAGCCCCAAAGGAGAAAAACCTAGGAAGAGAAAAAAGTGGCCTTTTTGTAAGGTTTACAAAACATCAACGACAAAAAATATATTATCCAAATCTATAATTGGACATAGGCGTCATATTCCTATTGACAAATGAAACACCAAAATCAAGAATATTAAACCACTAAGTTTGTTGATGACTGATAGTAATCTAGTAAGCTTATCTGTAACTTGATTTCCTTCACGATAAAAATGAGCGACACAGTGACTAACTGGCTTCATGTAGAGAAGAGCATGCTCTCATTGCGATCTAATCCTGCAAGGAACATCCATGCTTTTATTTTGAAGAAGCTGCATAATATAGGTCCAGTCACAATCAAACCACAGATAATTCTAGCCAAAGTGTTTCACGTAATCATAGATAGATTAAATTTGTTGTATGTTTTAATTTTAGTTTAGATACTAACTTTGGTATAACCTTTTAGACAATAATTCCAGAGTGTTTATTTTTTTTAAAATCTATCTAAGGGAAATACTCTATTGAAAATTTCTAAGCTGAAATCATAATTTTAGAAATTGTTGAGAATTTCTTCCAGTTGCAAATTTATTTCCTTGGGGAAAGGCTATATTATAACATTCGCTTCTGCAACCTTATAGACCGTGTTAAGGCATGATCCATGGAAATATGGGTAGTGAACCTAAAATGACTTCAATCTGTGCTCATAAACGTCCTTCAAATGCGCGAGTCTTGGTCCAATTTTACGAACCTAGACTGCAATATTGGAATTCTCAAATTTGAACAGTTATTTCTATGGACATTGCCACTCGTCTCAAAATTGACCATAACAAGTTAGATGCAAGATTGTCCAGTTTGCTCGAGTTTTGGTAGATATATGAATTTGATAAAAAAAAAAAAAATCCTATAGATTCTCATATATCGTTGAAAGAAAAGGCCATTTTTTCACGCCAGTGGAATAGAAGAGTTATTCAGAATTTTGATGCTATTGTGTTGTTGTGGGCCATTCTTTGACTAACTACAGAAGCAATCCTCCTCACAACAAACAAGTGCATAAATCAAAGTCTACATGTAGTAGATCTATTTCCCGCAAAGTTTACGGACCAAAACCAGTCCGCTCCATTGGGTTTGGTGCCTTAAAAGCTGTGACATTGTATATATTGTTAATAAATAAATAAAGTGACATTTATTATTATTTTGGTTGCTTATATGTGTTATGAATACATTTTTAAACATCGACAAAATTCCATGATTATTTATGTGACTATAAATTTAGCATATAAGTGTTATATGCTTAGGGATAAAATTTATAGATAATTATTTAAATAGTCCGTAATAATTAATTAAAGTTTAGGATCTTTAATTAAATATTACAAGTATGGTCCAATCTCATTTAGAATAAAATAGTCATTATCCGGACTATTAATGTAGAGACATTAGATTGGAGGTACTTTATATAATGAGATTATATAAGACTGAATAAAATAAATTATGAATCTCTAATAATCATCCGTTACAAATAGAGTATTCAAATTTATCACTATGATAACATATATTTGACAGTCTTAATTATGAGTATTTATTAGACTCTTATTTATGACATTATGTTTTTTAACTTGCATGGTAAGATTTGTTTAAGCATAGATCATAACTTAGCATCTTGGAAACATAATGTAATAAATGGTTGGGAATAATATTATACAGATATAGAATCCATTCCTTTCTTGTGAAAGTTAGAAAAATAGTTCTATTGAGTGATAATTCGAGGTTTGAACAGTAGAGCGCTCATTCATAATAAGATTATGAATTAACTATTCATTAGAGAATTATTGAAACTCAAGAATAAAGATGTAATAAGAGAGGTGAACGTATATTGAACCTTGCTCTTATTATGAACTATTTATGGAGGACTGACTTATATGTAATGATTATATCAATAGACTACTCCCTTATTTTCTTTGAGTTATTTCACTATAATCTCAAGAGTTAAATTTCAGGTTTTTAGTGGAATAACACTAAAACTAATAAATTTGACACATTAATTAATTTTAATTAATTGTCAAATTTATTGGAGCTTAGGTTATAGGTCCATAGGTCCCCAATGCCACATCTATAACACTATATTAGATTTATGCATAGAATGAATTATATATATTTAATTTAGAATTATTGAATTTTGAATTAATTATTTCACACTTGAGTTATTAATGTGACACAGAAAAATGTTCTCTATGACACATAATATAATGTGATAAATGTTGTCACAATTTAACTGAGCATTATTTAATTAATTAATTGATAATATTTAAATAATATGATTATTTAAATATAATTTTAAAATATATTCTTAAATAAATGTGATTTATTTTTAAATTTTTAATATATATATATATAAGATTTTATTATTTATATATATATATATATTAACAAAGTCGTTTATTACGTTTTTGTTTTTCATTTAAACGTTTAAACTTTATATATATATATATATTAATTTAAAAAAAAGGAAGGAAGGAATCACGTTTAACATGATTTCCTTTTAACAGAGTGTATACATATATATATATATAGCTAAAGAATTAATAACGTTAAGTTATATATATATATATATATATATGTAGAATCACGTAAGAGATTTGAATTAAAACACAAAGCGATAAGGAATATAGAGTACATCCCTTCTCCAAATATCTAGTGGTTATCTCAAATTTGAAATTAATTTAAAAATAACTAATTACTTGATATAAAAAGAGATAGATAACAATTATATCAAAGAGATCAATTTTTTTCACGTAACTTTCACAGAGAGAAAAATTGAGAGTTCTTCTCTGAAAAAAGAAAGGTCTTCCATCTCATGTGTTGAGTACATCGTATATTCAAAAAAGTGTGAGGAAAATTCTTTATTGCAGTTTGATGCCCACTCATCTTTCTATTGGTGTGGAGGCTTGGCTTGGAAGATCGTGGTGTCAAAGAGGAAAGCTAGGATACCTTGATAGTCTTCAAAAGGATTAGTAAAAATCCCAAAGCTTTCTATTATTAATTAAAATTGTATATCTATTCCCGATAAACAAAGTTTTCAAAAAATTTTTGTTTGTCAATGATCCGTTCCTTCCGTTGCGTTTCGTATTTTATTCCAAAAAATGGCATCAGAGCGAGTTATAGCATATATAATTTTCACTAACATGATTTTATTTTGATAATATCATGTTTTTGATGCATGTTTGTGGGCACTTTGTATCTTTACAATTTTTGTTCATGTGATGAATAGTTATTTTATGAATGATTATTTAATGAATGGATTTTTGGTTGTTAAGTATATGGTCCTTTTGAATTGATAATTTTATTCTCAGTTTGATTAGATCAAATCTGTGTAAACCTATAAGGGGCATAGGCTTTTTGTAATTTGTTATTTTTTTTTATGTGTGTATATATATATATGTGTAATTTTTTTTATCCTCCTTCACCTGCTACTACACGCATCAACCATGAAAGCTGCCTTCCATTAATGAGCATTTAATGCACTTTGTGCATTATGAAGTCCAGGTACACCACTATTAAAAAAAAAGGTTCAAGAATTGAATTTTGTAATTAATGCACTCTATGGAATGCATTTATTGCACTTTTGTGCAACCTAAACGCCCTCGTGCCAAAAACAAAAAAAAAAAAAAGAATAAGGAGGATGAGTTTTGGACGCTTCTATGTGCAGCTGTCAATGAGGCTGTAGCTTCAACTCTGGAAGCGTTATTGAGGTTGTCCCATCACGAATGCCGTGGCCAGGCTGGGATAGATGGGATGCTAAACAGAGGGCGTAATTTTTTTTTTTTTACTTTTCTCGTCGGCTGCACGTGGAGTGAAGAAGAAAAAGAAGTCCATTGGGTTATTTAGCCAGTTGAGAATTTAGGCCTATAACCTTTCAAATGGTAACCCAACAATGTTTCATGTGGTAAACGATTTGATAAGACTACTAAATTGGAGCAGGGAATTATGTATAAATTACAAAAAGACCTTTGTAATTTTTTTTCTTTTTTCTTTTTTATTTTATGGGTTGTAATTTTAATTTTTCAAAAGGACTCTGTCAAAAATCTATTGTTTATTTACATGCTTTATCTTCATGTGATGATGGCAATAACATATTCATGTATTATAATATGTCATTTAGGAAAGTGCCATCTTATAGTTATTATAACATGACATGCATACACTTACATATTATTTCATTGTGTGCAAAGTGGTTTATAAAATGATTTAATAAGTGTTAGAATTAATTTAATGAGATTAAATTAATTGAGTTGATATTATAGAATCTTAATTTATTAATCAACCGAATAATGTGAATTTAGTTTTAATAGTTAAGGCTTGGTAAAATTCACATTAATTCTAAGTTATCTAATTTTAAATTGTTTAATGTTGGGTAGCTTAGACAATTCATAATAAATTTAGATTTTTAGAAAATCTTGTAATTTAATTAAGTATAAATAGGATGAGATTCTATTAACACACAATATAACCTAGTAATTAAAAATTGTTTTTATTTACTAGAATTATGAAACATATGATGTTTTATAAGACAAAACACAACTTTTAAAATAATGAGTGGGAGAAGGTAATATGGCAATATAACCTGCGGTCTTCAGTATTAGCACAACACCGTAAGATTTAGGTGGTGCATCGCGACGCTTTGATTTTGTCCTCCCTACGAAGGGTGTCTACTTAAATTAATAACAAGGTTGGCTTCCAAGAGATAGGATTTTACAACGTATTCAAAATTGACCTACCTTATAGTGGCAATTTTAAGTTAAATTGTTAAAATCTGAAATATTGGGTTACACTCATAAAGATATAATTAAATTGTTAATTATATCTTGACCAAAATAAATGATTATTAATAAATATAGAAAATATGAGATATTTTGAATATATTTATTAATTGAGAATGTCTCAATTCAGTTCATAAATAATTTAACCTACCCTACGGCGGCACTTTATTTATTAAAATTGAATAATCGTGGAATTAGTAAAATATTTTTTTGTGTGTTTTTCATATGCATTATGCATCACGTTTACTATTCCAAAACATATATTTATGATGTTTATGCAACCATTTAATATATGTCATTTTATTTATTTATTACAACTACAATGTCTAATCTAATCATCGCTATTCTTCCAAATGAAAAATTAACTGGAGATAATTTTGTCAAGTGGAAGAGTAACATTGTACTAATTTGCAAAAATTCCAAGTTTCTCCTGACGGAGGAATGTCCTCCATCGCTTGCTGCCAATGCCCCTCGTAATGTACGAGAAGCATATGATCGTTGAATCGAGGCAAATAACAAGGCCCGCTGCTTCCTTTTGGCTGGCATGCCTGACATGCTTAGGAAGAAGCATGAAGGCATGGAGATCGCTTATGAGATAATGCAATCTCTACAAGACATGTTTGGCAAGCCTTCTGAAAAGGCACGTCATGATGCCGTCAAGGCTGTGATGAATGCCAGGATGAAGGCAGGGGTCTCGGTCAGAGAACATATTCTCAAAATGGTTAACTATCTCCATGAGGCCGAAGTGAACGGGGCGGTGATAGATTAAGCCATACAGGTGGGGATGATTTTTGAAACCTTCTCCCCTGTGTTCCTTCAGTTCAAAAGCAACTATTTCATGAACAAGCTGAAATATAACATGATTGAGTTGTTTAATGAGCTTCAAACCTTCGAGTCTATTTCGAAAGAAAAGACTAAAGAAGCTGAGGCAAATGTTGTAGAAGCTTAATCCTCTTCTTTTGCTAGAAAGAATAAGTAGAGGAAGAGGACTGAAGGAAGTGGTAAGTCTAAGAGTGGAGGGCAACCGAAGAAGAACAAAAGTAGCAACAACATAAAAGCAAAAGAAGCCTAAAGGAAAATGTTTCCACTGTGGCGTAGTTGGGCACTAGAAGAGAAACTGCAAGAAGTATCTTCAAGAGCTCAAAGAAAAGAAGAACAACGGTAAATCAGATTAACTCGTTTTAGAAGCTTGTTTAGTTCAAGATGATACTTCACCTTAGATAATTGATTCAAGGGCAACTAACCATTTTTGTTCTTCTTTGTAGATGCTTAGTTCTTCAAAGGAGCTTGCCGATGGGAAACAAATGATGAGAGTAGGAATGAGAGAGGTTGTTTCTGCAAGAGCAGTGGGAGTCGTTAAACTTTATTTTAGAAATCAGTTTTTAATTTTGGACAATGTTTATTACATTCCTAGTTTTCGTAGAAATTTGATTTCTGTTTTTAGGTTATTTGAACAAATGTTTAATGTTTCTTTTAATAATAATTATGTTAATATTTCCAGAAATGATTTGGATATTTGTTCTACGCATCTGGAAAATGGGCTTTACACCTTGAGGCCCAACGAAAAATCACTACTCAATACCAAAATGTTCAAAGTTGAACAATCAAAACCCAAGAAGCAAAAGTTTTCTTCTGATAATGAAACATACCTATGGCACCTTAGATTAGGTCATGTTAACCTTGACAAAATTAACAAACTAGTAGAGGATGGTCCTTTAAAAGAACTAAAAGTTAGTTCTCTACCAGTTTGTGAATCTTGTCTTGAAGGTAAAATGACTAAGAGGTCTTTTTCTACAAAAGGTGAAAGGGCCAAGGAACCACTTGAGCTAATACATTTGGATGTCTGTGGTCCATTGAATGTACAAGCACGTGGTGGTTACAAATATTTCATCACAGTTATTGATGATTATTCGAGGTATGGATACACAAACCTAATGCAAAGGAAATCTGAAACTTTTGGAAAGTTCAAAGAATTCGAAGCAGAAGCTGAAAAGCAATTAAAGAAGTCGGTGAAAACTCTTTGATTTGATCAAGGAGGGGAATACCTTGATACTAAATTCAAGGACTATATGATAGAACATGGCATTCTATCACAACTCACCACACCTGGAACACCACAACAAAATGGTGTTGCTGAGAGAAGAAATCAGACGTTGCTTAATATGGTGAGATCCATGCTCAGCTACTCATCATTACCCACTTCATTTTGGGGATATGCACTACAAACTGCAGTATATCTTCTAAACATAGTTTCATCTAAGTCTATTCCAAAAACACCTTTAGAGTTATGGAATGGTTGCAAACCTAGTATGCGACATATCTGTATATGGGGGTGTCCAACACATGTGCTGAAAGGAAAGACCGGGAAGCTGGAACCACGTTCTAAAGTATGCTTGTTTGTGGGATACCCAAAGGAAATGAGGAGAGATTTGTTTTATAGTTCACAAGAAAAGAATGTATTTGTATCGACAAATGCCATTTTTCTCGAGAATGATTATATGACAAACTATAAACCTCGCAACAAAGTTGTACTTGAAGAGTTACTTTCTGATTAGATTAGACTGCAACCGACAACCGTTGTTAAAGGAAAAAATGAAGAGACCACATCTCCAGATCAGAATGTCATACCACCTCTACATAGTGGGAGAGTTGTGAGACCACCTACTCTCTACAGGGAAATTAGGGAAGCATATGTTGCTATCTCTGATAATGGTAAGGATGATCCATTGACATATCGCGATGTAATGGAAGATTCTGAGAAGAAGAAATGGCTAGAGCCTATGAACCTTGAAATGGAGTCCATGTACTTCAATTCAGTCTAGGAACTTGTAGATCTACCTGAAGGGATAAAACCCATAAGGTTCAAATGGATTTATAAGAAGAAAAGAGGAGTGGATGGGAAAGTTGAGACTTTCAAAGCTAGGCCTATGGCAAAGGGTTATACCCAAGAAAAGGGAGTTGACTATGAAGAAACTTCTCACCCGTAGCTATGCTTAAATCCATTAGGATTCTTTTATCCATTGCCGCTTGTCTGGATTATGAGATATGACAAATAGATGTCAAGACTGCCTTTTTGAATGGCTATCTTGAGGAAAGCATCTATATGGTGCAACCAGAAAGGTTTGTAGTCAAAGGTCAAGAGCAAAAAGTTTGCAAGTTGTAGAGGTCCATCTATGGACTCAAGCAAGCTTCAAGATCTTGGAACTTGAGATTTAATGAGGTGATCAAATCTTATGGTTTTGATCAAAATATTGATGAACCTTGTGTATACATGTACATCAAAGATAAGAAGGTGGTCTTTTTAGTTCTTTATGTAGATGATATCCTACTCATTGAGAATGATGTAGGGATATTATCTAATGTAAAGAAATGGCTCGCCAACCAATTCCAAATGAAAGATTTGGGAGAAGCAAGTTATGTTCTTAGAATCCAATTCATAAAAGATTGCAAGAACAAACTGTTAGCACTGTCTTAAGTATCGTATATCGACAAGGTGTTTATCAAATATTCAATGCAAAACTCCAAGAAAGGTAATTTACCTACACATCATGGAGTTTATCTTTCAAAAGAGTAGTGTCCTAAGACACCTCAAGAGGAAGAATACATGAGATGAGTACCCTATGCATCTGCAGTGGGAAGTCTAATGTATGCCATGTTGTGTACAAGACCTAACATTTGCTATGTGGTGGGTATAGTTAGTCGGTATCAATCCAACCCAGGATTAGAACAGTGGGTAGCAGTTAAACATATTCTCAAGTATCTCAGGAGAACAAGAAACTATATACTGGTATATTCTAGTGAGAATTTGATTCCCATTGGATACATTGATTCTCACTTTCAATCAGACAAAGACACACGTAAATCTACATCTGGATCAGTGTTTACTTTTGTTGGTGGAGCCATAGTTTAGAGAAGCACTAAACAATCATGTATTGCTAATTCGACTATGGAAGCTGAATATGTGGCTGCTTGTGAAGCAGCTAAAGAAGCCATTTGGCTTTGTAAGTTCTTAAGTGATTTAGAAGTCGTTCCAGGCATGGATAAACCACTCACACTATATTGTGACAACAGTGGTACAGTGGCAAATTCAAGAGAACCTAGAAGCCACAAAAGAGGAAAGCATATATAGAGAAAATCATTTGATTAGAGAAATAGTACATCGAGACGATGTGGAAGTTGTGAAGATAGCGTCAGATAACAACCTTGCCAACCCTTTCAACAAGACATTACCTGCAAAGAGCTTCGAGGCACACTTGGAAGGCTTAGGTCTTAAAGACATGTCTCACCTGCTTTAGGACAAGTGGGAGATTGTTGGGTTTAGTGCCCTAAAAGCTATGATATTGTACATATTGTTAATGAATACATAAAGTGACATTTATTTTTATTTTGGTTACTTATATGTGTTATGAATACATCTGTAAACATCGAGAAAATTCCATGATTATTTATTTGACTATAAATTTAGCATATAAGTGTTATATGCTTAGGTATAAAATTTAGAGATAATAATCTAAATAGTCTGTAATAATTAATTAAAGTTTGGGATCTTTAATTAAATATTACAAGTACAGTCCAATCTCATTTAGAATGAAATAGTCATTATCCAGACTATTAATATAGAGACATTTGATTGGAGGTACTTTATATAATGAGATTATATAGGACTAGACCAGATAAATTATGAATCTCTAATAATTATTTGTTACAAATAGAGTATTCAAATTTATCACTATGATGATCATATATTTGACAGTCTTAATCTTGAGTATTTATTAGACTCCTATTTACACTACAAGAAAAACTACATTTAATGACATATTATTTATGACATGTAATTTTTGAATGTCGTTGAAAGTACTTACAATGACATCTCCAACAAACATGTCGTTAATGACATCTGAAACAATAATTAATGACATCTATATAGATGTCGTATTAAAGGTCTCCTTTGAACAACAATAGTTTAGTGTCGTTACATTATTTAACGACAAGTAGGAGATGTCATCAAAGCCTTAGAAATTCTACGACACCCCTTATAGACGATATTGGTCAAGATGTCGTCCATAAAAGGGTGTTATGAAATCTCCAAGGCTTTGACGACATCTCTTACTTGTCGTTAAATAATGTAACGATACTAAACTATTATCGTTAAAAGGAGACCTTTAATACGACATCTATATAGATTTTGTTAATTATTGTTTCAAATGTCATTAACGACATGTTTGTTGGAGATGTCATTGTAAGTACTTTTCAACGACATTCAAAAACTACATGTCGTTAAATGTAGTTTTTCTTGTAGTGTTATGACATTATGTTTTTTGACTTATATGGTAAGATTTGTCTAAGCACAGATCATAACTTAGCATCTTAGAAACATAATGTAATAAATGACTGGGAATAATATTATACAGATATAGAATCCATTCCTTCCTTATGGAAGTTAGAAAAATAGTTTTCTTGAGTGATAATTCAAGGTTTGAACAGTAGAGCGCTCGTTCATAATAAGATTATGAATTAACTGTTTATTAGAGAATTATTAAAACTCAAGAATAAAGATGTAATAAGAGAGGTGAACGGATATTGACCCTAGCTCTTGCTATGAACTTTTTATGAAGGATTGATTTATATGTAATGATTATATCAATGGACTACTCGCTTATTTTCTTTGAGTAATTTTACTATAATATCAAGAGTTTAATTTCAGGTTTTTAGTAGAATAACACTAAAACTAATAAATTTGGCACATTAATTAAAGAGTTTAATTAATTGTCAAATTTATTGGAGCTTGGGTTATAAGTCCATAGGTCCCCAATGCCACCTATATAACACTATATTGCATTTATGCATAGAATGAATTATATATATTTAATTTGAAATTATTGAATTCTGAATTAATTATTTCACACTTGAGTTATTAATGTGACACAGAAAAATGTTCTCTGTGACACATAATGTAATGTGATAAATGTTGTCACAATTTAATTGAGCATTAGTTAATTAATTAATTGATAATATTTAAATATAATTTTAAAATCTATTCTTAAATAAATGTGATTTATTTTTGAATTTTTAATATATATATATAAGATTTTATTATTTATATATATATGTATATTAACGAATTCGTTTATTACGTTTACGTTTTTCATTTAAACGTTTAGACTATATATATATATATATATATATATAAAGTTAAAGAATTGATAATGTACAGTTATATATATATATATATATATATGTAGAATCATGTATGTGATTTCAATTAAAACACAAAGGGATAAGGAATATAGAGTATATCCCTTCCCCATATATCAGGTGATTATTTCAAATTTGAAATTAATTTAAAAATAACTAATTGCTCAGATATAAAAAGAGAGAGATAACAATTATCTCAGAGAGATCAATTTTTTTCACGTAACTTTCATAGAAAGAAAAACTGAGAGTTCTTCTTTGAAAAAAGAAAGGTTTGCTATCTTATGTGTTGTGTACATAGCAGATTCAGAAAAGTGTAAGGAAAATTCATTTTTGTAGTTTGACGCCCACTCTTCTTTCCATTGGTGTGGAGGCTTAGCTTGGAAGATCGTGGTGTCAAAGAGGGAAGTTAGGATACCCTAATAGTCTTCATAAGTGTTAGTAAAAACCTCAAAGCTTTCTATTATTAATTAAAATTATAAAATCTATTCCCGATGAACAAAGTTTTCAGAAAAGTTTTGTTTGTCAATGATCCGTTTCTTCCGCTGTGTTTCGTATTTTATTCCAACATACTCAACCAGTGATCAAGTTCAAATTGAAAAAGATCCTATAACGGTAGTTCATGATGCACAACTAAGGAAAAGTACCTTTGTTTTTTTGGAATTTCAGGTAATCAAGATGCAGCAACAATGCGTCTACTCAAAATAATGATGGAGTCCAGAACAAGGAATGGATAGTGTCTCGAAACTAAACATTAAACATGCTTTCATCAACTAAGAAATCTTTTGATCAGAATGAAGAATTAATGGGTTCCAGTCAATTCTACTCTTATTAGGTTTGTTCAATCACAGGAGGAATGTAAAATAGTGTCTTCCAGTACTAGCACTGTAGTGCATGCACAAATTATGTATGGTACCAATTTGGAGGGAGCTTTTCCTTCAAATTACGGAGGGTACCTCTCGGTGTCCAAAATTTGCAATGTACCAATTTGAAGGCTAGTGTTGGCCCCTAATGTATTCATTATTTATCGAAGCGGCTCCACAGAAAGTAAATAGATCATCTAGGGAGGATCTTGGAGATGAGAAATCCTCTGAAGTTGTAGAATTAAAGTAGAAAATGCTTTAAAAATAAACAATCATATACTTGTTTAGAAAGAGACAGAAATTGATGCTTTCCGGTTCTTTAAAAATACTGGAAAATTTGAATGTTTTGAGGAAAAAAATTGAACAAGAATTCGAAGAAAACAAAGTCTTCTTACAAGCTTAAAGCTTGAAGTGGGAAGGCTTCTAACATGAAAAAATAGGTTATTTTTTCAATGCTTTATTCTTAATTTTGTTGGTTTGCTTTTCCTTTCGGTTTTATTTATTTTTCTTAGGTTTTTTTTGTTTTGGTTTTGTGAGAAATTTTACTTTTTGTTTAATTTTTTATTTTATTATTATTATTATTATTATTTTTGCATATTCTAAAAAGTATTTTAATTTCATTGAGATATTAGTTGTTTAGGTTTGCTGGCTTATTGGTCCACAGCCAACAAAATATCCTTCCTATCTTCATACCCTATGTAAAATAAAAATCATTTTATCCATTAAATCTAATATAGTCTTATAGAGGTGGTATTAAGGACATAACCCAAGCTTCATTAAATTTGACAATTAATTAAACTCGTTAATTAATATGCCAAATTTATTTGTTTTAGTGTTACTAGGCTAAAAAGTGAAACTAAACTCTTGAGATTATAATAAAAATTACTCAAAGAAAATTAGCGAGTAGTCCATTGATATAATCATTACATATAAGTCAGTCCTCCATAAATAGTTCATAATAAGAGCTAGGTTTAATTTCCATTTACCTCTTTTATTACATCTTTATTTTTGAGTTCCAATAATTTCTAATGAACAGTTAATTCATAATCTTTTTATGAACAAGCACTCTATTGTTCAAACCTCGAATCATCACTCAAGAGTTATTTTTCTAACTTCCGTAAGGAAGGAATAGATTTCGTATTTGTATAATATTATTTCTAGCCATATTCTATTATGTTTCTAAGATGCTAAGTTATGATCTATATTTGGATAAATCTTACCATGCAAGTCAAAAAAAATAATATCATAAATAGGAGTCTAATAAAAACTCAAGATTAAAAGTGTCATATATATGATCATCACAGTGATAAATTTGAATGCTCTATTTGTAATGGATGATTATTAGAGATTCATAATTTATTTAGTCCAGTCCTATATAATCTCATTATATAAAGTACTTCTAATTTAATATCTCTATATTAATAATCTGGATACGACTATTTCATTCTAAATGAAATTGGATCATACTTGTAATATTTAATTAAAGTTCCTAAACTTTAATTAATTATTACAGATTATTTAGATTATTATCTATAAATTTTATCCCTAAGCACATAACATTTATATGCTAAATTTATAGTCACATAAATATTCATGGAATTTTCTTGATGTTTATAAAATGATTCATAATACATATAGGCAACCAAAATAATTACAGATGTCATTTTATTTATTTAGTAACAATATGTACAATGTCATTATTTATAGGGCGCCAATCCCAAAAGCCTTTACTATGACCATGCTGTTGGTGCCAACTGTCTACCGTAACTTGTTTTTTTCTCAAAGTTCAAATTTAGAATAGTGATATGAATAATTTGTTAAGAATTGTAGAGCCAAATTCAATGCCTTTTAGAATACACCCCACGTAAAGGATTTTAGGGATCGACCATGGGGGTTGGTAGGGAGGTAGTAAGCCCCCTCCTAAGGATGTGGGTGTGGAGCTCCTAGCCCAAAATCTTACAACAAAGGAGAAAGAAAAGGTGGAAAAACACAAAGGAAAAAATGGCTTTTTGAACTCATGTGCATGCCCTCTAGAGAAGGATTTCATTTGGCAGCGAGAAAAGGCAAAGGTAACATGTAACCGCGCGTAGGGAACTACGAAAATTGTAGCCCAAGGTAAATCTCACATAGCCACACAAGTAAAGTGAGCGGTTGTGTATGCCAACATGTTAGGGTTTGTGTTTTGCGATTTTTAGGGTTTGTTGCTTTTTTTTTTGTGTAAACTTATAAATAGATAAGTTGTGTTCTTTTCTTTAGAGAGCGAAACTCAAAAAAAATAAGTGGTTGAGAGGTTAGGGAAAATTCTAGAGAGAGTGTGTGTGCAATTTTCTCTAGTAAACTTCTTCATCATATTAGTGATTTATTATGCAACGGCTAAAACTAGGCGCAGCTCTCACATCGAGAGTGAACCACAATAAATTTCGTGTGTTCTTATTTATTTTGGTTCGTATATTTTTCGTTCTCATTAGAATTAGAGCTTCTAATACAAAAATTGTTTGATGATTTTGTCAGACCATTAGTCGCCAAAAAATACAGTATTTACCTATAAGTATTGTATTTACATGTAATAAAACATTTATTGGTGCTTCACTAGACATCACCGGCATTGAAGAAGACGCTGATGGCCAAGAAATATGACAAGTTCAGGGAGTTTTGAACTGAAGGGGAGAAACAATTAGGTAAACCCATAAAGGCACTACGATTTGATTGAGGTGGAGAATACCTCTCCTATAAGTTCATAGAACACTTGTTTGTAATAATTTATGTGTGGTGATTTTATTACACGGTACATACCTATTATGTTAAGACTAACTATTTCTACATGTAGTCGGTTAGCCGAATATCTTAGGCATTTTTTCAGGCTAACCTAGGAGGAAAACCATTCAAGTTAAGTAAATATAGAATCTATTTGAAAGTTATGGTCATAGGAAATTTTAGGAGTAGATATTTATAAGTAAACTAATTATTTTAAAAGTAAATTAAAAGTGTTATTTCATATGTTCATATGAGGATACACTTAATTAGTAAAAAAAATTAGGTAAAAATTCATGGGTAATTTATTAAATAATAGTTACATGTTCAGGTATTTCCTATTGAATAATTGAGAGATAATAATAAAAGTTAGTGATTCCTTTGATGTTTGTAAAGTGGCGTCATAAATTATAGTATCAAAGAAGTTTTTGTTTCCATACATCGCCACACGTCTACTTTTAATCCTCTAAGTAAGTAAATTTCACATTATCTGAATATCTATGAATATGTTATGTATTTATATACATATGTACTAGTGAGACACTATTTGTGTTCTAAGTTTGGATCATGTCCCTAAGTCCCTAATCTACGATGTACCACTAGGAATTGACTATGAACAGCCAACGTAAGAGAGATAGACCTCGTTGATATGCTGTAGTCGGAATTGATGTTCCAACCACTGCCCACCTGGTTGTAATGATTTTTGAGCTCCAAAAGTAGCTCAAAGATTAGCGATAAGATATAGAAGAGCTTAGAACCAATGGTCATGGAGGGAAAGGTCAAAACAAAAATACACCAACCGCTCCTCAACAACAAGCAAAAGAAGCTCCTTCTCCGGTAACTCAAGCGGCTATAATACCAGTGCCACAAGAACCTTTATTGGTGAGATGGAGGCGTGTTAAACTTACAAATTTTGAAGGCCCTAACAATCCCTTGGTTGCTCAAGGATGGTTAAAGACAATTGAAGCCACTTTTAAACTTATAAATTTCACTGACAATGAGAAAGTTTTGTGTGCCTCTTGCTACCTCACAATGGAAGCCCGTATCTGGTGGGAAGGAATTGAACAAAGTCAGAAAGTCAATGAAATGACGTAGAATGACTTTCTTAAGGTGTTTAATGAGAAATTCTTCAACATGAACATCACTCACAAGCGCTACAATAAGTTTGTTGGTCTTCACCAAGGAGATATGTCCATTATGGAAATAGTGGCAAAATTCAATCAACTTGCTTGCCTATGCCCTAGAATGGTTTAGAATAATGAAGAGAGGGTAAAAAGATTAATTAATTCCTTCCACTCGAAATCACTGTGCTTGTTAATGGAGCTCAACCACCTTGTATTCAAGAGGACCTAGTTAGTGTAGTACTTCAAGTGGAGTAACATTTGCCGAAGGATAAAAGAAACTAGCATCATAAAGTCAGTTTGGTAATCACATGAACAATCAAAATTGACCCCAAGGCAACAACAGCAACTGAAACTAGAATCATAATAAGAGAAAGCGCAATTTCCATAATCAAAAGGGTTGGGACAACAAGAGGGGAGGTAATAGTCAACATCAATACCACAACAACAAGCCGATCAAACCTTGTGCTAGATATAGAAGGAAGCATTTGAGAGAGTGTCGACAAGGCATCAACAAGTGCTACACTTGCGGTCACAAGGGCCATATCTCCATTAACTACCCTACCGATGCCTACTCTCAAAACCAACAGAAAATGCCTTTTGCTCAACTGCATAATATGGGGACAGCCCTTGAAGGACCACTTATCTATCAAGGAAGATTGGAAGTCCTACCAACTAATACTCGTATCTATACCATGACAAAAGAAGAAGCTACAATAGAAACCTCCAATGTTGTCATAGGTCATATCCCTATCCATGGCAAAATTGCTCACGTACTTTTCGATATCTTTTCTCAAAAACCTAGAAAGAAATGAGGAATGTACAAGATAAGGGTTCAGTATTACACTACCCTCGAGAGAACTGATATCATTCACACATTTCTTACATGTCATTCCTTTAAGAATTTATGGTAAAGAAGTTTATATCGATCTCATTGTACTCGATATGCATGATTATGATTTTATTCTTGGGATGGACTTTCTGGGGAAATACAATAATCAAATGCCGACAATGAATGGTAAGCTTTGATCCAGAAGATGAAGAAAAATTCATATTCTGGGCGAATCAAGAACGAAACCAAACTATTTCTATCAGCCATGAAGGCGAGGAAGTTATTGGCTAGTGGATGCACTGGTTTTCTAGCAAACATTGTAGATAAAAGTCAAAAGGAAAAAGCAAATGTCAAAGGTGTTTCGGTGTTTATGGAATTTCCAAAAGTATTTCCTAAAGATCTATCAAGCTTACCTCTAGCTAGGGATATTGAATTTGAAATTGAAATCGCACCAAGCATGAACCCAATCTCTAAAGCACCGTATAGAATGGCCCTGGTGGAATTAAAAAAGCTACACTCTCAACTACAAGAGCTTATTCATAAGAGTTTTATTTGTCCTATTCGTTCTTCGTGGGGAGCTCTAGTCCTACTCGTGAAGAAAAAGGACAGTTCTATATGACTCTACATTGATTATCGAGGACTAAACAAAGTAACAATAAAGAACAAGTACCTGTTGCCCCAGATCGATGATTTATTCGATCAGCTAAAGGATGTGTTAGTGTTTTTAAAGATAGATGTACCGTCAAGATACATCAATTAAAGATAGAAGAAGGGGACATTCCAAAGACAGCTTTAGAACAAGGTATGGCTGTTATGAATTTGTGGTCATGCCTTTTGGCCTAAAAATTGCTCATGCAACATGCATAGACTTGATGAATCTGGTGTTCAATAACTACTTTGATAAAGTTGTCATAGTGTTTATCGACAACAACCTTGTATATTTGAAAAGCCAAGAAGAACATACTAAACACTTGATAATTGTGCTAGAAAACTTGAAAAGACATCAGTTGTATGCCAAGTTCTCTAAGTGTGAACTTGAAAAGACATTAGTTGTGTATCTTTTTTAGTCATGTTGTTTCTAAGGATGGAATTATTATGGACCTTACCAAAATCGAAGTTGTTCTTAACTGGAAATAGCCCAAGAATCTAAGTGAGATAATAAGCTACTTAGGTTTGGTTAGGTATTACTAGAGGTTTGTGGAAGATTTTTCCAAGGTGGCCTTGTTGCTCACCAACCTGACTCATAAAGGAAAGAAGTTTAAATGGACCGATGATTATAAGAAGAGTTTCCAAGAACTAAAGAAAAGGTTAACCTTGACTCCAATTTTGGAAATTTTGGAAGGCGAAGAAGGATTTGTAATATATAGAGACGCCTCAAAAATAGGTCTTGGTGTAGTTATGATACAAAACAATATAGTGATTGTGTATGCCTCAAGACAACTAAAGGATTATGAGAAGAACTATCCTACTCATGATCTCAAATTTACGGCGGTAGTTTTTGTATTAAAAATTTGGTGGCACTATTTGTATGGAATTCAATGTAAAATTTACATTGACCATTAGATTTTGAAGTACTTTTTCACCAAGAAGGACTTGAATATAAGACAATGAAGATAGTTGGAATTAGTCATGGACTATGATTATGAAATCCTCTACCACCTAGGGAAGGCAAATCAAGTGGTGGATCTCTAAGTAGGAAGTCTTCTACAACCTTGATGTCGTTACAAGAAATGTCCCAACCCTTGAAGAAAGAAATTCTAGACTTCGGTCTTGAACTAATTTCATGACAATTATCAGCATTGACTCTTGCACTGACATTATGTGACAAAATTTGAGGCAAACAAGATAGATATACAAGCCTAGTAAGGATCAAGCACAAGATTAAGGAAGGTAAATGTGAAAGATTCCGAGTGGCAGAAGACGAAATGTTATATTCCAAAGACCATTGATGCGTTCCCAAAGTTAATGGTTTGAAGGAAAGGATGCTAATAGAAAATCACAACACTCCTTATTTGATCCATCCAGATGCATCGAAAATATATAATGACTTCAGGGACTACTTTTGGTAGTTTGACATGAAGCCTGATGCTACCAAGTACGTAAAGCAATGCTTGACATGTCAATAAGTCAAGGCTAAACAACAAAGGCCTGGAGGCATCTTGCAATCAATTCAAATACCTTAATAGAAGTAGGAAGAGATTGTAATGGATTTCATTTTAGGTATGCCGAGAACTATGAATAGGTGTGATGCCAGGGTGATAGTTGATCGGTTAACTAAGACAGAACTCTTTATTCCCGTCAAAATCACCAATTTGCTAGAACAACTTGTAGAACTCTACATTAAGGAAATTGTAAGGCTTCATAGCATTTCAAAGTCCATCATCTCTGACTATGATAGCAGGTTCACTTCCTATTTCTAGAAAAAGTGTGCAGAATGCATTGGGTAGAAGTTACATTTCATTAAAGCTTTTCACCCCTAGACTAATGGCTAGACAAAAAGAACAAATTTGATCGTTAAGGACATGCTCCATTCCTGTGCTCTTGATTACAAGACTAGCTAGTGTAAGATGCTATCAGGATGGCACATTCGAGGCACTTTATGGACGGAAATATAGGTCATCCATTTGTTGGCATGAAGCTGGGGAAAAGAAGATGATGGAAGATGAGAAAAAAGGGAAGACAAATTTTGTCAACGAAACAGCTGAAGCAGCAAAACTAATATGTAGACGAAACGAGATAGCATAGAGTCGACAGAAGAGTTATGC
This sequence comes from Artocarpus heterophyllus, assembly GCA_025403435.1. NCBI lineage: Eukaryota > Viridiplantae > Streptophyta > Magnoliopsida > Rosales > Moraceae > Artocarpus > Artocarpus heterophyllus. The sequence continues at coordinate 1,886,035 of JAJQZP010000037.1, forward strand.
CAACCAAAAAAAGAGGCCTTTGAAGTTTGCTATTCGTGAGTTTGTGTTTATAAGAGTGGCAACGATAAAAGGAGTCACGATAAAAGGAGGCCTTTGTAGCATGAATAGTACCAAATGATATCACTGTTGTTATGAATAGTCAAATGACAAGAACAATGCAAAACGATGATACTGTAGCAACTCAAAACAAAAGCTTCTCTTACACACTTTTTCTTCGATTTTTGACTTTTTTTTTTCTAAACAACTTTAAACATTTTTATCTTATTCCATGGATCCATCACATGCAAGTCATCCAAAACTTCCCAAAGACACTATAAACTCATCCAAATCATGTTACGCTAAAGAAGGATTTTTTTAAAAAAAAAAAACCAACGTGCCCATAATATTTTCCTGACAAAACATAATCACTTCCATACCGCCGTTAGACTTCATGTGCCTCCCTCTTCCTTTAGAATTCCTTCAATCATGTGGTATTAAAGAAACCTATTTCTCCTTGTCATGCATGTATGTATACATATACATATAAGTAATATTTACTTTAGAATTATATCTAGATATATATATATATATATATATTTCACACATACGTACAACTTTCACTTGTGCATTTCTTTAGTCATATTGCTGAATATTTCAAAATAGTTTTATGTGGCTGCTATTATATCCAAATCTTAAGGCATTAGTGTAATAATTTTATTATGTAATTGGTTTGCATTATTTAATAGTCAAATGAATCTATTAGTGATGACAGTAGTGCAGTCCAACGTTTCTTTCCTTTATTTTTTATTATTTCTTCTTCACATATGGGACACAATACTCACACCATATCACAACCAAGCTACTTCAAGCCTCTATAAGCTACTTTTAAACATCTTCCCATACCTATAATGATAGATTTTCCTAAAACTGGAAGCTTAAACAAAAAAAGGTATGATGTGATCGCCAGAATTGTTTTTGGAGCAGTAACGATGTTTTGGTCATGTCACGAGGTCTGTCTTTCTATGTATTGTCATACAAAAGTTTTTCTGTGATATTGTGGTATATGTAGGGTTGATTTATATGGTTTGAAGTTTGGTTTTCCTTAAGAAATAATTTTTATAGGATTATTATTCTTAAACTTGTTGTCAGACAGAAAATTTGCACTGCAAGATTTTTCAGGAAGTATAGCAATAATATTTTAAGAAATTTCTTTTGGACATTGTTCATACATATGTTACGTATCTTTTACAAAAATTTGGGATTCAAATACATTATTTTTGTTTATTTGAGAATTAATACTAAATGTTTTTATCGTTATTCTTAAACTGTCTTCAAATTTACTGAATTGTTTGATGATGTTTTAAGACATGTTTAAGGCCATAAAAATTTATAAATACTTATTTATATGTGTAGTTGTTACCTACAAAATTTTGGTTCTATATGGCCGTTAAAAATTTTAGAATATGCACTGCTTAGTTGTTTCAGTAAAATTCCAACAACGTTTTTGTAAATTTTAGAATGTAAGAAAACACTTAGAGTAATCCAAATATAATGAAAATAAATCTAATGCTATATATGGATGTTGCAAAGATTATGCTAAAATTTCAGATCAATCGGAAGTTTGTGTGATTTTAAAAAATTCCTTAAGTGTTGACTGCCTATAGGTTATTTCCAGCGACTGTTTATTTTGTAATTTCTAAAATATAAAAAAAAATATTGTAATAACTCAAACGTGATATAATTAAATTTGAAGATGTAATTGGATGTCTAGTGTATCTTAGAAAAATTTCAAAAATATTTAAATTTTAATGATTTTTATAAAATTCGCTTATTACTTACTAGTCGTACTATATTTCCAACAACAATTTTGTAATTTCTAAAATATGAATTAAATACTTATATTGATCCAAAAGTTATGAAATTTAATCTAGTGACATGTATAGATGTTTGAAATATTGTATTAAAATTTCAAAGTCATTAGAATTTTGTATGAGTTTAAGAAAATCATTGAGTACTGACTGTCGGGCTGAATTTATGAATCTGCCTAGAATTTGGTGTATTTGTAAAAATTCTTCTAAGTGATTTAGCATAGTATTGTTTGCAGCTATGACAATGTATGCAATGTTTTAAGTACGTTTTTACACCAAGAATGTTTCTTTTATCACAATGTTTGTTGATGCCTGATTTCGGCACAACACCGCATGCGGGGACGCACAGTGGTCAGGTTCCCTGTTCTACCTGGCTCGGCCTAGTCTGGTTGGATCTGCAAGAGGAGAGAAGGACTCGGAGTATGGGGACACCGGTTTGGTGTCTGCCAAGGGCGCTTCGACGTTAAAGTCAGTGTTATGATCGGGAAGAGCTAAGGAAAGGCAGAGTAGGCGAAAGAAGAATGCTCGTACCTTTGTGGTGGAGTTGATGCTCCTATTTATAGAGTTTAGCTTGGATCCGGGTATGGACCGGTTTGGCCCGTAACCCAGGTGTCCAGCGACAGATGTCACGATCTCTGGAGAAGGAGGATTGCCCAACGGAGGGTTGAGATGGTGCCACGTGGTGGTCTTTGGGTAAGTCGGACAGATCCTGGTTGGACGGGTCCCTGGTTGGACAGGTCCCGGTCGGATAGGTCTCTGGTCGGACAGGTCCCTGGTCGGACAGGCCCCTGGTCGGGCAGATCTTGGTCGGGCGGGTCCCTGGTCGGACAGGTCCCTAGTCGGACAAGTCCTTGGTCGGGCAGATCCTGGTCGGACGGGTCCCTGGTCGGACAGGTCCCTGGTCGGATAGGTCCCTAGTTGGACAGATCCTGTCCTGGTCGGACAGGTCCCTGGTTGGACAGATACCCTCCTGGTCGGACAGGTCCCTAGTCGGACGGATCCTGTCCTGGTCGGACAGGTCCTTGGTCGGACAGATACCGTCCTGGTCGGACAGGTCCCTAGTCGGACGGATCCTATCTTGGTCGGACAGGTCCCTGGTCAGACAGCTACCCTCCTGGTCGGATTGGTCATTTCAGCCAACCTGTTCGGGTGCTCAGTTTAAGAGGGTATGAACTTCAGATGATTTTCTCATCATGAAGATTTCCCTCAACAGTAGACCCCCAAGACTTTGGTGGTGGAGGTCATCAGCATCGAAGTCTTGATGTAGTTAGGAAATATTTTTTTTGAGCATATCCTGCCGGGACTCTTCGTCTTGGACCTAGTCGGCCTTAGCCTGGACCTGGCCTCTCTGGTCGGCGTAACCTTCTCGGACCTGGTTGGACTCTTCATCCTGGACCTTGGGTCTCGGTCGTAGCCTGGATGGACTCTTCGTCCTGGACCTGGTCGGCCGTGCCTAGACCTGGTCTCTGTGGCCGGCGTAACCTTTTTGAACCTGGTCGGACTCTTCGTCCTGGACCTTGGGTCTCGGTCGTAGCCTGGTTGGACTCTTCGTCCTAGACCTGGTCGGCCGTGCCTGGACCTGGTCTCTGTGGTCGGCGTAACCTTCTCGGACCTGGTTGGACTCTTCGTCCTGGACCTTGGGTCTCGGTCGTAGCCTGGTTGGACTCTTCGTCCTGGACCTGGTCGGCCGTAAGTCGGATCTGGCCTCTAGGGTCGACGTAACCTTCTCGGACCTAGTCGGACTCTTCGTCCTGGACCTTGGGTCTCAGTCGTTGCCTAGTTGGACTCTTCGTCCTAGACCTGGTCGGCTGTAGCTTGGACCTGGCCTCTCTGGTCGGCGTAACCTTCTCGGACCTGGTCGGACTCTTCGTCCTGGACCTTGGGTCTCGATCGTAGCCTGGTTGGACTCTTCGTCCTGGACTTGGTCGGCCGTAGCTCGGACTTGGCCTCTGGGGTCGGCATAACCTTCTCGGACCTAGTCAGACTCTTCGTCCTGGACCTTGGGTCTCGGTCGTAGCCTGGTTGGACTCTTCGTCCTGGACCTGGTCGGCCGTGCCTGGACCTGGTCTCTGTGGTCGGCGTAACCTTCTCGGACCTGGTTGGACTCTTCGTCCTAGACCTTGGGTCTCGGTCGTAGCCTGGTTGGACTCTTCATCCTGGACCTGGTTGGCCGTAGGTTGGATCTGGCCTCTAGGGTCTGCGTAACCTTCTCGGACCTAGTCGGACTCTTTGTCCTGGACCTTGGGTCTCAGTCGTTGCCTGGATGAACTTTTCATCCTGGACCTGGTCGGCCGTAGCTCGGACCTGGCCTCTCTGGTCGGCGTAAACTTCTCGAACCTGGTCAGACTCTTCGTCCTGGACCTTAGGTCTCGGTCGTAGCTTGGTTGGACTCTTCGTCCTGGACTTGGTCGACCGTAGCTCGGACCTAGCCTCTGGGGTCGGCATAACCTTCTCGGACCTAGTCGGACTCTTCATCCTGGACCTTAGGTCTCGGTCGTAGCCTGGTTGGACTCTTCGTCCTGGACCTGGTCGGCTGTGCCTGGACCTGGTTTCTGTGGTCGGCGTAACCTTCTCGGACCTGGTTGGACTCTTCATCTTGGACCTTGGGTCTCGGTCGTAGCCTGGTTGGACTCTTCGTCTTGGACCTGGCCTCTTTGGTCGGCGTAACCTTCTCGGACCTGGTCGGACTCTTCATCCTGGACCTTGGGTCTCGGTTAGTCGTCCAGGGAATGTCTGGGGGGGAAGAGCTGAGGCTGCTGGAAAGGCGCGAGGCCCTCCTTCTAGTGCCAAAATATTGATTGCTGATTTCGGCACAACACCGCGTGCGGGGACGCACGGTGGTCGAGTTTCCTGTTCTACCTGGCTGGGCCTAGTCTGGTCGGATCTACAAGAAGAAAGAAGGCCTTGGAGTATGGGGACACCGGTTTGGTGTCTGCCAAGGGCCCTCCGACACTCAAGTCAGTGTTCTGACCGGGAAGAGCTAAGGAAAGGCAGAGTAGGCAAGGGAAGAATGCTCGTACCTTTGTGGTGCAGTTGATGCTCCTATTTATAGAGTTTAGCTTGGATCCGGGTATGGACCGGTTTGGCCGTAACCCAGGTGTCCAGCGACAGGTGTCACAATCTCCGGAGAAGGAAAATTGCCCAACGGAGGGTTGAGATGGTGCCACGTGGTGGTCTTTGGGTAAGTCGGATAGATCCTGGTCGGATGGGTCCCTGGTTGGAGAGGTCCCAGTCAAACAGGTCTCTGGTCGGACAGGTCCCTGGTCGGGCAGATCCTGGTCGGACGGGTCCTTAGTCGGACAGGTCCCTGGTCAGACAGGTCCCTAGTCGGATAGGTCCCTGGTCGGACGGATCCTGTCCTGGTCGGACAGGTCCCTAGTTGGACAGATACTGTCCTGGTCAGACAGGTCCCTGGTCAGACAGGTCCTTGGTCGGACAGGTTTCTGGTCGGACAGATACCGTCCTACTCGGATTGGTCATTTCAGCCAACCTGTTCGGGTGCTCGGTTTTAAGAGGGTATGAACTTCAGATAATTTTCTCATCATGGAGATTTCCCTCAACAATGTTATAATGTTAAATAGTACTTTTGATAAACTTCAATCGTTTGAGGTAAAGGAAACCATCCACTTGTAAGAAGTTAAGTAATTTGCTACAAGCCAGTCAGTATGTTCTCACCTGCAATTTGATAAAGGATTATAAAAGGTTTTGAGAAATGTTATATGTTATTATTTTGTTAATGTTCATACATTTTGCTTTCAAAAGATCCCTTTTACTGTGGTTTTGAAGAATGTATTTTTACAAATATTTTCAACGTGTGTTTTATAATGCATAAGATGTTTTCTCATACAAATATATATACATCAATCATGTAATTAAGCCATTGCACACCCAATGATGATGTTAGTCCCTCAAGGTGGACTTAGCCCGAAGATGGATTTGTCACGTTTGCTGTTGGATTAGCTACTCCTCTCCTCTTGTGACGGCACACCATAATGATATTAATGTTATAATGCTAGGGCCCTAGAGGACAAAATGAATGGTTTTATTACGGATAAAGGAAAAATGGAAAAATATGTTCTTATAAAATGTACTTTATGTACTATAATGATTATGACAAAAATAAACGACGCATGTTTACAATTAAAGTTTTCATAAAGTTTTTTGAGATTTCATATGTACTTACTAAGCTTAATGCTTACTTAAGTTATATCATTATGTTACAAATAAGGGTAACGCTACAGCTATAGATGGAGGATAGACGGACGGATGTGTATTTGTAGAATATGGTGTTAGAACACAGAGGCATGTTATGAAATAAAATAATAATAAAACTACGTTAAATTTATTTCTGCATGTTACAAGACTTATTTAATTATTACGTTTTGCTACACTCATGAACTCGGTATTATGTTGTTGGGTTGTTGAACTTTGGCTTATAATAATTTATGTGTTATGATTACATACCTATTACGTTAAGACTAACTATTTTTACAGGTAGTCGATTAGTTGAATACCTTAGGTATTCCTTGAGGCTAACCTAGGCAGAAAAACCATTCAAGGTAAGTAAATTCGAATCTATTTGAAAGTTGCGATCATAGGAAATTTTAGGAGTAGATATTTATAAATAAACTACTTATTTTAAAAGTAAAGTAAAAGTGTTATTTCATATGTTTTGTATGAGGATACACTTAATTAGTAAAAAAAAATAGACCAAAATTCCTAAGTAAATCATTAAATAATACTGACATGTTTAGGTTTTTCTTATTAAATAATTAAGAGATAACGATAAAAGTTAATGATAACTATGACGTCTATAAGGGGTCGTTACAAAAACCCATTAGAAAATCCCGGTTCTCCAATGGTGGTTGCAGTCGAGTAAAAGGAGTGGTTTCCCATGTTGGTTTGTTCTATATGTTGTTTTGAATGCTAGGACATCACCAAATGCTTTGTAATCTCTTCTTGCACTTCTGTGGGCCCACAAGATGTTTGCAAGTCAATTTGGTTAGTCAACGTTGTATTTGCGGCAGAAATCTCCTCCATGTTGGCGTCCGAAGCATTGCATGTGACCCAGAGTGCACTCTGAATTAGTAATACTTAAACGATCAATTTCCTCTCAGCCGGCTGTGCGTAACGTGCAGCCTTTTTGAGACGTTATTTAACTTAAATATCAATTTTTAAAAATTTTTAATCTTATTTATTAGTAAAAAAAAAATGAATAAATTTTTTTCTTAAAAACATCTAAGGCCGGCATTATGGGTTACGACACAATGACACAACATAAACCCGACACTAGTTTTTGTGGGTTAGTGTCAATAAAATTAACCTCGGGTCGGGTCAGTTTAGTGTCAACCCGAAACTGACCCGTCCAAAAACAGGTCGGGTTTGAGTCAACCTGCTTAACTTGCATGAATATGGTGGAGACAAAAGTATTCAATTTTCAACTATATATCTAACTCAACTAAATATCTCATATCAAGGACTAAAATGTCATTAAAATTTTGCTACAAACCACTCATCAAAGCCATTAGGTGACATCGTTTAGGAGGAGATGTGGCCTTTTTTTACCTTTTGGGTGGCACTTTGGTGGATTTATCAACTTAATTACAAATTTGCTTAATTTGGGGACTAGTTTGAAATTAAACATTTTTGCTCCACCACATGCCTAAAACCAATCTACATTGAGGTGAGGTGGCCAATTTTTCATTTTTAAAGCGTCCTTTTGTGTGCCCCACTTTATCCTTTTTAAACTGTCTAAACTAATATTGATAGTATTTTTCTTATACCATTGTATACTTCCTATACTGCCTATATATTTTTTTTAATAATTTATGAAGTCCTACAATTGTCCATGCTTTTCCATATCCTTCACAAAGTATAATTTCTATACTGCTTAATTTTATACAGCCTAATTTTCATAATGCATAACTTTATGTAGTATAATTTCTATACTGCTTAACTTTATCAATATAATCCTTATACTTGTAATGCATGATTTTGTACTGCTTAACATTTTGTGTTGTATAATTTGCTATATTTTTATACAGTATTTTCTTTTACTGTATTTCTATCTTAAAATTTATTGCAACATTTTCTGCAACTATTAAGCTTTCTAGTTTGTTTTCACATCATTTTTCTATTATTTAAGACTATGGCATGATTTTAAATCTTAAAAATTTCATATTTACTCTTATGAAATTTATCATAAAAATTAGATTTATACAATAATCCTCGTGGCACGAATTTTGCTTAAGATAATCCTTAAATATTATACATGTGCAGTCGGTTTCGAAGATCTAACGCCAGAAATGGGAGCTTATGACGCCCCCAATTCCATCGCTATGATGTCAATGATTTGGGATGTCTTCGTTTCGACCGCTTCATGTTCATGCACCTAGCCAAGATGTCGTAACTGATTTTCCTGTCTTGAGGTAGGAATTGTATTTGGTTGGATGGCACTAGTTCGTGGTTGTGTTCATTGTTGAAGCATCCTACAAAACAGGTATTTGCGGATCTATTGCGGGTGATTCGTTGATGAGTCCGGCAACTACACCTGATGTCTGGCCTTCTTGTACGTTGCTTATTTTCCATTTGAGTCCACTTTTCGCTTCTGTCACCAGCTCTTGAACTAGAATATTATCCGAATCGAACTTCTCCATTAGCAGCTCATTTTACGTCGTCCTTTCTAAAACTAATTCCCAGCAATCTGGAATACATCTTGCACAATGATCCCCAATGTTCAGGAGTGTCCAACTCCTAATTAAGAATATGGTCGGGCAATATTTCTTTTGCATTTCTGGGAATACATAGCCGCGCGATCATGTTATCCCAGCCTTTGAATTGACTACTGGCAGTAGCCTCGTGGTGATCTGCGTCCATCTCCAAAGCTGAATTTGTTTCAATAAGTAGACTAGTATAAGTAGATGTACTCACTACATTATTTTTACGGATGTTTAGATCGCCAATTTTGTGGATTAAGTGAATATGGAGTCTATTATTTTATGTAGAAGGGATGTGTTGAAAAATATACCGGGCTTATGTTGTCATGGGCTGCTGGCTAATAATATTGGGCTGGGAGTGCTGTCTTGTACTGAGGAGGAGGCGGACAAGAACGATGTTCCCCTTTTTAGGCCCGCACCCCGAGTCTGCAAATGAAACGTTATCCGTGAATTGCCGTGCAAAAGTAGCAAACTTAGAATATTGAAAATGTACCAAACTAGTTTTGAGAGTGAATCATAAAATCAGCTATTAATTTTGTGACCCAACTTTGGTAAAAAGGAAATTGCATGGACAACGATTAACTTACGGGGGACAATGAGAACCATCAATGAAAGTGTGCAATATTTGTAGATCTTATCAAAAGGTTGCATGAGTCTAAAATGACAAGGCTCAGATGGAGAGCTCCCTCCAAATAGTTGTGGAAAGTCATGGATTTTGGGTGACCCCTTTTTTGGGACATATTTAGATGACTTTTATTAACCCTAAAAGTCAATTGGCTCGTGTTATTTGCTGTCGGCGGACGCTAAGTGTTTTCGAACGGTTCCTATGTAACCAAGTCTGTAATTATTTTAAACGAGTGGATCAATATTCTTTGTGATGATTTCATTGTTGTTTTGGAGGTCATACACTTTATGTTTATTGTTGCTTTTTCTTTTTGTTCGAGCTGTCTCTATTGCATGCTTTATTTTTTGTTTTGTTTTTTTATATTTTAGTTGGAACAATTTCCTTTCGCCGTTGTTCCATTAGCATTAATTTTTGCTTTGTGTTGTCCTATGTTTTCTTGTTTAAGTTAGTGCCGTCATTGAACAATGTTAACTGTAACGTTGGATGGTACAGTTCTCTAAAATCAGATACTTTCGTATATGTTTGCACGAAATTTTTGATGTCTACGACAGAAATATAGTATGCTTATGAATCATACATAAATGTTAATTTTGTTCAAGACAATATTTACGTAATTTTCTTTCCATATTTTTCGTTTTTTCTATGAATCGATATTATAGTGTCGTACAATGCATATGGGTTAGACATTTGTTATAGGTTATTTTGCACATTAGATAAAATTGTACAATATGCCGTCAGTGACTATTTGGAAAGTTATAGTATCCAATCCCCAAGTGTTGGTTTCGCATTATAGGAGGTTTAGTATAGACATATGCGACAAGGGTATGATTTAATTTTTAATTGAAAATAAGAAATAGCTTTGCTGTATGCCTTGGTCGTCAAAAGTAAATTCCGGAGGCAGTGCATTTGCATCCTAGTGTATGTTGCTTCAGATTTGTTGTTGCTGAGTATTGCACATGTAATGCCCAAAAATTTATAAATAATGATCAGTATGTAAAATAATAAATTAGTGTGCATTATTACAATTTAAACTTAATTTAATTATTTTGTGGTCATTTTTTTAATTAATTTCACTTTTAATTATTAGTATTAATTATCTTGAATCTTGGAACAAAATAATTTGTTAAATTCTAAATAGGTTCCCTCCTGCCAAAAACTCAAACAAACTTGAAACTGTCACACTAAAAACAATATGCTGCCCATGGTTTTCCCAAAACTAATTTAGGAATGTAGAGTTGCATTCAGACCACTAACTTTCTCTTTTCTCCCTCTATTTATCTCTCACTCTCCCTCACTCGCTTGCCACTCTCTCTTTCTTTTTCCCACTTCCTTTTTCCTTTTCCTCTCTCTCTCGTCACTTCCTTCTCCCTTTCTCTCTACAAAAACTCGGATTCAAGCCTCAATTAACTTAGATTTTGGGAGCTACTCAGCCCAAGCAAGATCAAGCCACCAAGTTTTCTTCAAAATGTCCATTTGAGGTTAACTCTCTCTCTCTCTCTCTTGTCAAAGTTTCAAAGTTTTGCTTCAAAATTTTTAATCTTCCTTGAATGTTGTAATCCGAGCTTCCTTGAGCTCGAACAACGCTTAATCCGAGTTGTAGAATATGTTTTACCATGAATTTAAACTTTATTTGAGCTAAAATCAGCTTAACCAAGTTTTTACATTTTTCTTTAATTTTCAAATAAATTGTGAAATTGTGTTTAAATCTAGGGATTTGCTTTTAAAAGGTTTAGAGTTGTTTCCTAGTATTTTCTGCATGTTTTCTGGGTTGGAAATGGCCAAAAATAGGTTTAATTAAGCTTGGAAAAGCTTGAAGAGGCTGAGACTCGAAACCTGGAATTTTTCAATTTTGATAGATCGGCAGGCTGAACTTAAGCTTCAGCAGACCGAATTCAAGAGTTTGGTAGGCTGAACTCATTTCTTTGGCAGGTTGCATTCAAGCAATTCGACAGGCGAGACTCAAGTGGTCGATAGGCCGAACCTCTATAGTTTAGGAAGTCAGATTTGAAAGGCTAGTAGGCCAACCGAGCAACATGAAAGTGGCTGTTTGTAATTAGTTTTCACCTTTTAAAAGCATAAATAGAGATTTTGACCTTGTGACATGATTTCTTGAACATTAAAGGCACGCTAAGGCACCATGAGATAACATAGTATTAGAATGCTCTAAGTTTGATATTGACGGATCTAGTTCACATCTAAGGTTGTTCATGATTTCGAAGAGCTGACATATAGTAGGCTGAGACTACGGTGTATGTGCTATTGTACTGGATAATGAGGTAGGACTCTAGAGATCTCTTTCCTTGTTAGCCATAATTTTAAAAGAGTTTTGACCACAAAGTGCTTTTCTAAAAATATTTTTGAGGAATGATTAAGATGAACTTATTCAGTTATTTTCACTTGCTATTGAATAGTGGAATGATCATAATGAATAAAATAATGAATGTAAATGAAAACATTCGGTAATATGAGACTCGAATAATGATATAGTACCGAACGAGTCAAAAATACCATTTGGAATGATATGTTAGGGCATGATGCTATATTCAGAGATTGGGTCATGCAGAAAGCGATTTTAGGGGTAGGTCTCAAGTGTTGGAAACAAAGTGCGCAGCGGAATTTTTAAAAATTTTTCATCAGAGTATTTTCCAAAACACAAGTTTGACATGTTATATGTATAAATTAAACAGATCTTACTAACCTCAGTGTGCCGAAGAACCTCCGCGACCTGTGTAGAGAAGTAACGTTCCAGAAGAGCCTCAACCAACTGGTCTTCTTTGCTATTCTCTATTCACAACCGGAGTGAGTGTGGGCTCACACGTACAGCTCTTCCACCGGTGACTCTCCTTCCAACCAATAGAGAGAACCCAAAGCTAGTGTTCGTGATTTGTGAACAAAAGCTCTCAGGGAGTTTTCAGATGCTCACTAGAAGAGTATCACTCTTAATCTCTCAAATTGATCTTAGTAAATCATTAGATTCACTCCCTTTTTATACCTATTGGTCCTTGGGGTCAGTCCATATCAGATTAGGTCTCAAAAATCGAAACAGAATCAAGTTCGGATCAATATCTGATAAGATACGCGTGAAAAATGCGTAATCTTAACTGTCGCGGTCGGCATGCCGAACTGTATGATAGGCAGGCCGAACTGGCCAGTTCGGCAGGCCGAACTTTCTGATAGGCAGGCCGAACTGCCGAGAAAAAATCTCCGCGAATCTTTTATTTTCCACCCGAGATTCTAAAGGATAAAGTCTCAGTTTTGATTCAAATAGCCCAATAGAAAAGATATCTGATCAAAACAAACTTTATCAAGATAATCTCTAAGAAAATAAATCAATTCACAATAATTCTACAAGTTTATCTTGTTCTAATTGTCTAAAATTAAAACAACCGATAAACAGACAAGAATTATCCGAACGCCATAATTCAACAAGTTCATCTTGAACTAATTTCTTACATAATTAATTCAACCGATAAACAGACATGAATTATTTGATTCTTATAAATTTTAAACCAATCTGATAAATCCGACATAAGTCACCAATTATTGGAAAAGCACGCCGTGTCGTTACAGGATTTTGTGAGCTAGCAAAGGGGACCAAAATGGACCTATAAAGTTCAAGCTCATGATAATTATGAAACCCAATATCCCAGATATACATTTCACAATTATCAACTCCAACGCTACTCCACTAAAAGCTTGGAGCTGCACTCTCGAACTTTATAGAATTACGAAGCTCGTGTAGCTAAGTCTCCATGACATATCATAGTGTATCGCATCCCCATATGATCATCCATAATCGGCTTAAGGACAAGTTCTGTCTTACCTTTCCGATTATTTTTATCTTACGTTCCATTGTCTCACCATTAGAAAACTTACCATCCAAAGATAGTATACCATTCGGTTACACCTATGTATCCAAATGGTTGAGCGCTCTAGTTTTCCAATTACAGGACAACGCATATAAGAGGATATCATTACTCCTAAAGAGGAGCTATGGATTCCATATCTATGAATAACAAGTCTACGCTACCAAGAGTCATGCCTCCAACGTTCCGGCATGCATGCCACTATAGAGATGTGGGAGTCACCCATTGGTACATCAAAAGACACAAGTCGAGACAACGGGCTCATTATTTATCTCAGGATTAAGATACAATACAAATGATTGTCTAAAGTGAATCGATTTGCCAAGACAGAATTATTAATCCAAATCAATTCACTTTATGTCCCGATCCAACACATCGTCACCTATGACAACGCGCCAATGTTTCTATTCACGGAGTCCAACTCCGATGGCCAAGACAAACCATCTCCCAAAAGGGATATAGACAACATAACAATCTTTACATGAATAAAGCGCCCAAATTTATTCCCTCGATTGCGGATCATATATTTTAGACCATCACCTTAAGAGTCGTGTCTACCGCATAATCATCCCATCATATGCCCAACTCTTAAGGTTTAGACTGACAGTCTCAGACTACTGTTTGCTTATCATACATTCAACAAATATGAACGTAAAGAGGACAATATTTGGTATACATAAATGAATAAATTCTTTATTGATAAAAATGTCTCCAAAAACGTATTACATTTTTACTCCTTAGAGCATACATGTCTAACAATCTCCCACTTGCACTAAGTGAGTAAATACTGCAAATTTCGCATCCCCATAGCTTCCACATGCCTTTCGAAGACTCTCCCAGAAAGTGTCTTCGTAAATGGATCAGCTAAATTGTCCTCTGACGCGATCTTGCACACCGTGACATGCCCGCTCTCAACGAAGTCCTTTATCACATGATACTTCCGATCAATATGCTTACTGTTCTTGTGAAATCTTGGTTCCTTAGCATTAGCTACCTTCGCACTGTTATCACAGTACAGTGATACCGCTTTATCCATACCAGGAACAACCTCAAGATCCCCAAGGAACTTGCGAAGCCACACTGCTTCTTTCGAAGCATCACTAGCTGCCACATACTCGACCTCCATCGTTGAATCCAAAGTGCAATCTTGCTTCGTACTTCTCCAACTGATGGCACCGCCACCCAGAGTAAACACAAACCCCGAAGTTGATTTCCTAGAATCCAGGCAGGATTGAAAATCTGAATCAGTATATCCTAGGGGAATCAGGTCCTCACCCAAATATACTAGCATATACCCTTGAGTCCTTCACAGGTACTTGAAAATATGCTTTACCGCAACCTAATGGTTCGGTCCTGGATCCGCCTGAAATCGAGTTACAATCCCGACCACATAGCTAATATCTGGTCGAGTGCAAAGCATGGCATACATGAGACTACCCACTGCCGAAGCATAAGGCACCTTCTTCATGTATTCTCTTTCTTCATAAGACTTTGGAGAGTCTTTCTTAGAAAGAGTAATTCCAGACCTAGATGGTTGCCCACCTTTCTTGGAATCCTGCATTGCAAACCTCCTGAGAATTTTATCTATGTAGCCGGCCTGTGACAAAGCTATCATTTTGTTCTTTCTATCCCGAAAGATCTGGATACCGAGAACAAAATTAGTCTCACCTAAGTCCTTCATGTCAAACTGCTTGGTCAACCATAATTTGACCGATGACAATGCCCCAACGTCATTGCCAATTAGCAGAATGTCATCTACATAGAGTAGTAGAAAAACCACCTTCCCATCCTTAATGTGTTTGTAAACACATGGTTCATCCACATTTTGTGAGAACCCATAAGTCTTGATTACTTGATCAAATCTTATGTTCCAAGAATGAGAAGCCTGCTTAAGTCCATAAATAGACTTTAGCAGCTTACAAACCTTACCCTCTTGACCCGTGACCTTGAACCCGTCTGGTTGTTCCATATAAATGGACTCATCAAGATAGCCATTTAGAAAGGCCGTCTTAACATCCATCTGCCAAATCTCGTAGTCGAGAGCGGCAACTATGGACAAGAGAATCCGGATGGACATAAGTATGGCTACAGACGAAAAGGTTTCCTCATAATCGATTCCTTCCTTTTGCGTATAACCCTTAGCTACCAGTCTAGCCTTAAAGGTTTTGACCTTTCCATCCACTCCTCTTTTCCTCTTGTAGATCCACTTACACCCTATAGGTTTTACCCCTTCGGGAAGATCCACAAGCTCCCAGACCCGATTAGTCTCCATAGACTTCATCTCTATGTTCATGGCCTCTGTCCAGAGTCTTGAATCAACATCCTCCATAGCTTCTGCGTAAGTATAAGGATCCCTGTCATGTTCATCAGGTTCAGCCAAAAAGACCTCCCCATTGAACATATACCTCTCAGGTTGACGCCCGATCCTCCCACTACGCCAAAGCCCCTGAGGTTGTTGTTCAGGTTTGTTTGGTTTTTCTACACCGATCGGAATGGTTTCGTTCGGAACCTCCGGAGTAAACGGATTACCCCTCAACTCCTCAAGCACCACTTTGCTTTGAGGTTTAAAGTCGTTCATGTAACTCTCCTCAAGGAAAGTTGCATTAGTTGAAACCACGACTTTATTTTCCTTTGGGTTATAAAAATAACCCCCTTTAGTCCCTTTTGGATATCCTACAAACACGCAAACTTCTGAACGTGCTTCCAACTTATTCGGATCCTTAAACAGGACATGAGCTGGACATCCCCATATGCGAATATGGTTTAAGGATGTCTTCCGTCTTGTCCACAACTCGTGAGGAGTTTTAGGGACCGATTTTGAAGGCACATTGTTCAAAAGATAACATGCGGTTTGTAGTGCATATCCCCAAAAGGATAAAGGCAATGATGAATAACTCATCATGGACCGAATCATGTCCAACAAAGTCCTATTCCTTCTCTCTGCTACGCCATTCTGCTGCGGAGTACCCGGCGCAGTCAAATGGGATAAAATCCCATTCTCTAACAAGTGTCCCAAGAACTCATCAGAAAGGTATTCCCCACCTCGATCAGATCGAAGTGCCTTTATGGGTCTACCCAATTGCTTTTCCACTTCAGTCTGAAACTCCCTGAACTTATCATAAGTTTCGCTTTTGTGGTGCATTAGGTACACATACCCATATCTTGAGTAATCGTCAATAAAAGTAACGAAGTACTCATACCCTCCTCGTGCCCGGATGTTCATCGGTCCGCAAACATCACTATGCACAAGTTCTAGAACCCCTTCGGCCCTATTGCCCTTAGACCCGTATGGTCTTTTGGTCATTTTACCCTCCAAACAAGACTCACATTGAGGTATAGATTCCACCTTTAAGTGACTTAAAGGTCCATCCCTTACCAACCTTTGAATCCTATTTAGGTTAATATGGCCAAGGCGCAAATGCCAAAGATAAGTCTTATTAGAGTGAGAAGTTTTACGTCTTTTTGAGTCATTATCATTTATCTCAGCATTAAGCAATAGGTCCATCTTAGGTTTGATAAAATATAGATTATTTTGCATCCATCTAGAACAGATAAAAGATTTGTTTTTACGAATCACCACTTTTTCATTAAAAGATACCACGTAGGAGTCTTTAAATAAAGAAGATACAGAAATTAAATTCCTTTTAAATTTAGGAACATAAAAACAATCTCGCAAAATTAAACTCCTATAATTATCAAAATAAAGATGGACATCTCCCACTGCTTTCGCTGAGACCAAGGATCCATCGCCCATCCGAAGCGTTAAGTCTTCACGAAGTAGACTTCTCGTTTCTTTGAATCCCTGCAGAGAAACACAAACATGATTAGTTGCACCGGAATCTATGACCCAAATGTCACTGGATTCCTCAACCAAACAAGTTTCTAAATATAGAAGATCACACCTACCTCCCTTGGAAAGGAAGTCCTTGCAATGCTTCTTTATATGCCCGACCTTACCACAAAAGAAGCACTTAAGCTTCTTTGGGTTCTTCTTCTTCTTCTTCTTGCTCTTGGTAGCAATAGGAATAGAAGACTTCCCACTTTTGGCCCGTTGCTTCTTTCCATTCCCAGAGTTAGGATTGGAACCAGAAGCAGCTACCATATTGGCCTCTCCACCAGCAGGAGACTCCCTGATCAGCAGTTCAAACTCTTGTAACTGTTTCATCAGTTCTGTCAAGGTCATGTCCCGTCTATTGCTTAGATTAAAAGTAGCTCTAAACGGAATAAATTCCTTAGACAGAGTCTCAAAGACCATAGTCATCTGAGTTTCAGCATCGATGTCGGCTCCATTGGTTTGAGCCTCAGCGAGGTAACCCATGACCAACATCATGTGCTCCTTTACAGATGTCCCCGGTCTCTGTCTACAGTTTAAGAGTTTCCGAAGCGCCCCTTGCCGCTTTGTTATGGCCTGGCCTCCAAACATGTCTTCAAGATTATCCAAGATCTGCTTCGCAGTCTCATAATCCTGATGTTGAGCCTGTAGCACGTTATTCATGCTAGCCATAACATAGCAGCGGGCCTGATCATTAGCATCTTTCTAGCGGTCGTACGCTTGGAATTGCTCATTACTTGAGTCTCCCGTAGGCTCGGGAGGACAAGGAGTTGTCAGTACATATTTCAGTTTCTCAAAGGAAAGGACGATGTCCAGGTTCCGTTTCCAATCATTATAGTTCTCACCGGTTAATTGTTTTTTGTCAAGTATCGATGATAAAGCGTTTTTAGACATTTTCAATCTACAATAAAGAATCATATACCAAACATAAGCAAACATATATAATAATTTAGTAAGATAACACAATCATGTAAAATCATACAAATGTGTTTATGTGTCAAAACCTTGAAAATATCACAACCTTACAACGATAATTCCCAACTCAGAATTCAACAAGCTTCTAGGGGAGTCATGCCAAATTCAATCAGGAACACGGATCCCCTCCTGATTAATATATGCCATCCAGGACCCGTATGATCCAGCATATACTAATAATCGTTTCTTTGGCCATTAATTTTATTAACAGAGCTCCTAGGGGAGGTTAATAATAAAATTAACGTGAGTGTATAACCACCGTTTTAATATTTTATCCATGATTTATAATCACCACCTAGGGGTGTGCAACCATAAATCATACTAAAATACCTTATCCTTTCAGAGATCCAATCTGGTACATGATAGAAATCCCTTCCTAGGGGTTGGGACCATCATGTTCTTCCTATGGACCAACGATGGAGGCCTTAGGTTCTCTCTTCGAAAACCTTCTCCCACTCAATCTTTTGAAGTCAAGGTTTTATTTTGAAATTATGCATGAACAAATTTAATATGAGCGGCACTCCCTATTCTATATGACATGTTATCAATATACATGGTAAATCATATTATAATGCAGACAAGCAAAGCTACAAGCATAATAATAATAATAACCGTAATATTATGGTTCCACCCTAGAGAATAGAAAAACTAAGATTACAAGAGAATAATCGAGACATTTATCGATTCTTCATCCTTGAATCCTCAAGCTGTATCCTTCTTCATGTAATATCCATCTTCAAGTCCTCAATCCCGTATGAATCGAACACTTCATATTTCCGGTCATATCCAAATTTAATGTTTCTCAGAATCGTCCCAAAAATAAAATTAAAACTGCACCAAAAAATTGCACCTTTTCTGGACACCTGGCTGCTCTCGGTCGACAGGCCGATCTGGGTGATCGGTCTGCCGATCATGGTGGTTAGGCCTGCCGAACATGAAGGTTCGGCCTGCCGGCAGAGCACCAAAATTTTTGCCCCACTGTCGGCCTGCCGGACCGTACGTCCGGCCTGCCGATCTGTGACCTTCGGCCTGCCGAACTGTGAGGTCCGGCATGCCGACCGAGCAGAAAACCCTCAATCCAGAAAATACAATTTTAATGCAATTTATCAATTTTATTTTCAACAATTCAAAAACATAAAATTAGAGACTCAGGAAATACCTGGAGGCACCATCATCAATCTTTAAGTTTCGACTTCTCGTTCCGTCTTCTCCGAATAATTATTTAATTACAAAATTCTTACAAATTAAAAATTAAATAATAATTCCTAGACGGAGATGATAGTCCGCCATCTAATTACATGAAAAACCTAGATACACACTCTAACCTCTAAGGAACCATAACCGGTATTAATTAATTAATATATAAATAATTAAACAACAATTTAATCAACCATAATTAATTAATAAACATTCACCATATAATCCATGACAACATATATATTATATAGAAACCTAGAGTGCCATCTCTCTATAAAATTTAATTCAAGCATTGGAGAGATTAAGATCACAAAATTTATGCATATAACATGATCACAAACTTGCAAATTTATGTAAAAACCTCAGCTCTGATACCAATTGTTGGAAACAAAGTGCGCAGCAGAATTTTTAAAAATTTTTCATCAGAGTATTTTCCAAAACACAAGTTTGACATGTTATATGTATAAATTAAACAGATCTTACTAACCTCAGTGTGCCGAAGAACCTCCGCGACCTGTGTAGAGAAGTAACGTTCCAGAAGAGCCTCAACCAACTGGTCTTCTTTGCTATTCTCTATCCACAACCGGAGTGAGTGTGGGCTCACATGTACAGCTCTTCCACCGGTGACTCTCCTTCCAACCAATAGAGAGAACCCAAAGCTAGTGTTCGTGATTTGTGAACAAAAGCTCTCAGGGAGTTTTCAGATGCTCACTAGAAGAGTATCACTCTTAATCTCTCAAATTGATCTTAGTAAATCATTAGACTCACTCCCTTTTTATACCTATTGGTCCTTGGGGTCAGTCCATATCAGATTAGGTCTCAAAAATCGAAACAGAATCAAGTTCGGATCAATATCTGATAAGATACGCGTGAAAAATGCGTAATCTTAACTGTCGCGGTCGGCATGCCGAACTGTGTGATAGGCAGGCCAAACTGGCCAATTCGGCAGGCCGAACTTTCTGATAGGCAGGCCGAACTGCCGAGAAAAAATCTCCGCGAATCTTTTATTTTCCACCCGAGATTCTAAAGGATAAAGTCTCAGTTTTGATTCAAATAGCCCAATAGAAAAGATATCTGATCAAAACAAACTTTATCAAGATAATCTCTAAGAAAATAAATCAATTCACAATAATTCTACAAGTTTATCTTGTTCTAATTGTCCAAAATTAAAACAACCGATAAACAGACAAGAATTATCCGAACGCCAGAATTCAACAAGTTCATCTTGAACTAATTTCTTACATAATTAATTCAACCGATAAACAGACATGAATTATTTGATTCTTATAAATTTTAAACCAATCTGATAAATCCGACATAAGTCACCAATTATTGGAAAAGCACGCCGTGTCGTTACAGGATTTTGTGAGCTAGCAAAGGGGACCAAAATGGACCTATAAAGCTCAAGCTCATGATAATTATGAAACCCAATATCCCAGATATACATTTCACAATTATCAACTCCAACGCTACTCCACTAAAAGCTTGGAGCTGCACTCTCGAACTTTATAGAATTACGAAGCTCGTGTAGCTAAGTCTCCATGACATATCATAGTGTATCGCATCCCCATATGATCATCCATAATCGGCTTAAGGACAAGTTCTGTCTTACCTTTCCGATTATTTTTATCTTACGTTCCATTGTCTCACCATTAGAAAACTTACCATCCAAAGATAGTATACCATTCGGTTACACCTATGTATCCAAATGGTTGAGCGCTCCAGTTTTCCAATTACAGGACAACGCATATAAGAGGATATCATTACTCCTAAAGAGGAGCTATGGATTCCATATCTATGAATAACAAGTCTACGCTACCAAGAGTCATGCCTCCAATGTACCGGCATGCATGCCACTATAGAGATGTGGGAGTCACCCATTGGTACATCAAAAGACACAAGTCGAGACAACGGGCCTATTATTCATCTCAGGATTAAGATACAATACAAATGATTGTCTAAAGTGAATCGATTTGCCAAGACAGAATTATTAATCCAAATCAATTCACTTTATGTCCCGATCCAACACATCGTCACCTATGACAACGCGCCAATGTTTCTATTCACGGAGTCCAACTCCGATGGCCAAGACAAACCATCTCCCAAAAGGGATATAGACAACATAACAATCTTTACATGAATAAAGCGCCCAAATTTATTCCCTCGATTGCGGATCATATATTTTAGACCATCACCTTAAGAGTCGTGTCTACCGCATAATCATCCCATCATATGCCCAACTCTTAAGGTTTAGACTGACAGTCTCAGACTACTGTTTGCTTATCATACATTCAACAAATATGAACGTAAAGAGGACAATATTTGGTATATATAAATGAATAAATTCTTTATTGATAAAAATGTCTCCAAAAACGTATTACATTTTTACTCCTTAGAGCATACATGTCTAACATCAAGACCCAGCTAGGTCACTACGGTAGTGATTTTTGATGGCTTTGCTTATGGAAAAAAAAAAAAGATAAATTAAATATCAGATGATCATTGAATCGAAACGGTAAGCATATACATCACTAGTTTATTTACTGCCTTTATATAGTTTTTGCATTAATACAATTTCTTTTATTTAAGTTAATGTTTTCAAAACCTAAGTCCTCTGAGCCTTTCACTCACAGTTTTTATTTGTTTTAAAAAAAAAACCCTCCTTCTTGATGGTTCGCAGCATACTGCTGACTGGGATACTACTGAACGAACATGGGGACCATAGAAGTTTTATAATTTGGTTATTTGCTTATCTAATGAAGGCATGTATTAATTAATCGTTCTATATTTGGATTGGACTGTGGTTGTATTTAATTATGTCGATACTATGTGTGTACACAAATGTGGGTCCGGTTGGCCGACTCATACTTATTAACTTTTATTATTTGTTACTTTAAGCTACTTTTGCTTAGGGATAAGTAACTAAAAGTTTTAAATTTACCATGTTTTTATAATTAACCTAAATAAATAATTGGCGCGTTTAGTTGGAATTTTACTTAATTAATTTAATTAAACCACCACGTCACCATCCGGTCTGGGCTTGTGACAGCACATCTTTTTAGCATAATAGGATTTTGTAAATATGAATTTATATGTAATCCTCTTACAAGCAAGGTGTAGTAAAGATAGACCTTATACATATATATAGAGGCCCTTCCTATGGCGTTGGTGATTTCAGTGTGAGTTGAATGTTGCACATTGTAAGGTAGCAGGTGAGACCTATCTCTTCCTTAATCAATATGACAATAATTGGCATTTAATTATGCATATTAAAGAAAAATAAGCGACTTTAATATGCTTATCATAAATCCTTCCTTTCAAACGTGTATTCATTATTATTTCAGCGACATTTATTCTTCTATGGACTGTTTCTTAATGTCCACCGATTGATTAAGGACTGAAGTCACTGCCTAAGTAAAAATCTACGGGACCTTTAGCAGGTGTAGAGTAGAAGACCGAGGAGAAGGGAAGCTGTAATCTCAATAAATTCCATTTAATATTTTTGAGTACATGTAAAGAATAAACTACTTAGCCGAGCTTCATGTATGTATATGCACATTGAATTGAGACCCTTCCGTACGTTCACGTATGTATAAGCTTAAGTATTAAACATTTTTGAGTTATAACGACAAGGTTACAAAGGATTTAACCATGAAGAATTCGCATACAACAATGGCTTTTACATCCCTATCACGCTGTTGTTAAATCTTCATCGAGAATTATATTGACCAAGTCAATACAGTTGTGCGTTGTACTTTTTGTGGGTCGTTTTGGACGCATCAAATTAAGGTAGTTTTGTCTCTTTATAACTGTATGCTGCTTGGACGACAATGGGTGGCCACTCCCATTGGCAAATATTTAAATGGTACAAACACAAAGGAAGAGTAGTCTATTGAGATGCGTGGACCAATATTAAAAACACCGAGAAGAAGCTACTGAAAAAAATGCACCTTCGACAACTTAATAAGACGATGATTAATAATGGCATCGATATCATTTAATTGCGTTTAATGGTTGGGTGATAAGAGGCAATTGACTTTGTAAGTACACAAGTGTAAATGTTGACGTGAAATCGGGAAGAATCACAGCCATGAAATGTCCCACACTACCGAATTAGGTTAAAAGTATTGCAATATTCGTACAACTTACTTAGATTTCATTCTGACAAAGCGAAATAATTAAGATTTTTAGTCTATAACAACAAAGAAAAGAGGTATAACTGCCGCTGGGTGTGCTCACGGCTACCACATAGAACATAACAAGGAGAGAGTCCTAAAATACTTAAACGTGATTACATATTGTAGAAGTGTTACACTTCAAATAACTACTCTAGAGCAATGCAGTCTTTGTCCTCAAGATCGCCCTCGGCTTCATTCTGGTAGTCCTGGAGACAGTCACGGATGTCAGTTGCAGTTGAATTTGCACGGTCGACCACGAGGCACAGCTCATCCATGAGGTAATTTATTTCGAAGTTACGGAGTCTTCCGTGCGTCGCCTTCCTTCCCATTGATTTGCAGACGCGCTTCTCCGCCTCCAGAAGTGCCTCAATCTGTCGGCATCGAGAGCAAGGGTGAACCTTCATAGTCTTTGTTACACCAATATTGACTTTCCCGGTGTTGTTTGAAGCGCTTTCTTCAGACCTTGTTGGGGGGAGGAATATTCTGTGGACTCCTCGTTCTCTAGGACGAGGGCGTTGTTGATGGTAGACATGTCCACAAAGGAGGATGTTTTTCCCCCCCTCAAGTTGGCCTTTTAGAGAATTGATAAGTTGATGTGTATAAAGGCGGGTAGGAGAACACTCAGTTATATACGGGCTCGGAGGCAAGCTCAAGAAAGCTTTCGGCCCAGTAAATTTCCCGCCAAGGTTTCTAATTTGGAAGTCGGTATAGTTGTTGGATCCAACATGGAGTCTTTTTCATTGAAAAACAAATCTTGCCATCATTCCCCATGCAAAAAAATGAAAACCTTGTGCTCCCTTGAAGTATGGCGTTATGGCTTTGTTAAACTTTTTACGACAGACCCTTTACGTTTGCACGTGAATCTAACAATCCTATTGATTGTATGGGGAGGTTCAGTCATTTTATATGGCTACGTTATACACAGAAAGAATGCATTCATATGGTCCGTGTCATTGTATTTGCATCTATGGATTGCATATTTCTTAAAATATGTTAGCTCCACCTTTTGGTTACGAGGGCTTGCCTTTAGTCCCGACGCTGGGGTAGTTTTTACAGGAAATATAATTTATGCACCTTGCAGCCGCTTCATGCCTATAACGTTTACTTTTTTGTTAAGCTATAAATAGGAAATCCCGATTTTTATGAGCAAATCTCGTCGCCTTGGTTTTCGAACAAAATCTTTGTATGTCAATAATAACGCCTTCCGTTGAAGTGGACCTGCAGAATTAGGTTTGTGAAAAGACTCATCTCCCTTATCACCATCTCTTTGCTCAGTGAGATATGCGAATCCCCGAATATATGTCTATAGTGAAGATATTTTCAAGGAATGTACAGGGTACGAGAGGGTTGTTGGTGAAGGAACTAACGTCAAAAGTGAAAGTTTGTCTACTAAATTGTTTTGTTGAAAGGACGAGGAAAATGAGGTGTGGTTAATCTTTATTACTTAGAAGCTTATTTAGTGGAAGATTCAAAGGATACTTAGGTCATTGATTCTAGAGTCACTAATTGTGTTTGTGTTTCTTTATAGGGTTTCAAGGAAACAATATGTCTATGTGACAAGAACTTCACATTAAGGACAGTTGATGTAACCTTAATTTTAGCTAAAGCAATAGCAATCGTCTATCTTTATTTCGATGAATTTAGAATTATAGAATTAAAAGATTATTTTTATGTTCCTCAAATTAGGAGCAACCTTATTTTGGTTGCATGTTTATTTAAAAACGGTTATTCTGTTTCTTTTAATAATAAAGTAATTATTCGCAAAAACAAGTCTTTTATTTATTTTGGGAATATGGATCAAGATCTTTATTTTATCACACCAAAAATGTACATATTACTTGACAATGAAATTGTTAATAACTTAAAAAGATGAAAAACTTCTACCGCTAATAAAACATATCTTTGGCATTTGCGTTTAGGTCATATTAGCCTTAACAGGATACAAAGATTGGTTAAAGATGGTCCTCTAAGTTCCTTAGAGGTGGATCATTTACCACAATGTGAATCTTGTTTAGAAGTTAAGATGACTAAAAGACCTTGTGGGGCTAAAAGCAATAGGGCTGAAGGCATTCTAGGCTTACTGCATGTTGATCTTCATGAACCTATGAACATTGCTGCACATGGAGTGTATGAATATTTTGTCGCATTCATTAACAATTATTCAAGGTTTGGGCATTTGTACTTAATGCACCACAAATGTAAACTTTTGACAAGTTTAGAGAGTTTCAGGCTAAAGTGGAGAAGTAATGAGGACGACTCATTAAGTCACTTCAATTGGATCGAGGTTGTGAATACCTTTCAGATAAGTTTATAAAATATTTATTAAAGATGGAATTTTATCCTAACTAACTGCACTTGGTACACCACAACAAAATAGTGTAACAAAAACAAGAAATCAAACTATGTTGGACATGATTCAGTCAATGATGAGTTATTCCACATTGCCCATGTTATTTTGGGGAATGCACTATAAACTGCATGCTATCTCTTAAATACAGTTCCAAGTAAAATCTGTATCTAAAACTCCTTATGAGTTATGGATGGGTAGGAAACATTCCTTAAATCATTTAAGGATATGGGGTTGTCTAGCACACATCTTGGATAAGGATACGAGCAAGCTAGAACTGTGTTCAGAGGTTTGTATTTTTGTAGGATATCTCAGAGGGACTAAAAGTGGATTTTTCTATAATCTATCAAAAAATAAAGTCTTGGTCCCACACATGCAACATTTCTTGAAGCAAGTTACAAACAGGTGTTTAAGCCTCATAGCAAAGTAGTGCTTGAGGAATTAAGATCTGATAAGTTCAATCCGGTGGTTCCTAAAGGAGGATAAAAATCCAGTCATTGTAGAAAATCATAATCAACAAACTAGAGAGCTTTGTCATAGTGGGAGAGTTGTTAAACAACCATAGAAGCTATTATGGTGAGGATTTCAAAATTGAAACCATTGAACTTGATAGTGTAGAGAAGCTAAGAAGGATGTTGGTGCAGATCTCTGACAGAAAGCCATTAATGCTCAGATAGAGTCTATGACTTCAAATCATGTTTGGGAACTTGTAGATGCACCTAAAGAAATAAAACCCATTAGGTGTAAGTAGGTCTACCAAAAGAAAAAAGGGGTGATGGAAAGGTAGAAACCTATAAGGCATGGCTTGTAGCAAAGGGATACACGAAGAAAGAAAACATTGACTCGTTCTCGCTAAAGTCAATTTGCATTCTCTTATCCATTGCTACATATTGATTACGAGATATGACAAATAGATGTCAAGACTACTTTCTTGAATGACAATCTTAAAGAAACCATTAAATGGTGTACTTAGATGAATTCAAGGTTAAAAGTCATGAGGATAAATTTTGTATTTTACTAAAGTCGTTTTATGAACTAAAGCAAGCTTCTAAGTCCTAAAACATAAGATTTGATTAGGCAGTCAAATCTTATGAGTTTGAACAAAATATTGGTGAACCATGCGTATACAAATGCATTAAGGATGGAGGAGTGGTTTTTCTAGTGCTCTATGTTGATGACATTCTACTCATTAGGAATGATGTAGGGACTTAGTCATCAGTTAAAGTTTGGTTATCCAAACAATTTGACATGGACTTAAGAGAAACTACTTATATTCTTGGTATACAACTGTTATGTGATAGAAAGAAGAAAATGATAGCTCTATCCCAACCTATATACATAGATAAAGTTCTTGAAAGGTCAACACTGCAAAATACCAAGAAAGACTCACAGCCTACTCAGTGTGGAATTAGTCTTTCTTGGGATGACTGTTCAAAGACAATTGAAGAAAGAAAATACGTGGAGAATGTTCCATATGCTTAGGCAACATAAAGTCTCATATATACTATGCTTTGCACTGCACTTGATATTTGTTATACAGTCAGAATGGTGAGTCAATATCAATTGAATCCATGGCCAAAACATTGGCAAGTGGTCAAGCATATGCTCAAGTATCTTAGGAGAACAAGGGATTATATGGTAGTGTATTCCGTAGAGGACATAACACTTATAGGATACAGGATTTCGATTTCCAAGTGGATAAAGATTCAAAGAGATCAAGTTCAAGGGCTGTCTTTACTTTAGGTGGAGGCGCCATAGTTTGGAAGAGTGTAAAGCAAACTTGTACCACTGACTCAACTATGGAAGCTGAATATGTGGT
This sequence comes from Artocarpus heterophyllus, assembly GCA_025403435.1. Taxonomy (NCBI): domain Eukaryota; kingdom Viridiplantae; phylum Streptophyta; class Magnoliopsida; order Rosales; family Moraceae; genus Artocarpus; species Artocarpus heterophyllus. The sequence goes on from JAJQZP010000037.1 coordinate 1,913,437, forward strand.
TACTAGTGAGGCATCTAAGGAAATTATGTGACTTAAGAAATTCTTTAGAGATCTTGAGGTCATTATAGGTATGGATAAACCTATAGTCTATATTGTGATAATACAGCTGCTATAGCTAATACCAAGGATTCAAGACACCATAAGAAGAGTAAGCATATATATAGGAAATATCATATATTTAAGGACTATGAAAAGAATGGAGAAGTGGCAGTTTACAAGAGAGCATTCAAGGATAACCTGACTGATCTATTGACCAAAGATTTGACAATCAAAAGCTTTGAGAAACAGTGGAAGGTATGGGGATGCACAATATGTAACTTTTACTCGCTTTGGGCAATTGTAAGATTGTTAAGATCGGTGCACTAAGGATCAAATACTTTATTTGTAATTAATGACATTTTAAATTAAAAAATAAATAAATGATAATGCGAATATTTCTTCTGTTAATAATGGTCCTCATAGTACTTTCGTTATTATTTTTAAGCATTTAGCAAACATGTGTTTCATGACTATTAGGGGTGTGCTTGGCCCTCCTTTCTCAAAAAGCTGACCTCGGCTGTCTGACCACCCTGCTCAAATAAAAGCCATTTTTGAAGTCCACACAACTCCCTGTAAATAGGCACCTTTTTTCGAGATGATCCCTAGAGCCTCCTTTGGCCGCCATCTAAGATGTCGCCTTATCGAGAAGAACACATGCTCAGCACAAACGGATATAACCTAAAGCGAGGTGACAACTCATTTCTAAGGTAGCCACATGGCCTCATTACAGTAGTCAAATAAAAGGTTGCTCACTTTTAGGGATTGTGATACTTGTCACCTAACCCTAACGCCACCATATGGAGCACTTGGGTCAAGAGTCAAACCCGTTTTATACCTGATCTAAGTGGTGGCCTATAAATAGGAAGCATTTACTCCACGTCAAGGTAAGTGAACTTTTTCACACCTAACCCTGCTCTCACTCTCAACTGAATAGGTACCTGGCTTGAGTGTCGAAAAATCCTTGGCTAGCACCACACCAGTGTCCCCTTAACCTCTAAAGCATTCCCTCTTCTTGTAGCAGGTTCCCTTCGGGAAGCTGAGATGAACAGGACAGGTAGTCCGACCACCGTGCATAGCCATACGTAGTGTTAATTAATAGCTAAGCATCAATAATGACTTTTAATCAAATTCTAGGATTGGGCATATATGGAGTTCATATGTAGTATAGATACGAGATCTAGATAAATAGTCTAAATTATATAGTCTACAGTCTATTTATTTAGCTGGGTACTTTGTACATGACATAACTACAATAGGGATCTATGTCCAAATGGTGAGACAGTTTATCTAGGCTGTCAAAGCAGATTAACTCCATGGTAGATATATTGGTGTAGACCTAATGGTGGTTGTACACCAGACTGGACCTAGAGTGCAATTAATTTAATAATAATTCTGTTTGTTTTAAATCATTTCATTTTGGCAATCATCTATGTGTGATCTTAATCTTAAAGTGGATTCATGAGTCCATGCTTATAGCTTGTATCTTTTGTTATGCTAAAGGTAGGAGTTCTGATGAATGAAGGCTCTATTATCAGTATGTTAGAGATCAACCTATTTTTGATAAGAGCATAATCCACAAACATAGAATCCATAGCTCTTTAACAAAGAGTTAATGTTATCCTCACAAAGGCATTATTCGAGAATTTGAAAAAGAACAAGGACTTGGTCATCTGGATTCTTGTGGTAACTAGATGATTTCCATTTGTATTTGTTATAAATGGAATTTTTCAAATAAGTGAAAGAATGGAACTTTGAGATAAAGTAATCAGAAGGTAAAATGGAAACTAAGTCCTTCATCTGATTATAGATAACCTACAGGGATACTTAAAGTCATGGACATGACTAATAATTAAAGTCTCGTAATACGATATATTATCAAGAGTGCAACTTTGGTTCGCTAGTGGAGTTACATCAAAGTTAATAATTAAATAGATGATTAATCGAGGGATTAGTTTATCTATTATTATTAGAGCCTGATAATATATGTCCATCGGGTCCAATGCTAGCTCACAAATTCCTTTACTAGTTGTGTAGAATGTAGTTTACCACTGATAATACAAAAGGTTACACCAGATGGGTTACTAGACCAATCTGTGTGCAGGCCCAACAGTCTAGTTGGACTATGTGTGGTGCTTGGCCCAATCCAAAAGGACTATGGGTGCCAATGAAAGGGGTAAATCTAGAAATTAGTTAATTAATTATTTAGTTAATTATTTTCAATATAATATTTATTCAAATTTATTTGTTGGGGTTAAATCCTAATTGTATTTGAATTTGAATAAAGGATAATTATTCATAATTATTTAAGTTAGATGATTACCTAGAATAATTGGAATCTAATTTAAATATAATTTGAATGAGGATTATCCAAGATGATACAGATAATTATATAATTTTACATTGTAATTGGCTGGGATTTGAATCCTCCTCTGATAGTGACAGGCATGCATAGTGATATGATCCTCATAGTGGTTATCATGTAGATAAAGAAGGGAGAGAGAAAAACCTTTTTCTAATCCTGATAGACTTCTACCTCCTCCTGTATACACTATTATAGGTGTCTCTCCTCCTCATTAATTCAAAGTTAGAAAAAGAGAGCTTTTGGTGCTTCTTTTAGAGTGAGAAAATTAGAAAAGAGTCTATGGTAAGTTTTTTATTGAGTTGTCCAACATACAAAACGACTAAAAGGAAGAGATATAGTATTGAAGATCTGAAGGTTGAGATTTTCAATCAGATGTGCTACTTCCAGTTCTTCAATAAGTATGCTTAATTAAACTTCTATTCATTGTTTAGAGCAACATGAGTATGTTTCGGGGTAACTAATAAAATTTTTGAAATTGCACTGTGTCATCGAGAATATTTCCAACAGATGTTTCAAGTTAAATAGATCAAAATGGGATGAAAGCAAAAGATGTAGAGTCCAAGAAGTTTGTTATTTATTTTGGAAGTTATTCAGGGGCCGAAGTTGAAGTTTGTGGAATTTAAGTGGCAAAATTAACATTTTTAGCTAAAATATAACATTCGCGAGAAATTTCCTTGCAGCCACGCTAAGGTATAGAACTGGTTCGCCCCTGCACCCAGAAAGCTCGCAGCCGTGGCCAGCAGCCCAAAAGACTATGCGGCCAAGCACAACAGTGCTCATCCCTGCACGTAGAAAAGAGTGAGTAGCCTTAATTCCCAATACTACGAGTGACCGCACATAGTAATCTGCACCCCCGCATATCCCCAACCTGTAATATACAAAGAGTCTATTCCATGCATGGCCATGAGGGCAAAATCATGCCCCTGTGTGTCCCTTGCCTTGTGGCTCCAAATTTTACCTAAATTGGTCTAATATTGCCCCTTTTCATTACTAAAATCAGAAACCTATAAATATCTCACTTAGACACAAGTTTATATTAGTTTTTTAGTAGTTTTATCTTAGTTTCTTAGGGTTAGGAGATGAAAAAAAAGAAGAAAGGCTCCGGTGGTGGCTCAAAAAATTTTTGTCTACTTGGAGAATTCTTCAATGCCAAAATCGTTCTTTTCTTTCTTTCTTTCTTTCTTTTCTTTTTCAATTATGCTAGTTTAGTTTTGTTTTTGTTGAAGGGAATTTCATAACCATAGACATGATTTTATGATTAATTTTTAAAATTATTTTCTAATTTTCCAGTTGAGATTGTTTATGTTCTTCTATAATTAATGTTCATGATTATTTTCTTGTTTTATTTAGGGGCGCAACTTATAGGACTTAGAAATATTCTATTGCTAGATTATAATGCTTGATCCGTAATTGTCTTGTTGTTCTAATAATTAGTACCAAATTATGGTCAAGTTTTTGTATGATTGCATGTGAAGCATAACCTAGGATAAATGGTCTAAGCTTGTATGATTGTTGCCTTGATCAACTTATCTTTTCTCAACTTCATGCTTTTGCTATATTAAATCTAGAGAGTTGTGTCTTAAGTTTAGAGTCAATAGCTAATTGATTAGACCCAACTTTATAGGAATGACTCTTGCTCATCACTATACACAATAACGACATATTCTTGAGTAGGGATTAATTTGGTGCTTTCCTCAATGCCTACCACAACCATGACCAAAAGTTGTTTAAAATAAAATTGTATGTTCCAAACAACTTTGATTGGGAAAGTAATTTGGCTAACATGGGAGTTTCATGGGAATTTAAGCCTCTAGAGGTAATTGAGCCTTGGGATGAACATATAAAAGCCTTTGATATTGTTTTATCTCAACACTTAGACACTCATGTGGCTGAGAATGGGATTCATCTTCTAAGTCACGAGATATCTATTCAAGGCCATGAATTATATGAAGATCACATTGCGATCATGGTTTTGGAGAATCAAGTGAAGAGTGATGAGCAATTGGAAGGGTTCTTATTTGAGGAACTACTTTATGAAGCCAAACCACAAGACCTGCTGGAGAATAAGAAAGCATATGCAACCATCGATTTGAGCTCAAGTAATAACACAAACACCACAATAGATCCTTACTTTCCATTAGTGCTACCTTCACCATATTTCATCCTGCACAAACTTAAGTGAGACTGAGAGTTCTCTTCCTGAGTATGTTCAAAACAGAGCCGAGTTGGTGTAACATGCATAATTGTTCCATATCTCGCCAAGCTTGAGGGTATTGATAATGAAGACCCATGGGCGGTGTTCTATGACACCTTCTATATGTGGAAACTGCTTTTTAATGGCCGCTTCTCTACATTAGGTTGAAGACATAAAACAAACACTATATGGGAGGCAACCCAATAGAGGAAAGCGCACCAAAAAAGATTTGATCTATCTAACTCCCCTCTAATTTATCTTTTTATTATTTAGTTGCTTTATTGTTTTGTGTGTTTTTGTTTTTCTCTTCTCTTCTATGCTTAGTCTTACATTGAGGACAATGTAAGGATTAATTGTGGGGGGAAGGATTTAGGATTTTTATTTTTATTTCTTTTCTTTTTTGTTAGGTTTTGTTTTCTTATCTAAAAGGCCATAAAAATTTAAAATTTTAAAATTTTTGTTTTAGTTAAGGTTTTCGAGTCTTAGGATGCCTTTTGACTTCATTGATAAGAATTGTGCATTAATTTTTATGGATTTGATTGAATATGAGTATTATTTTGGATCATGATGTTATTCTTTTGTTAATATATTTTTATGATGATCATACTCGCACTTTATACACATAGCCATGTTATTTGATAAAGGGACTCACATGTTAAATTAGATAGATTCTTATACTCTCATTTTAACATTCATTTTAATTTTGACTTGTTAGGGTTAAATGTTAGAACTCTCCCAGAGGTCTTTGAGGCGAATGGCTGATCGAGCATCACTTGGAAAAGGATTAAGGCACTAGGTTTCCTAGCACTAAGGCCAAATAAGTTAGAGCCTTGATAGATGTTCCTTAGAGGACATCCCCCTTAGTAAGCCATTTGAGTTTTTTATGTAGACCTTTTTCTTTGACTAGCCACATTATCTCCTTGCCTAGGTTGGTATACTTATATCCTTTACTCTTGTTCTAAAGATGAATTAGAGTTTAGAAACTTATTTCATGTTCAAAGGAGATTTTGCACAAAATTAGGTTGAGGGTAGAGGATAAGTGTGGGGGAGGGAATTGAATCGAGAAAAAAAAAAGGGAGTATTCTTGTAAGGATATGTCAAGAAAAAAAGAACTAAAAAAAATCATAAAAAAAAGAAGAAACAACTCAAAAAGAAAAAAAGGAAAAGAAGAAAAAGAAAATAACTTGAGCTTTCCTATCATATTTTGGGTGTTAAAAGTTTGATTAGAATGATGTGAGGGTCCAACACAATGATATCCAGCCTATATAAGAGTTGTATGTGGTTTTGAACGGTGTTCATTGAAGAAGTTTATGATGAATCAAACTCTATAGATTCTTTAGGACCCTTGTTACATCCTTATCCATTCTTTTTTTAAGCCACTATGCTTGGCCCTATTACAACCCATATTGAAGACCATTTTTTATTTCAAGTGGTGCCCTCAACATAGTGGAGATTCGTACTAAAGGGAGAGCCAATGACATTTGATCTTGTCAACTAGGATTGGGTGATCATTTTTATGAGGAATATAAGAGTTTATCTTTTTTGAAGCATATGTTGTCTCAATATTGGTAACATTGACTATTTCACACACACAAGAGTATAATTACTATAGGATATATTAGTTTCGGAATGACTAGTTGATTTAACGCAATTTGATTTATAGCCCATAACTCTTATTGTTCTCTAAAGTAAAAGTTTGGAAGGTTAGTTTTCTTTGTCTATGTATTTGTTATTTGTTTTTTTGTCTTAGACTTGCTTTAGGACAAGCAAAGATTAAGCAGGGGAATTTGATAAGTGCATAATTTGATATTATTTTCTAATCGATTTTTGCATATTTCCTTGCTTTATTCATGAGTAATTTATTCTTATTTTGTGATATTATGCTTTGTAGGTGTTTCGAGTAAGATAGATGTAAATAGGATAAAATCAAAGATGTGGAGTCCAACAAGTTTGTTTATTCATTAGGAAGTTATTTAGGGCCAAAAGTGAAGTTTATGAAATTTCAGTGGCACAATTAACAATTTTAGCAAATATATTCCATGCCCCTACAAGAAATGCCCTTACAGTCTTGCTAAGGTATGAAACCAGCTCGTCCTCACACCTAGTAGGCTCATAGCTATGCCCAATTGCCCAACAAACTAGACGGGTGTGCATAATAGAGCTTGCCCTTGTGCGTGGAGCAGAGCAAGCAACCTTGATGCCTAGTACTACGTGTGGCCAAGCAGTGTTTTATGCCTTGTGTTTCCCCAACTTGCAATGTATGAAGAGTCTATTTTGCGTGCGGCCACGAGAGGAAAATCATGCCCCCACGCATCCCTTGCTTTGTGGCTTTGAATTTGACTTAAATTGGTCTAATATTACCCTTTTCATCACTAAAAAAAAAAAATCTATAAATACCTTATTTAGCCACAAGTTTTATATTTGTTTTCAATAGTTTTCCCTTGGTTTCTTAGGCTTAGGAGATGAAGAAAAAGACGAAGAAAAAAAAGAGAGGCTCTGATAGTGGCTCAAAGAATTTCATCTAAAGAATTCTTTGACACCAAAATCGTTCTTTTCTTTCTATCTTTTTTTCTTTGCTCTCTTAATTATGTTAATTTAGTTTCATTTTGGTTGACGAGAATTTCAAGGCTCTAAACATGATTTTATGATTAATTTCTAGAATTAATTTCTAATTTTCCAATTGAGATTGCATATGTTCTTCTATAATTCATGTTCATGATTATTCTATTGTTTTGTTTAGATGCATAACTGAATAGAACTTGAAAATATTCTATTGGTAGATTGGAATGCTTGATCTATAATTGTTTTGTTGTTCTAATCATTATTAGATAATTGTGGTCATTAATTATGGTCAAGTTTTCGTATGATTACATATGGAGCATAACCTAGGCTAAATAATCTAAGCTTGTGTGATTGTTGCCTTGATCAACCTATTTTTCTCAACTTAATGCTTTCGTTTGATTAAATCTAGAGAGCTTATTCTGGGTTGTAAGGAAAGATTGGGATAGTAGAGGATGTTCTATCTATGATTGATAGTTTTAATAGAGAATTAAGAATAATTCTATGATTAATTTTATGGTTATTATTTAGTGGTGGAGAATGATCCTTTAATCTATCAAATGAACACGTTATGAACATGAGAAAGCTTGGGAAAAATATCAAGTCGGTAAGCAACTGCACTGATATAGTGAATGATCTCAAATGGGCCGACATACGTCGGTGCAAGTTTTCCACCTATATCGAAATGTGTAGCTCCTTTATGCGAGGAAGACTTAAGAAGAATGAAATCACCTTCTTTAAATTCTAACGGTTGACATTATCAGCACAACTCTTAAATCGGCTCAAGGCTACCTTTAGTTGGTCTCATTTCATGACAATCTTCTCATTGTTTCATAGATCTAATCTGGTCTGATGACAATCCTATCTTTCAGGTCTAGCCAACAAATCGGTGGCCCATAAATTGCCTCAAATGGTGCCATACTAATACTCGCTTGGTAATTGTAATTATATGCAAATTCAACTAGATATAGGTGTTTCTTCTAATTTCTATCAAAATCTAATACACATGCATGCAACATATCCTCTAAAATCTGTATAACCTACTCCGACTGACCATCAATCTAAGGATGAAAGGTGATGCTAAAGTTCAATTCTATACCCGATGCTTCCTAAAAACTCCTTCAATAGTTAGCATTAAACCGAGTATCTCTATCAAAAGTGCTGGATAACGAAACTCCATGCAACCTAGCTGTGTGCTCGAGATACAATTCTTTAGGAATTTCCTTAAGTACGTCGATCTAAATGGTATAAAATGCATCAATTTTGGCAACCTATCTACAACGACCCAAATAGCATTGAGCTTTTGTTTCATCCTTGGAAATCTAGTGAGAAAATCCAATGTGATATGCTCCCATTTTCTTAGAATAGGAAGCGGTTGAAACTGTCAAGTGGGCTTCTAAAGCTCGGCTTTCTCTCAGAGACATGTCATACACTCAGCAACATAACCCAAAACATCTCTTTTCATGCCTTTCCATGAATATTATCTCTTAAGACCATGATACATCTTTGTGCTTCTAGGATGAATAGCAAAACAAGACTTGTGCGCTTCATCCAATATATCCTTGATCACTTCTTCTATTATAGACACAACCAAATCCCCTGAAGTACAAAGATCCATCTACATGCACCTTCCACTCATCAAACTGTTTCTTGTTCTAAATCCATATCCATATTACCGAAGATGCTGATCTCACCATTGACTTTGTTTCACAAGCTAAACAAGTACTGTAGTAGATACCAAGTTATATCCAAGGCCTGACTACAATCCTCATAATATTGTAGCCTGTATTCACTAACCGTTGTATCTCTTTTCTAATCTTCTAATGCCAGACATGCTATAATTCCAACAAACTTGCTACTAAGTGCATCTACTATGGCATTAGCCTTTTCGGGATGATACTACAACATGAAGTCATAATCTTCTATAAACTCCATCTATCTTTGTTGCCTTAAATTCAAATCTCTTTGAGTGAACAAGCACCTTAAACTTTTGTGATAAGAGAAAATCTAAAATAATGCTCCATACAAATTGCACTTTCAAATCTTTAGCACATGGATAATAGCTGCAAGTTCTAAATTGTGAGTAGGATAATTCTACTCGTGCAACTTTAATTGTTGTGATCCATATGCTACAACCCATCCATGTTACATCAATACGCATCAAAGTTTGCGTCCTGACGCATTAGTATAATTCTCATATAGTTCACCACTATTCGCTATAATCAACACTAAAGCGGTAGTCAACTGGGTTTTTAATTCTTGAAAGGCATGCTCACATTTAATGGTCCATTCGAACTGAATTTCCTTCTTAGTCAGTTATGCAATGGTGTTGCTGTCTTACAGAAATATTGCACAGACCTTCTGTATTACTCTACAAGTTCTAGAAAACTACAAATCTCTACTTCATTCTTTGGTCGTTCCCACTGTACCAAGGTCTCTATCTTAGAAGGATCCATTGAAATACCTTGGCTAGAGACAGCATCTAGAAATTTAGCCTCTGTCAACCACAATTCACACTTCTCTTTCTAAGCATACAATTAGTGCTCCCAAAGAGTCTGCAAAATAATCCTCAAATGCTATTTGTGCTATTCCTAAGTCTTGGAATATACCAATATGTCATCAATAAACACAATTACAAATTGGTCTAAGTAAGGTCGAAAGATCCAATTCATCATGTCCATAAAAGCTGCAGGAGAATTCGTCAATCCAAATGGCATCACTAAGAACTCAAAATGTTCATATTGGGTCGTAAAAGTTGTCTTAGGGATATCTTCTTCCTTTATTATGAGCTAATGGTATCTTGAGCACAAATTTATCTTTGAGAAGTACTAGAAACCTTCCAACTGATCGATCCTTGGTAATGGGTACTTGTTCTTCACTATAGCTTGATTTAACTATCGGTAGTCGATACATAACCTGAGGGATCCATCATGTTAACGAACAAGGTGTACGCCACGATGACATATTATTCTTGATATATCCCTTATCCACTAGTTCATGAAACTGGTTCCTCAATTACTTTATTTCTGTTGGCGCTATTTGTTATGGTGCAATGGAGATCGAAGTGGTTTTGGGAAGTAACTCAATGCCGAACTTGATTTCACTGTGTGGTATTAATCTATGTAATTCATTAGGGAAAACATCCTTGAATTCGTCAACCAGTGGTATGGTGGTATTCTTACTGGCTATACTTGACTCTCCTTCTTAAGTAGAAAGAAGTGTATAATAGGCTAACTTCCTTTGTGCACCAAAACATGGTTTTAGTGACTGATGAATCCTTGGTAGTTGATCAGCATTCCCTTACTTGTTGTGATACTCAACAATTGTATTGTGCTTATATAGCCAATCTATTCTTAGGATTACATCATAAGTACTCATTGGAATTACAATCAAGCCACCTTTTAGAATCTCACCCCTAATTATAATCTTACAAGATTTTGATATACTATTCATAGACATTTGTCCTAAAGGTGAAGCAATAATCATGGGCTCACTAAATCCCTTTGTTTCTAGCCTGAAGGTGTTTACAAATAAACTAGAAATGAGAGAATATGTGACACCGATATCGAATAAAACATAAGCAAAAGATTGAAAAATGAGAACCATACCATCAACAACTACATTGCTAGCCTGAGCACTAAATCTCCCTATTGTCTTGGTGCGAACCTGTCTAAGGGCCTTCCCTTTCCCTTTGTTTGCATTGCTGGGTCCTAGGTTTGTTGGTTGAAACTACTTTTGGTAGTGGAGATTATACACTGCCTAGAATATGTGGCCTATACTATGGGAAACCTTGTTGAAAATTTTGTGCTCGGAAACTCTGAGCTGAAAATGGCATCTGTTGGGGAATGAATTGATGAAACTGAGGTTGAGGAAAGTATTGAGGCTAAACATAGGGTTAAGGTTGTAGTCATCCAAATTCGTCCTCTTAAGATTGCGGTGCCTACAACAAGTTCCCAATTGGATAGTTCCTCTTTATGTGGTTGAGCTGCTTACAAAATTGACAATGAAAGTTATAGGGATTGTTTCGACCATTGCTGGATAAGCTACCACTACCATTGTTGGCACCACCTTCGTGCTGGCTCCTTGACTATTGTTGTGGCTGTTGATGGTTAATGCTGCCCCTTCGGTTGTTTCTCTAGGGTCCACTGAGGGTCCTTGCTTAGCTCTCATTGTGATTGGCATTGTCCCTCTCAACTAACAATACTAACAACACTAAATCACCATAGGTTTGGATCCTTAGAGCAACTAATTGTCATCGAATGTAATAAGCCCTTCTTTGAACTCAATGCATTTTTCTTCTTCAAATGTAACTATAGACAGACGAACCTGGCCAACTTAGTAAATTTCACCTCATAATCCCTAACGGCCATCTCACCTTGCTTCAAATGGTAGAACTCGGTGATGCTTTGATCCCTATACCCTTGAGGAAAATAACGATCATAGAACAGATTCTCGAAACTAGCACAATTGATGTTCTCGATACCTTTACCTGTTTGCACCAAGCATTGGCACTACCTTTTAGCTTGTATACTACAAACTCGACTTGAAAACTCAACAAGTACTCCTAATGTGTTCAATTGCTTCACCACTAAGTCAAACTAGTACTTAGCAACTTCAGGTTCTCCATTCCCATAGAAGTTTAGAATTGTTGCATGATGAAAAGCCCAAAATACTTCTGTCGATGAATCGCCAAAAGGTCCTCACATTGCACCCTTGTCGCCATCTGCATAAATGCAGTAAACATGGCATTCATCATACGCTTGTTATGAATGGGGTCTAGATCAGCAGCAGCAGCGAGACAACGTCTTGGTGCCATTCTCTCAACTCTGAAGAGAAAAACTAGATTGTCAATGGTTTTTAACGTCGTATCTATGTGCGTACAATTCCCAAGGTTCAAAACCTAAGGCTCTGATATTTTGTCATGCACCCAAACTCGGGTGGTGATGCAGTGGTTTATTTAAAATAAATAATTAAGATTAATTATTAACACTGGAAATTTTCATTATATTTTTTGAAAAACAATTTAGGTAAATTCAAGAATATGGCTATCCTAAACCCAATTAGAATAATATTAATATTAAAACATAGCAAAAAAATTTACTGAATTAACTTCAAAACAAATTTAAAACATAGGATTAGTTAAAAGCTATTTGGGTCCCATCAGACCCCACAACGGTGCATATATAGTACAGACATAAAAAAATACCAACAAACCGTAGTAGAACAAAACATAATCAAAGAGCATGATTAAATTCTCATTATTACATGCCTTGACAAAAATAGATAAATAAACAACTCATGAACTCTGTGAATAAAACAACAGCACTCTACTTAGCTACGTACTACAAACAACCTGGAGGGGAAAAGTAAAACAGTAGAAATTATGGCGAAAAACTTAGTAGGACTTGAATTCTAAATCATCATTTATAAAAATTATGTAAATAATTCTCAAAGAACTCAAGGCATAACATTTAAATAATAATTAAATATTTGAATAATTAAATAAGACTTATGTTTACCGTTCATGTCATGTAATTTATCTCAAATCACATATGTGGATTTACTATGTGCAAAGCCTAACATAATCACCATTGTAGTGGCCTAGACCGGGTTTCGAGACCTATCTCATGGTCGCTCTCTACTTGACCTGATCTTTATATATCATGCACTTAAAAACTCAACCAAATGAGGATACTAGGCAGTTTGGTGTTCAAAATCTAGTTAATCATTTTATTTCACTTGGTATACTAATACTGAGATTTCTATAATCATTTAATATCTTTTATTCAATATGTACATATTCAGAACATTTGGAAAATATTTATATACTAATCAATTCTTAAAAAAAACATTTTAAGAATATAAAGATGTGGCCAAAACTATTTAAAAATCATGGCAATCAAGGAAGGGGGTTTAGAGTCCTAACTTGATCTCTAATACCAAACATGTCCTTTCTGTAAATCCCGACTCGCTAAATATTAGCTTCAAGGTACAATGAGCAACCTTAAGTGTAGACTCAATTCACTAATGTTAAAACTTGGACATAATACTATTTCATGGTTCCTTAAAGTGCCTTTCCTAATTATAACACTTCATTTATTTACATAATAATTATACATACTTTAAAACACATCAACAATTTACATAATAATTATACATACTTTAAAACACATCAACAATGCTTTTTGATCAGTAAAACAAGTGAAAACACACTTAGAATTCAATTTGGAACAACAAGTGTTCGAGTGGCCTGAAACTGGACTTTTGAGCTTAGTGTGGTCAATCAAGGTATACTATCTATGTTAAAATGCATGTCTCATGGTGGTGGGGTCGACTGCATTACATTGACCGCGGTCGGCCGCGCTGTCGCAACTAGGGTTGAGTTTCAAGCTCTCAAACTCAAATTGAGTTCAAATCCTTCCAAAGTAGTTCTAATGCTTCTAAAACATGTTCTAAAGGTCTAGAAACATTATATGAATCATGTAAATTCATTTCCATGAACATGCAACACAATTTCATCATTTTTTATGCATTTTTTTCATAATATTCCAAAAATGAACAAATAAATGTGAAAAGAACTTTAATCCATTTTTAGTTCGAAAAAAACTAGGATTTATGTTTGAATTCATCCTACAATCTTAGATGGAACAAAATTTGTGTTCATTTAAGCTTGGATCATCACATAGAAGCTTAAATTCTCATTACAAACTTGTTCAAAATAAAACTGTTCAAATGAAAATATTACTGAATTTGAGCACAAAATCAGAGATAAGATCTTCAAAAGGTGAGTTTAATTCATGATATACATTCCTATCCTCGAATTGAATGGCTTTGTGTTGATTTGGTGGCTTCAAGGCTGAGTTTCCTGCTTCTGTTTTGGCTAAAATAAAAGCTTGTGGTGTTCTGGGTTTTGTTTTTGGAAACAAAATGAGAGTGTATGAGAGAAGGAGAGAGAAGTGGAGGAAAAAGGGAGAGAATAAGTGGTGAGGTCGAAGTGAATCTTAGCATTAGAATAAGTGGTGAAGTCTGAGTGAATCTTGGCATTCTCTATATCAGAACTCAGGTATGGTTTCAAGGTAAAACCATGTCCAACATATGGTTTTTTTTTTTTTTTTTTTAGTGTTCCACATGATTTTGGTCTAACCAAGACAATAGGGACCTGTTGAGCATTTGGACAATTGTTGTTATTTGAATTTCTCCTTTTTAAAAAAGAATTTAAAATTTGATTTTGAAAACAAAATGAACTAATATACCACAGATTTATTTTAAAACAATTTAATAATTGCTAAAATTAAAATAGAACAAACAAGTAAATAAAAATGCAAATAAATAAGAAATACCACAAAAATGATCAATTAGAGATTAAATTCTATTAGGCATACTAATTTACTAATTTTCACATACTAACATGCAATTTTTCTACTTAATCTCATCATGGAAAAAACCGGGAATCATATTTACTTTTTTTTTTCTTGTTTGGTAGTAGGCTGCGAGATCTTCAATTACCAGGTCTTTGAGTCTCCAACATTACATTAATGAATAATTGTAATTTATGAATAATTCTTCATTTATATAAGCTGATCTAATCAAATAATTAAAAAAAGGAAATTTTGACCAATTACTTATATATGTAACGACCAAACCCGTTATCAATACATTCATCACATGAATTAAATATAAACATTCATATAAAAATAAGGATTAATTACAAAAATTTTTCCTAAATTATAAACTTTGTAATACTTTGCCTCTTAAACTTTAAAAGGCAACATTTATTCCCCTAAAGTATGAACCGTTAACAAAAACAGTCATTTTGTTAGAATTTTAACAGCAAATTGACAAAGAATTTTAAAATTAAAAATATTTTAGTAATCCTAGTAATAAAAATAACCAAAAGATTAAAATTATAATAAAACTAATCTTTATTGATGATTAAAACAAAAAAAAAATCAATTAAAAATATACTACAATCTCAATCTCTCTTTTTTTTTTTTTTTTGATATACCAAGTTTTTCTTTAAAATTTTATTAACTTTTTTTACACTCAAAAAATATTTTGAAATTTTAAATAGTATAAATACTAATGAAAACTTCAAAAATATGAAAGAAATTTTATTAATACTATTAGACTTTTTTCTCCTTGAAGGATTTGTGTCATATTGAATATATTTGTGTTATATTCCTTTTTATTTCACTAGTATATATAACTTTTAAAATTTCAAAATACTTTTTTGGTGTAAAAAAAAATAATTTTTTTTTTAAAAAAGAAGAATTCAAATAGTATAATAGTTTTATTTTGTTTTTATTTTTTTTAGTATCAATAAAGACTATTTTTATTATAGTTTTAATTTTTATGGTTATTCTTATAACTAAAATTACCAAAATACCCTTAATTTTATAATCACTTGTCAATTTGCCGTTAAATTCTAACAAAAGGACCATTTTTTATAATGGTTCATATATGAAGGGAAACGAATATTACGTTTGGGCTATAATTCAAGGAGAATTTTTGTATTCAATCCTAAAAATAATACATCATACACATAGTGTCCACTCATATAACTTATATATTAATTGACTATCTCATAATCATATATTAATTGGTATATGCTATAACTATCTTGATACCAACTATTGATTTCATAAACTGGAAATACTGTAAGCAGTAGAATATAGTATAGCAAAAATTTTCATAACATTTTAGTCATTCTCTATAGCTGTATTAATTAATATAGAAATAATATATATATAAAAGAACAAGAATTTTAACGTCGTCTTTAGATCCATAACTTAATCACTTGAAAAATTCTTCTTATTTAATTCCACAACTCATCAATGCCTAATCTTCAGATTGTATAAATAGCCGTATAGGCATCAAGGTTTTAGGAATAAATCAAAAATTCAAAGTCTTTTTACCTAGTTATGTTTTTTATACATAATAGAGCAAGGATAACTATTGAGAACACCTCTCTCTAGAATTTTTCTCTCTTTAAAGTTGAGTACAAAAATTGGAATAAATAATAGGCTCTCCTTAGGTACCCAATTTAAATTTATATTAATTAAACTGCCATTAACGCTAGCACAGGGACTTTCCTTGTGTGTTTAGTGCCAATCTCGATATCCCAGGGAGAAGGAATCCATTTGTTACGCAATTCACTCTTGTTTCCATAAATTCAAATACCCAGTTTTGACGAATCATATTTTTCAAATTAGAAACTTTTTGAATTTTCAAAACAAGAAACATGGAGAACAAGTCCACACTATACAAAGAGGTATATCCCTCTACGTTATAGGCTACACATAGCGTGGTCCAATGTCCTATTTTATGAGTTATACAAATAAGCCTTATCATGTCCTCTATATAGACATAGAAGAAAGAGAAATAAAAAACCCCAAAAAAGGACCTTCTTGCGTCAGGCTTCTGCATCGCCTGGCTGCAGACTCTTGCTGCCACTGCTGTGTGCATTTTCACTCCGCTCTGGATTTTGGCCCTTGTCTCGTGCAATTGTACCCTTAATCTGGCGCTGCAGAGCACAGTCTCTGCCACTCCATGCCCCATTGACCAAACGCTAGTGCTGTGATGCTGTTTTTTGTTTGCTCCTCCTTCATAAAATATTAGGTTGGGGGCTTTGGCCCCACACCCTCCAAGTGGGGGCTTCCTTCCTTTCTTCCAACCTCTAATGTAACCTTACGTAATCTTCTACATAGGTTCCAATCTCCACCGTAACCTTACGTAATCTTCTACATAGGGTGATTATTCTTAAGGCATTAAATTAGGTTTCGTACTTTTTAACACCATTTATTAAATATCAAAATGTCTTTACGTGATATACTTTTGGGAACCAATGCCAACATATAAAACCTCTCAAGACATGCACTTGTTTTATTTTGGCCTCCAGCATTCATTTTTGTTTTTTTCATCTAATCACTTTGAGATTTATAAAATGTATAGTTTCAATCTTTTGGTTACCAAATTGATTATTTTTAAATAAAATATGGCACATATAAAACAAGTAGGGTTTTATGATGAGTAAAGTAGTAAAAGAAGCAAATAAATTCATTTTTTTTTTTCTGAAAAGGAACCAAAAAAAAGATATGGACTGGTTGCACAATCTTTTTTATTTTTTTATTTTTTTTAAATATCTTTTTGTTCAAAACTGTATTTTTTATAACCTTACCTTTTTTAAAATCCTCATGCATCATTGTTGTATTAGATTTTGTTTAACATAATGTAAGCCAGATCTCGACCAAGGAGATTATTCCAGTGAAAAGCTTGATACTTATAATATGGCAAAATGGAAAGAACAGGTCAGAAGGGTATAAAAAAGGGAAAAAAAATTAAATCAGTTAAAAGAAAAGAGACATAGAAATAAATAAATGATTGGAAAAAAAAAAAAGAAGAAGCAAAATGAGTCGTTTTGTACCACTAAGGTTGAACAGTGAAACAAATGCCGTCTTTTATTATAGTTAATAGATATTAGATATCAGGCTTTAAGCCATAGTTTCAGGTTTCGAGGAAAACAAATACCAAAAGTTTCAGGTTTCAGGCTTCGCAATTGAAAGACAAACAAGGAAAAGAAAGAAGAAGAAGAGCCAAAATGCCGGTGAGGGGTAAATAGGGCAATGGCCATAATTCTCAAAGAAGGGGTGAGACGCCTTTTATAGTAGTAAAAATTTACTATTCCTAATATTTTATTATTCATTTTAATATATCTTATTATTTATTTTTATTTTATTATTTTTTATTTCTTCAGTTGCATCCTACGCCCATGCAACATTCAATCTTTTTCTTCTTCTTTTTTTTTTGTTTTTGGTTTTTTGTTGAATGAATTAGCTAAGTTGATTGTTCTTTTAATTTTTTTTGCTTCTTTCCACGCGAGAATCAGCTCTTATTTGTGCTGATTTTACTATTTAATCTTGTGTGGTGCCTGTATGAAACGGACAAACAACAACGATAAAACGCTTGGAAAAACTAAAACGAAAACTAGATCTTACGGCTGGATGGTGCGGGACTGAGTGAAAAGATTGCAGTCGTTGGCTAGATTGTGAGTAATCTGATTTGACGAACAGGAAAAGGGGTGTTCATGTGTTGCACTGCATGGAATCTACGAGGAAAACTAAGCCGTATGTCCGGCATGGATCGCGTGGAAGTTTTGATCTGACGGCTACTAGCTCGCCATGTGTCCTGCTTTTGATTTTATTTTCTTCTTTTGATTTTTCATGCATTTGAGGTTCTTTTTGCTCTTTTTGGATCGTTTTGTTTATTTTTCCTTTAGATTTTAAATCTAAAATTCACAAATACACTAAAATTAATTATTTTATAAACAAAATATTCACAATAATTTCAAAAATATTTATTTTACAATTAAACACACAAAACACACTAAAAATAAATAAAAACTTTTAAAATTAACAAACCTTAGTAGATATTTTATTTAAGACTTAAAAGTATTTTTAGAAATTACTAGAAATATTATAAAATATTTACAAACTTAGAATTGATTTACAAACACTTTAAAACTCAAATAAAATTAACACACATTATTTTGACGGTTTTAATTATTTACAAAATAATTAATTATTTTACACACAAAAATAATTCTAAAAATTATTAAAAATATTATCAAAAATAAAAATACACTAAAACTACATTTTACATTTATACGCTAAGACACAAATATGCTAATTAACAAAAAATGTTATTAATTAGAGGATTGAAGAAGAAATGAAAGTATAAATAAATAATTTTATCCTTATAAAGTATACACTTTTACAGTCTCATCCCACATAAACAAGTATGAACACATAACGTCGACAACCTTTTTTATGAACAATGAGTGATCAATTTTGGTAGCAACAAAGCCAAGAATAACAAGTGCCTTGTGCAGTTTATCAAACCAAGCCCTTGGGGCCTGTTCCAAACCATATAAAGACTTGTGGAGTTTGCAAACCAGATGGCTAAAGTGCGAGTCAACAAAACTAATAGACTGCTTCATGTATACTTCTTCTTGCAGATCGCCATTCAAAAAGTCACGTCTAACTGCCTCATTATCCAGTTTTTGCTCAAGACCACAGTAAGTACAACTGGATGGTTAATAGTTTGACAATAGGACTAAATGTCTCTGTAAAATCAAAACTAGGAAACATGATGGAAGTCTTTGGCCACTAACTGGGCCTTGTACTTGTTGAAAACCTACTAGCAGTGCATTGCCTTCTTGTTTGAGGGAAGTTCAAATAATGACCGGGTTCTGTTCCTTTGAAGAGCTAAAAATTCTTCTGACATAGCCTGCTTCCAATTATCATCTTGTAAGGCATCTTGAACTGTTAAAGGCTCTTTTATTGTTGTAAAAATTTTACGCTTTTGAACCTTTTCCTCAATATTGAGAGCATATGATAAGTGTTAGAAACACTGGATTTTAGCCAAGTTGGAGAAGCTGCAGCTAAGACAAATTATAGGTGCTACAAGTTGGAGAAGTTGCAGGTTGATATAAATTACAGGTACCAGAAGTTGTAGTAGAAGTAGGCTGAGACAAATCACACATGCGAGGAGAAATATTAGCACCATTTAAAACAACAACAGGATTGGAACATAAAACATTTTGCGCTAAAGCCTGTGTATTAGAAGATGAGGGAGTTGCTTGGGAAGGTGACACAAGTTGTGGACAAA
Organism: Artocarpus heterophyllus; assembly: GCA_025403435.1. Classification (NCBI taxonomy): domain Eukaryota; kingdom Viridiplantae; phylum Streptophyta; class Magnoliopsida; order Rosales; family Moraceae; genus Artocarpus; species Artocarpus heterophyllus. The sequence goes on from JAJQZP010000037.1 coordinate 1,933,257, forward strand.
CAAGAAGAGGACTAACAGCTTGAGTAGAGGTTTAGGCTAAACGAGAACTTGTGACTGTTGATGGAGTAGGAAAAGGAAACATTGTTCCATGAAATACAACATCCCTATAATTGACAACTAGACCAGTGGTGTCCACTCATAGCCTTTATGGTTAAGGCTGTAACCTACAAAGGTACAAGGAGTGGAATGAAAATGAAACTTGTAATTGCTGTAAGGTCGAGTGTTTAGGATAACATGAGCATCCAAACACTTGAGTTGAGAATGTACTGATTTAGTATGAAACAATTTCTCTAGAGGGGATAAATTCTAGAGATGTTATAGGAGATTTATTAATAATGAAAAAAAAAGTTCTAAAAGAATCATCCTAGAATTTTTAAGGGCATCAAAGCATGAGCTAATAAGGTAAGGCCATTCTCAGCAATATGTCTAAGTTTCCGCCAAACAAGACCATTTTGTTCATGAGTGTAGAGGCATGAGTTTTTGTGGACAATGCCCTTAGAGGCTAAATAACCTATTAAAGACTTATACTCTATTCTGTAATCAGTTTGGAAGACCTTAATTTTATACCACAGCTGAAGTTCAACAAGAGCCTGTAAAGTTGTGAAAGTATGAAAAACTAGAATTAGAAACAACTAAAAAGATTAAAAGACACAGAACTTTGCTTACAAGATATAGACTAAGAAATTTTTACAATTGAATTATGACAAGAAATTGTGGATTGAACACATGGTTGCGAGTAAGGAGTTCATAAAATGGACCACAAAAGCGTAGTAAGAGAAGAATTGTGCTGAGAAAGGAAAGAAGAAGAACAAGACGCATGCTGTAAGAGATTGATCCGAGTTTGAACAAAGACATAGAGTCTTCCCTTAAGCTTGCCTTCTAAAAGAACCTTCTCGATAACCTCATTCTTGACACAACAATTATGGGGATACAACTCAAACAATACTGAATTATCCTTGGAAAACTTAGACACAGACAACAAGTTTTTTTGTGATTTCAAGTACATGAAGTAAATGAACTAAGGATCTTTTAGAGTGAAAAGGTGAACATGATACAGACTTGTCAATATGCTTCATATTCACACACTTACGATTAGCCATATGGACTTGGTCAGACCCTTAGAAGTCCTTCTTCATCATCAAATTACTTGGATTTGCTGTGACATGGTTGGTGGCACCAGAGTCTAGAATACCAACTTGTATTGCAGACTAATTATGGAACCGCAAGCGTAGCTTCTAGAGATGGAAAAAAATTTCGCAAGGCTGAATTATCTAGGGGAAGAAAGGAAACACAAATTAAATCATCATGAGAAACTTGATGAAAATGTGCTTGAAGTGAGTTGGACCAGTAAAAGATTTATCAAATTTAATAGCACTGCATCACAAATAGACCCACTCTACCACACAATTGACATTATGAAGGACTAGGGGAAGAAAAAGCCCTGCCTATGCCACGAGAATGACCAAAGAAACTTGCTCGTCTAGAGGGATGTCGCTGTGAACCTGAATGAGACTGATTGTTACAAAATGACTGAAATGAACCAAAATTTCCACGAGAAAACCTTTACATATGAGTAAAAAGAGACAAGATATGATTGACGTGAGAGTAATTGAAACCTGAAAATTGCTTTTTGTTCAAGGATTGAGAAGAGAGATTAGCATTTGCAAGTTTTGCAAATCCTTCTCTATTCGGACCTCTTGAGCCAAAAGAAGAGATTCAATCTCATCAATAGTAAATTCCTCGCCGTGTATATATAATGATTAACATAATATCATATTCCTTAGGAAGACTCTCAATAAATCGCATCTGTGTGATCTTTTGAGGTGAGATTATGGTCAACAACAGCCAAAGTGTTAGCAAAACTCCTAATCTTTAACAGATATTCATAGTGAACGTATTCATAAGCGTAGCATTCAGTTGATCTTGATATTGAGTAATTTTCACACAAATCTAGGATGAAAATTAGATTTTTAGGGTTTGCCAGATCGAGAATGAAGTCTCACAACTGATCATCTGAGTGAGAAGAGCATCAGTCGTGGAAGAAAACAGACAAGAAACAATGAGCTAATCTTGTTATTCCCAGTCCTAGAAATCTAGATTGACTTGGTTTAAGGATTTATCAGCTTAAGTTCTGTACTTAAATGGCAGATTTTGATTGCCAAAGAGAAAACTCTACAACCAATGACCTCTAATTGTTCCAAGAACCTACGTTTGCCATACGATGAAATTATTTTGATCCATCATGGAAGTAATTAGATGATTGGAGACCGTTGGAATAAATTTTGAGGCAGATTAAGACGCCACGTCTTCATTTGTTGTTGTTGAATGATATCTGTCTTGAAACGACCATTGATGGAGACAAACAAGCTAGAGAATTTTGCACAAATTCGATGACTGATTGCTTTTATAGCATGTAAGATCTTGGAAGAAAATATTAGAGTAGAAAGAAGATAAAACTGAGAGAAAATAGTCAGACCTACTCTGATACCATGTAACAACCATTACTTGAGTATTTATACTCATTATACTAGTGTTACATCAAGTTTAACAAGAGCTTAACAATCTAGCTAAGTAGCTCTCTAACTAACCATCTAACCTCCTAACTAACTAATTGCTCATTACGATTTTGTATGCTAATATATAAATATATATCTTTTTTGTTTTTTGTTTTATTTCTTCATCAAGCGTATGTGCTAACTCTAGTTTAAACTTATATCTCTCCATTTCACAAGAAAAAAAAGGCACCTAAATCTGTCTATGAAAGCCAAACACAGATCACCACCTCCACCATCTCTGCCAACTCCCTATCGTCCTTCTACACATGCAGCATAAGCATAGCGTGATCTTCACTCTGCCCAGCTACAACAACCTCCACCACTACCTTCTGTGACTCCTCTTTCTCCTCCTCTAATGATGGCATAAACATTAACTAAGCATAATCAACTCGCCAATTTGTCTAATCATTGGATTTTTCGCCTGATCTTTAACTTGGATCTTGGTTCTACCATCGGTTTCTCAACCATTAGGCACCCACCAAACAGAGTCAAAACCCTGAACTCATGATTGTTAGTATCCAAATCCCTTTTTTAAAAAAATAAATAGTCGCTCCGCATTCAAAGAAAGAAAAATGAAAAAAGTAAACAAAAAAAAAACATGCAATTTTTGTACAGAAAACAGTGACCTTCCAAAACATTAGGTAGCAGTTTCTTCCATTGAAATTTGTCTATGAATTGTATTAATGCGTGTGATTTGATACGAATAATATCACAGATAAGTTCATTTGTTATTATTACATAAGATTTCCTTTAAATTTTACATTTTAATTTTCTTACATTTACATTTTTTATATTTTGCTCATACTTGTGACTTCATGCACCCAAATCTGGGTTTTCTCAAAAAAAAAAAAAAAAAAAAACTTAAATCTAGGCATCAAACTAACAAGAATTGTTGAAGAAGAGTAATAACTGATTATTTTACTCACAAATCAAGTATTTCTTGAGCTAAAGTATTTGTGAAAATCCATAAACATTTGTGTTATTTTGATAATTTTAGTGTTATTTTGTTTGAAAATAAGAATATGGAACTTAGAGGGATTTTTAGCAACATTTTAGAGCTTAAAAGGCCATTGCTTAGCAAAGTCCGGCAAGCACGGTGCAACTATGCCGTGTGTAGTAAGCAGTCGTGCACAACAGGAGTCCTCAGCAAAGACGCCTACAAGCATACGCGTTAAAGCAAAGCTAATAGGCTGCCAGACCCAAGCCCCTTGCGTTGGCGCGTGCCATACTGATATGCAACCCGCACAGCCGCATGCGCTACTACACGACCGTGCAGATCATGGGTAGATCTAGCCCTTGTTTTGGATCCAACAGTCAAGATTTACCTTGATTGAGGCCTTAAATAGCCCTACATCTTTGTGGGTTGGGGGGGGCGGGCATAGAGGAGCCTCCATTTTCTTGGATAGGGCATTGTGGCAAAAAAACCCCATTGTGGAGAATTTTGAGCTAATTCCAATGAAGAAAATAGGGAAGAAGAAAAAATATATCTTTATATTTCTTTTGTTTTTAGTTTATGATTTTATTTTTAGTTTTAGATTTAGGTTTTATTTTCAATAAGTCATCATGGGATAAAGCATTTAGAGATCAAGAAGTAAGAAAAGAAAAAAAGAAGAAGAAAAAGAACTTAGAGATCGAGACAACTCCAAATTGGGTTTTTCATTACTATTCTCTTCCTTTTATTTTTATGATTTCCAAATTATAAACCCTTGATTTTAGCTTGTTTAAATATAATAATGGTGTACTTGTTTTTCTAGAGCCTTGATTTTGCCTAAGTGTGAAGTGTTGATTTATTTTAACTAGTTTTTCATGGTTTATATGTGTTGTCCCATTCTTAATGCTTCTAGTTTATTTGTAGTTTATTTGGCCAATGAATTAGATGATTTTGATGTATGAAATCTGACATTTAGGAGAAGTAACTTTATACTTCTAAATTGTATAGCCCAACTTAGGTTTTTAGAGTTCGAGAGTCCTAAAATATCTTCATAATCATTAGAAAAAGTAGAGGTTAATGAATGTTTGAACTATTTGGCTTTTAATAGGGATATTGGAATCGGGATTTTGAACATATTACCCAATTTGACACTCGAGAGAGGCAACTAGGTTAATCAAGAGTTATTGACTAATGAATTATGAAATTACTCAATTAATAATAAAATTCGCATAGATTAATTATGATGAACTTGATACTTGTAATTTGAATTGTTTGTTTTTTGTTACTTTATTTCATTTGCTTAGCTATTTTTATTAGTTTCTTTCACTCACTGCTCTATCTTGCCATCCCAATAATCTTAGAGCCAATTAATTTTGGTACTTAATGCAAATTAAAACAATTCTCGTTGGATCAACAACTCTACACATCACTTTATTACTTGAGGCAACTCGTGCACTTGTGAGCATTGCACACACAAAGCACGCCCAAGCAAACATAGAACTTATTTCAAGAGAGGGTAAACAACAATTTTCATCAGCATATACATATAAAATTGTAAAGGAAGTGACCACCCATCTTTGTCCACATGTGGCTCTACCCTTGTTTGTGAAGCCACTCAATGTTCATGAGGATAAAGGTGAATAGGAAGTCCTTTTTCTGGGGCTAACATCGGATCCCTAATGATTTTCTCGTTAGGGAAGACTTTTTTCCATTTAAAATTCTTGACCACATTATGCATGAAAACTAGTATTTTCACTCGTGCATACTCATTTCCAGGGCACATTCGAGGTCCTCCTCCGAATGGTACATATGAGAATGGAACTGGTCCATTTCCTTCAAATCTTGAGGGATCAAATTTTTCTGGCTCAGGAAAGTATTCAGGATTTTTGTGTGTGGAAAACACGTTCCAATGTAACTACAAATGTTTCGGCAATGCATGGCAAAAGTAATCAGTAATTATCTTTTATAAAATCAAAAAAATGATATATATACATATATATTTAGGAATTGTCTTCAAACAGACACCCGCCCTAATCAAGTACTTTTAACATATTTTCCATTCTCCATTAATGTAACATCGTTTATATATTTGAATAAAACTCAATTTGCTGTAATATAATATAATAAACCCTTGTAACATTGAAGGTTACAATTATACAAACTGAGTCTTATACAAATATATGAATGATATTACATTGGTGAACGAAAGATGCTTTTAATTATTGGACTAAGGTGCCAGATTTGAGACTTTGCCAATATATTTATTATTTTGACTAGCTAGCGTGGTTGGAGTTACCTTGAATCCCTTTGGAATTAGAAATCCTTTATACGTGAAGTCAGTAATGGCCTCCCTGAAAGCGCCTGGACTGGGTGGTGACAATCTCAACACTTCGCAAGCCACATTCCATGAGTATTTCATTTTTTGTATGTCTTCCCAATTCAGCAAATCTCCTGGTGCTTTTGCATTTGCAATCTTCATTTGCTCTATATGATCAACATACACATGCGCATAATTTGTTGTAAAAGCATTAGTAAGTAATTCTACCGACTCCCTCAAAAAAAAAAAAAAAAAAGTAATTCTACCCCGCCCTTAATTCACTTCATAATCTTCATGGCAGTCACTCCTCCTAGATTTTTTTTTTTTTTAAAGTCAAACTCATATTCCCTAATTTAAAAAAATATGACCATTGTAAAAAAAAAAATAATAATAATAAAATCTATCCCTGCCCTTAAGTCACTTCATAATCTTCATGCTAGTCATCTCGTCTTTCTAGATTCTTTTAAAATGTCAAACTCATATTCCCTAGTTAAAAAAAATATGGCCACTGTAAAAATTATATATTTATGACCATATGCCTAATTCCTCAACTGCTATCTAAACAATGTGAAAATAGTTAACTAAATGCTTTAATTTATTTGACAAAAAAGGAAAAGAACAGAAATTAAATAAACCTTCCTAATTCTCTTTATCACTCGAATTAGAATCTTTATGGTTTCCTTTTAAAAACATAATTAATTATGGTAATCATGGAAACATGATTATTGTATTAATATTACCTTTAATGACTTCGTCATAGACTTCAGGCAATTCAGCTAGATACCACATTATGCAAACCAATGTGGTGCTTATAGTGTCATGAGCACCAACCAGTACGCCTACCAACAATTTGGCAATATCCGAGTCGTTTATCGCTTGGCCATTGTCGTATGTTTCCACCAGCAAATCAGAAACTATGTCTTTTGCACGACTAATCCCCTTGTTCTCCAGAAGTTCAGTCTTCCTCTGCGCAACTATTTTCTCTACCTCTTTCTTGATTTGCTTTGCTGATTTAATCGCTCGATTAAACTTTGTTCCAGGCACATTTATGGGCAACGAACTGAGCCCAGAGGTAATATGACCAATCGGTCCCTCAAGTTTTGCAATTATTTCCGTGTTATCAATGTTTAAGAACAACTTACACGCTAAAGCCAAGGCGTACTTCTTCGCTAAAGCATGAACTTTGACAACTTTGCTATTCCAGCAATTCTTCACGTGCTCCATCGTTGCCTGATCCATGATCCCGACGTACTTCCTTAGCGAATTCGGCTTCAGAAGTGGAAACATGAGCTTCTTCATTCTCGTTGATTCGTCACTGACTGTAGTCTTCTCCGAGATGTCAAAGACTTGTTGGAAGTTTTTAGGCCACCATGACTTGACAAACTTGTTCTCGTTCGAAAAAATGAATTTGTTCCCTTGAGGGGTGGGAAAGAACACCATCAATTCACCGAGCATCGACGTCTTGAAGACATTGGAGCAGTATTTGTTCCTTCGGTCCATTATAAACTTTTCGGGGACGCCGTTCTTTGCAGTTTTAAGATAATCTAGTGTTTCGCCGACGAAAGGCCAACCAGCAATCCCAGGTGGGGAATGACAATTCCTTTTGACTGCAATCTTTTTGCACCAGGAAACGATGTCGAAGATTAAGCAAATATAGTAAAGAATGATGAAGAAGAGAAATATAGAAAGAATGGAGAATTCCATGATCTTCGTTTACTAAGAATTCTGAAGCTTGGTTAGCAACTCGGTAGTATAATGCATGCACTTATTTATAGAAATAACTAGTCATACATATGAGGGTTCAATTATTATTCTTATTATTATATTGAAAGTTCAATTATTATTATTATTATTGTATTGAAAGAATAGTTGGGAGTTATTCAATGTGTAGAAACGGAAGGTTAGATGATGGTATAAAAGTACTATCGTCTAAAGATACAACAAGAAGTAGCCAAACCATCATCTAATCTAACATAATATGTGGTAAACATTATATGGGAGTCTCTAACCGCCATCTAATACGTACGTAAAATACCAAAAGCGTGCATAAAGGGCATTAGATAATGATTTTCGCAAAAACCATTATTAAAAGCCTTATAAATTGAAAAATATTTTTGTCAAAACAATTTCTTCTAAAAAATAATTTCAAATATTATTCACAAATTTACGTCTTCTTCTTTAAAAAGCTTTATCATATCCAATGTAGATAAAAAAACATAACAGTTTTCAAACACATATATATTAAATTATATACATATAACATCAATATTTCAAAAACCATGTTTGAAGTTTGTCCACGAAATACAACAACTACAACAATGAAAATACTTAACCAAACATAAAAGAAAAATTAAAATTTGAAAAAAAAAAGAAGCTTAAATTCAAAGGAAGAAAATTTCAAAAGATTCTAAATATATCTAAATTTTAGTGCTTAAGATGGAGGTGACGGCGGCGACAATAATAGTTTGACAATGAGTCATAATGTCTAAGACGGGATTGAGGGAGTGAGGAGTAGAAGTGATGAAATAGAGAGTAAGAGGATAGAAGGAATTTAAAGAAAAAGTTAGAAGGTGAGGAAGAAAGAGTTAAGAGGCGAGTATAAGGGAGATAGAGAGTACTTAGAGAGAGAATGGGGATTTAAAAAAAAAACTTTAGATTTTGTGAATTTGAAAGAGTGAAATAGAAAAGAGTATTTAAAATTCAAAAAAGAAGATGAGAAACTTTGAAATTTTTTAGGAAAAAAATGAGGGGGAAAAAATCTACATTTTTTAAATTTTTTATAATAAAAGATGGTTTTGTAGAAATCATTGTCTAATGTAACACATAAAACCACGGCTTTCTAAAAACTACTGCCTAACATGTATGTACAAATTTTTGAAAAACATAAGTTGTTATGTAGTGTTTTTTAATACATAAGACGGTAGTTTTTTATAAAATATCATAAAATAGGCATTGTCGAACCTCATATTTATAATAGTAATTAATAAAGATTCCAGCTTGATTTGACAAAGTACCGTCCTAAGTTTAGAACCATGGAGGATTTTCATCTTCTTCTAGGACTATGCGTCGTTGGCGATGACGATTCGCCGAGATTGAGGAAGCCAAGAGCCTCAAAGAAAATTATGCATGCATTGTGGGACAACAGGTTCACTTTTGGCCTTTCCTTTGCAAGGACGTTTAATATATGTTTTACTCGTGCTATCAAAATTTATTTAGTATCGTGAAACTCAAGAAATGATAATGGAGATTTTGGTTCTTGTATGATTGTTTGTCCTTTTTTTCTTTTCTGGTAAATCATATCTTAGCTTTTTCTTTTTTCCCTTTAATGGTAAGTACTGGATTCAAAAATATCAAGCAACATGGGGACATAATGTTTGATAAAGACATAAAAGTTGAAGCGGTCATTTAGCCTTGTGTCTGTCTCTATGTTTGCTTGCCTCTGGTTTAGATTTTTTATTTTGACATAGACAGCATTGGACAGTAGAAAAGCTGCAACTCGCTTGACGGTGTGAAAAACGAGGCATGGTAAATGCCTAAGGCCAACCAGCTCAAAGGCGCCATATTATTATGCTATTGTTCAAGTTATAACACTAGATAATTAATTAATATTAATTTATTATTTGATATGATTGTTATCGTTAATTAATTGAAACTTTACAATTAACTTCCGGTTACAATGTTATTTCACTATATATTTTTCTCGTTGAAAAATAATCTATTTAGACAGACTCATCAGTTCTGTACTCAATATTAAGTGTCGTGTAACAAATATCTTATTGTAAATTAAAACTAATATAAGCTACATTATTTATGATTAGGCTTATCTTAGTGGTTCCATGATCTATAAAAATGGCCCAACCCAACTTATTTCTTTATTTCCTTTTTTTTTTCTTTTTTTTTTCCTTCTTTTTCTTCCCTTCCCATTGCTCACCCAATTAGCTTCCTTTCTCTTTTCTCTCTCTACCTGTTCTCTCCCTCTTTCTCCTATAAAAATTCAAAACTTTAAAACTGTTGGAAACAAAGTGCGCAGCGGAATTTTAAAAATTTTTCATCAGAGTAATTTCCAAAACACAAGTTTGACATGTTATATGTATAAATTAAACAGATCTCACTAACCTCAGTGTGCCGAAGAACCTCCGCGACCTGTGTAGAGAAGTAACGTTCCAGAAGAGCCTCAACCAACTGGTCTTCTTTGCTATTCTCTATCCACAACCGGAGTGAGTGTGGGCTCACACGTACAGCTCTTCCACCGGTGACTCTCCTTCCAACCAATAGAGAGAACCCAAAGCTAGTGTTCGTGATTTGTGAACAAAAGCTCTCAGGGAGTTTTTAGATGCTCACTAGAAGAGTATCACTCTTAATCTCTCAAATTGATCTCTTAATAAATCATTAGACTTACTTCCTTTTTATACCTATTGGTCCTTGGGGTCAGTCCATATCAGATTAGGTCTCAAAAATCGAAACAGAATCAAGTTCGGATCAATATCTGATAAGATACGCGTGAAAAATACGTAATCTTATGCGCGCTGATAGGCAGGGATAGGCAGGCCGAACTTGCCAGTTCGGCAGGCCGAACTTTCTGATAGGCAGGCCGAACTGCCGAGAATAAATCTCCTCGAATCTTTTATTTTCCACCCGAGATTCTAAAGGATAAAGTCTCAGTTTTGATTCAAATAGCCCAATAGAAAAGATATCTGATCAAAACAAACTTTATCAAGATAATCTCTAAGAAAATAAATCAATTCACAATAATTCTACAAGTTTATCTTGTTCTAATTGTCCAAAATTAAAACAACCGATAAACAGACAAGAATTATCCGAACGCCATAATTCAACAAGTTCATCTTGAACTAATTTATTACATAATTAATTCAACCGATAAACAGACATGAATTATTTGATTCTTATAAATTTTAAACCAATCTGATAAATCTGACATAAGTCACCAATTATTGGAAAAGCACGCTGTGTCGTTACAGGATTTTGTGAGCTAGCAAAGGGGACCAAAATGGACCTATAAAGTTCAAGCTCATGATAATTATGAAACTCAATATCCCAGATATATATTTCACAATTATCAACTCCAACGCTACTCCACTAAAAGCTTGGAGCTACACTCTCGAACTTTATAGAATTACGAAGCTCGTGTAGCTAAGTCTCCATGACATATCATAGTGTATCGCATCCCCATATGATCATCCATAACCGGCTTAAGGACAAGTTCTGTCTTACCTTCCCGATTATTTTTATCTTACGTTCCATTGTCTCACCATTAGAAAACTTACCATCCAAAGATAGTATACCATTCGGTTACACCTATGTATCCAAATGGTTGAGCGCTCCAGTTTTCCAATTACAGGACAACGCATATAAGAGGATATCATTACTCCTAAAGAGGAGCTATGGATTCCATATCTATGAATAACAAGTCTACGCTACCAAGAGTCATGCCTCCAACGTATCGGCATGCATGCCACTATAGAGATGTGGGAGTCACCCATTGGTACATCAAAAGACACAAGTCGAGACAACGGGCCCATCATTCATCTCAGGATTAAGATACAATACAAATGATTGTCTAAAGTGAATCGATTTGTCAAGACAGAATTATTAATCCAAATCAATTCACTTTATGTCCCGATCCAACACATCGTCACCTATGACAACGCGCCAATGTTTCTATTCACGGAGTCCAACTCCGATGGCCAAGACAAACCATCTCCCAAAAGGGATATAGACAACATAACAATCTTTACATGAATAAAGCGCCCAACTTTATTCCCTCGATTGCGGATCATATATTTTAGACCATCAGCTTAAGAGTCGTGTCTACCGCATAATCATCCCATCATATGCCCAACTCTTAAGGTTTAGACTGACAGTCTCAGACTACTGTTTGCTTATCATACATTCAACAAATATGAATGTAAAGAGGACAATATTTGGTATATATAAATGAATAAATTCTTTATTGATAAAAATGTCTCCAAAAACGTATTACATTTTTACTCCTTAGAGCATACATGTCTAACAATCTCCCACTTGCACTAAGTGAGTAAATACTGCAAATTTCGCATCCCCATAGCTTCCACATGCCTTTCGAAGACTCTCCCAGAAAGTGTCTTCGTAAATGGATCAGCTAAATTGTCCTCTGACGCGATCTTGCACACCGTGACATGCCCGCTCTCAACGAAGTCCTTTATCACATGATACTTCCGATCAATATGCTTACTCTTCTTGTGAAATCTTGGTTCCTTAGCATTAGCTACCGCCGCACTGTTATCACAGTACAGTGATACCGTTTTATCCACATCAGGAACTACCTCAAGATCCCCAAGGAACTTGCGGAGCCACACTACTTCTTTCGAAGCATCACTAGCCGCCACATACTCGGCCTCCATCGTTGAATCCGAAGTGCAATCTTGCTTCGCACTTCTCCAACTGATGGCACCGCCACCCAGAGTAAACACAAACCCCGATGTCGATTTCCTAGAATCCAGGCAGGATTGAAAATCCGAATCAGTGTATCCTAGAGGAGTTAAATCCTCACCCGAATACACAAGCATATACCCTCGAGTCCTTCTTAGGTACTTGAAAATATGCTTTACCGCAACCCAATGGTTCGGTCCTGGATCCGCCTGAAATCGACTCACAATCCCGACCGCATAGCTAATATCCGGTCGAGTGCAAAGCATGGCATACATGAGACTACCCACTGCCGAAGCATAAGGCACCTTCTTCATGTATTCTCTTTCTTCATAAGACTTTGGAGAGTCTTTCTTAGAAAGAGTAATTCCAGACCTAGATGGTTGCCCACCTTTCTTGGAATCCTGCATTGCAAACCTCCTGAGAATTTTATCTATGTAGCCGGCCTGTGACAAAGCTATCATTTTGTTCTTCCTATCCCGAAAGATCTGGATACCGAGAACAAAATTAGCCTCACCTAAGTCCTTCATGTCAAACTGCTTGGTCAACCATAATTTGACCGATGACAATGCCCCAACGTCATTGCCAATTAGCAGAATGTCATCAACATAGAGTAGTAGAAAAACCACCTTCCCATTCTTAATGTGTTTGTAAACACATGGTTCATCCACATTTTGTGAGAACCCATAAGTCTTGATCACTTGATCAAATCTTATGTTCCAAGAACGAGAAGCCTGCTTAAGTCCATAAATTGACTTTAGCAGCTTACAAACCTTACCCTCTTGACCCGTGACCTTGAACCCGTCTGGTTGTTCCATATAAATGGACTCATCAAGATAGCCATTCAGAAAAGCCGTCTTGACATCCATCTGCCAAATCTCGTAGTCGAGAGCGGCAACTATGGACAAGAGAATCCGGATGGACTTAAGCATGGCTACAGGCGAAAAGGTTTCCTCATAATCGATTCCTTCCTTTTGCGTATAACCCTTAGCTACCAGTCTAGCCTTAAAGGCTTCGACCTTTCCATCCACTCCTCTTTTCCTCTTGTAGATCCACTTACTCCCTATGGGTTTTACCCCTTCGGGAAGATCCACAAGCTCCCAGACCCGATTAGTCTCCATAGACTTCATCTCAATGTTCATGGCCTCTGTCCAGAGTCTTGAATCAACATCCTCCATAGCTTCTGCGTAAGTATAAGGATCCCTGTCATGTTCATCCGGTTCAGCCAAAAAGACCTCCTCATTGAACATATACCTCTCAGGTTGACGCCCGATCCTCCCACTACGCCGAAGCCCCTGAGGTTGTTGTTCAGGTTTGTTTGGTTTTTCTACACCGATCGGAATGGTTTCGTTCGGAACCTCCGGAGTAAACGGATTACCCCTCAACTCCTCAAGCACCACTTTGCTTTGAGGTTTAAAGTCGTTCATGTAACTCTCCTCAAGGAAAGTTGCATTAGTTGAAACCACGACTTTATTTTCCTTTGGGTTATAAAAATAACCCCCTTTAGTCCCTTTTGGATATCCTACAAACACGCAAACTTCTGAACGTGCTTCCAACTTATTCGGATCCTTAAACAGGACATGAGCTGGACATCCCCATATGCGAATATGGTTTAAGGATGTCTTCCGTCTTGTCCACAACTCGTGAGGAGTTTTAGGGACCGATTTTGAAGGCACATTGTTCAAAAGATAACATGCGGTTTGTAGTGCATATCCTCAAAAGGATAAAGGCAATGATGAATAACTCATCATGGACCAAATCATGTCCAACAAAGTCCTATTCCTTCTCTCTGCTACGCCATTCTGCTGCGGAGTGCCCGGCGCAGTCAAATGGGATAAAATCCCATTCTCTAACAAGTGTCCCAAGAACTCATCAGAAAGGTATTCCCCACCTCGATCAGATCGAAGTGCCTTTATGGGTCTACCCAATTGCTTTTCCACTTCAGCCCGAAACTCCCTGAACTTATCATAAGTTTCGCTTTTGTGGTGCATTAGGTACACATACCCATATCTTGAGTAATCGTCAATAAAAGTAACGAAGTACTCATACCCTCCTCGTGCCCGAATGTTCATCGGTCCGTAAACATCACTATGCACAAGTTCTGGAACCCCTTCAGCCCTATTGCCCTTAGACCCGTATGGTCTTTTGGTCATTTTACCCTCCAAACAAGACTCACATTGAGGTATAGATTCCACCTTTAAGTCCATCCCTTACCAACCTTTGAATCCTATTTAGGTTAATATGGCCAAGGCGCAAATGCCAAAGATAAGTCTTATTAGAGTGAGAAGTTTTAAGTCTTTTTGAGTCATTATCATTTATCTCAGCATTAAGCAATAGGTCCATCTTAGGTTTGATAAAATATAGATTATTTTGCATCCATCCAGAACAGATAAAAGATTTGTTTTTACGAATCACCACTTTTTCATTAAAAGATACCACGTAGGAGTCTTTAAATAAAGAAGATACAGAAATTAAATTCTTTTTAAATTTAGGAACATAAAAACAATCTCGCAAAATTAAACTCCTATAATTATCAAAATAAATATGGACATCTCCCACTGCTTCCGCTGAGACCAAGGATCCATCGCCCATCCGAAGCGTTAAGTCTTCACGAAGTAGACTTCTCGTTTCTTTGAATCCCTGCAGAGAAACACAAACATGATTAGTTGCGTCGGAATCTATGACCCAAATGTCACTGGATTCCTCAACCAAACAAGTTTCTAAATATAGAAGATCACACCTACCTCCCTTGGAAAGGAAGTCCTTGCAATGCTTCTTTATATGCCCGACCTTACCACAAAAGAAGCACTTAAGCTTCTTTGGGTTCTTCTTCTTCTTCTTCTTGCTCTTGGTAGCAATAGGAATAGAAGACTTCCCACTTTTGGCCCGTTGCTTCTTTCCATTCCCAGAGTTAGGATTGGAACCAGAAGCAGCTACCATATTGGCCTCTCCACCAGCAGGAGACTCCCTGATCAGCAGTTCAAACTCTTGTAACTGTTTCATCAGTTCTGTCAAGGTCATATCCCGTCTATTGCTTAGATTAAAAGTAGCTCTAAACGGAATAAATTCCTTAGACAGAGTCTCAAAGACCATAGTCATCTGAGTTTCAGCATCGATGTCGGCTCCATTGGTTTGAGCCTCAGCGAGGTAACCCATGACCAACATCATGTGCTCCTTTACAGATGTCCCCGGTCTCTGTCTACAGTTTAAGAGTTTCCGAAGTGCCCCTTGCCGCTTTGTTATGGCCTGGCCTCCAAACATGTCCTCAAGATTATCCAAGATCTGCTTTGCAGTCTCATAATCCTGATGTTGAGCCTGCAGCACGTTATTCATGCTAGCCATAACATAGCAGCGGGCCTGATCATTAGCATCTTTCCAGCGGTCGTACGCTTGGAATTGCTCATTACTTGAGTCTCCCATAGGCTCGGGAGGACAAGGAGTTGTCAGAACATATTTCAGTTTCTCAAAGGAAAGGACGATGTCCAGGTTCCGTTTCCAATCATTATAGTTCTCACCGGTTAATTGGTTTTTGTCAAGTATCGATGATAAAGCGTTTTTAGACATTTTCAATCTACAATAAAGAGTCATATACCAAACATAAGCAAACATATATAATAATTTAGTAAGATAACACAATCATGTAAAATCATACAAATGTGTTTACGTGTCAAAACCTTGAAAATATCACAACCTTACAACGATAATTCCCAACTCAGAATTCAACAAGCTCCTAGGGGAGTCATGCCAAATTCAATCAGGAACACGGATCCCCTCCTGATTAATATATGCCATCCAGGACCCGTATGATCCAGCATATACTAATAATCGTTTCTTTGGCCATTAATTTTATTAACAGAGCTCCTAGGGGAGGTTAATAATAAAATTAACGTGAGTGTATAACCACCGTTTTAATATTTTATCCATGATTTATAATCACCACCTAGGGGTGTGCAACCATAAATCATACTAAAATACCTTATCCTTTCAGAGATCCAATCTGGTACATGATAGAAATCCCTTCCTAGGGGTTGGGACCATCATGTTCTTCCTATGGACCAACGATGGAGGCCTTAGGTTCTCTCTTCGAAAACCTTCTCCCACTCAATCTTTTGAAGTCAAGGTTTTATTTTAAAATTATGCATGAACAATTTTAATATGAGCGGCACTCCCTATTCTATATGACATGTTATCAATATACATGGTAAATCATATTATAATGCAGACAAGCAAAGCAATCAAGCAAAGCTACAAGCATAATAATAATAATAACCGTAATATTATGGTTCCACCCTAGAGAATAGAAAAAAACTAAGATTACAAGAGAATAATCGAGACATTTATCGATTCTTCATCCTTGAATCCTCAAGCTGTATCCTTCTTCATGTAATATCCATCTTCAAGTCCTCAATCCCGTATGAATCGAACACTTCATATTTTCGGTCATATCCAAATTTAATGTTTCTCAGAATCGTTCCAAAAATAAAATTAAAACTGCACCAAAAATTGCACCTTTTCTGGACACCTGGCTGCTCTCGGTCGGCAGGCCGATCTAGGTGATCGGTCTGCCGATCATGGTGGTTCGTCCTGCCGAACATGAAGGTTCGGCCTGCCGGCAGAGCACCAAAATTTCTGCCCCACTGTCGGCCTGCCGGACCGTACGTCCGGCCTGCCGATCTGTGACCTTCGGCCTGCCGAACTGTGAGGTCCGGCATGCCGACCGAGCAGAAAACCCTCAATCCAGAAAATACAATTTTAATGCAATTCATCAATTTTATTTTCAACAATTCAAAAACATAAAATTAAAAACTCAGGAAATACCTAGAGACGCCATCATCAATCTTTAAGTTCCGACTTCTCGTTCCGTCTTCTCCGAATATTATTTAATTACAAAATTCTTACAAATTAAAAATTAAATAATAATTCCTAGACGGAGATGATAGTCCGCCATCTAATTACATGAAAAACCTAGATACACATTCTAACCTCTAAGGAACCATAATCGGTATTAATTAATTAATAAATAATTAAACAACAATTTAATCAACCATAATTAATTAATAAGCATTCACCATATAATCCATGACAACATATATATTATATAGAAACCTAGAGTGCCATCTCTCTATAAAATTTAATTCAAGCATTGGAGAGATTAAGATCACAAAATTTATGCATATAACATGATCACAAACTTGCAAATTTATGTAAAAACCTCGGCTCTGATACCAATTGTTGGAAACAAAGTGCGCAGCGGAATTTTAAAAATTTTTCATCAGAGTAATTTCCAAAACACAAGTTTGACATGTTATATGTATAAATTAAACAGATCTCACTAACCTCAGTGTGCCGAAGAACCTCCGCGACCTGTGTAGAGAAGTAACGTTCCAGAAGAGCCTCAACCAACTGGTCTTCTTTGCTATTCTCTATCCACAACCGGAGTGAGTGTGGGCTCACACGTACAGCTCTTCCACCGGTGACTCTCCTTCCAACCAATAGAGAGAACCCAAAGCTAGTGTTCGTGATTTGTGAACAAAAGCTCTCAGGGAGTTTTTAGATGCTCACTAGAAGAGTATCACTCTTAATCTCTCAAATTGATCTCTTAATAAATCATTAGACTTACTTCCTTTTTATACCTATTGGTCCTTGGGGTCAGTCCATATCAGATTAGGTCTCAAAAATCGAAACAGAATCAAGTTCGGATCAATATCTGATAAGATACGCGTGAAAAACGCGTAATCTTATGTGCGCTGATAGACAGGCCGAACTGTGAGATAGGCAGGCCGAACTTGCCAGTTCGGCAGGCCGAACTTTCTGATAGGCAGGCCGAACTGTCGAGAAAAAATCTCCGCGAATCTTTTATTTTCCACCCGAGATTCTAAAGGATAAAGTCTCAGTTTTGATTCAAATAGCCCAATAGAAAAGATATCTGATCAAAACAAACTTTATCAAGATAATCTCTAAGAAAATAAATCAATTCACAATAATTCTACAAGTTTATCTTGTTCTAATTGTCCAAAATTAAAACAACCGATAAACAGACAAGAATTATCCGAACGCCATAATTCAACAAGTTCATCTTGAACTAATTTCTTACATAATTAATTCAACCGATAAACAGACATGAATTATTTGATTCTTATAAATTTTAAACCAATCTGATAAATCTGACATAAGTCACCAATTATTGGAAAAGCACGCCGTGTCGTTACAGGATTTTGTGAGCTAGCAAAGGGGACCAAAATGGACCTATAAAGTTCAAGCTCATGATAATTATGAAACCCAATATCCCATATATACATTTCACAATTATCAACTCCAACGCTACTCCACTAAAAGCTTGGAGCTGCACTCTCGAACTTTATAGAATTACGAAGCTCGTGTAGCTAAGTCTCCATGATATATCATAGTGTATCGCATCCCCATATGATCATCCATAACCGGCTTAAGGACAAGTTCTGTCTTACCTTCCCGATTATTTTTATCTTACGTTCCATTGTCTCACCATTAGAAAACTTACCATCCAAAGATAGTATACCATTCGGTTACACCTATGTATCCAAATGGTTGAGCGCTCCAGTTTTCCAATTACAGGACAACGCATATAAGAGGATATCATTACTCCTAAAGAGGAGCTCTGGATTCCATATCTATGAATAACAAGTCTACGCTACCAAGAGTCATGCCTCCAACGTACCGGCATGCATGCCACTATAGAGATGTGGGAGTCACCCATTGGTACATCAAAAGACACAAGTCGAGACAACGGGCCCATTATTCATCTCAGGATTAAGATACAATACAAATGATTGTCTAAAGTGAATCGATTTGCCAAGACAGAATTATTAATCCAAATCAATTCACTTTATGTCCCGATCCAACACATCGTCACCTATGACAACGCGCCAATGTTTCTATTCACGGAGTCCAACTCCGATGGCCAAGACAAACCATCTCCCAAAAGGGATATAGACAACATAACAATCTTTACATGAATAAAGCGCCCAACTTTATTCCCTCGATTGCGGATCATATATTTTAGACCATTACCTTAAGAGTCGTGTCTACCGCATAATCATCCTATCATATGCCCAACTCTTAAGGTTTAGACTGACAGTCTCAGACTACTGTTTGTTTATCATACATTCAACAAATATGAACGTAAAGAGGACAATATTTGGTATATATAAATGAATAAATTCTTTATTGATAAAAATGTCTCCAAAAACGTATTACATTTTTACTCCTTAGAGCATACATGTCTAACAAAAACACCATAAATCCTTCATTTCAAGTCGGAATGAGATGACTCTTTTTGCAAAACTCTCAAAATGAAGAGGAGAATAAAATGAGATCTATATTAAATCCGCCACCTACGATGCCTTACCGAAACTCCGCCACCATTGCTGCCATGAGTCGCTGCCGCTGCCCATGGTGGTGGTCGACACCATGCACCTTAAAACGTCCTAAACATCTTCTACATTATACGGCCTGATCGATTTCAAGAAAATACTTGCTCATATCCTTCAATTCCTAAATTAGGATTTTCTTAATGTTTGTAAAAATATATGCATGTATTAAAATCTAAGTTCTATCTTCTTATTTTAATATTTTTCCTCATTGCTAACTCTTAAGGTTAGAGATTTCACTACAAAGAAAAGAGGTCTTTAGTGATGACAAAAGTTGTCGCTAAAAAGTAAAATGTTGTCACTCAAAGTTTTTTAGCGACGATGACAAATTTGTCACTAAAAAGTCTTTGGCAACGATACATTGTTGTCGTTAATTTTAAACAACAACTTAAGTTTCAAACTTTTGTAGGTTTATTGAAGAACAAACTTTTAGTGACAACAATTTCAAACAACATTGTTGCTTAAAATTTTCATTTTTTTAAATTCAAATTTGAATTTGTGTTTTTAGCAATGATGTCTGTTATGAATAAATTTATAGCGACGACATATCTTCTAAGTCGCCGCTAAAGATGCCATTTTTTAATTTATTGTTAATAAAGACTGAGTGGTTAATTTGTGAGATTTGTTTCCCCTCTTTTTAATTAATTAATTATCTTGAAACCTAAATGATAATTGAATATAAACTACTTCATCATATTAATTAAAGTAGCAATACAAATAAGACATATAATATAGTCAAATCTTGTGACACATAAAACGCGCGTAATATCTAATCACCTAAGTTTTGTGCATCATCATCTACAGGAGGAGGAGGAACAACTGTAGGAGGTATGGGGGCATTGTGAAGTTAAGGTAACCATCAATTCACCTTATGCACCAATCATGTCTAGGTTTGAGTTGTACATCCATATCATCCAATGCTGAACTCTTGGAGGAAGTTGTGTGTGCATAGTGTGGGAAGACCCTGAAGATTACAATCTGGCAGAAGAAGTAGAAGGAATATCTCATGTACTAGGTGTTGGATGTATACCTTTACGCCCCCTTTACAGCTACAAAGCACCTACTTTATGGTTCCTTCCTCATCCACGTTAGGATCAAACGAGCTTCCAAGTGACTACATTAGTTGAGTTTGTCTCTCCTCAACCATCTGAGACTATAATACAAAAAGATAAAAGAATGAATTAGCAAAATGTATAAAGTATAAATTTTTTAACAAAGAAATTGAATAAGTGATATGTAACAATGCTTATATGCACAGCCTCACCAGCATTGTTAGCTATCTTCTACGCTAACGAAAATGTTAGTCATGCCAATTATCAATAAGTGACTATGGGGTTCCTGTCTCTAGATTCATATGCTTTATTAGACATGTGTCAATTTTTCTCAAACTTTTTCTTTTTTTTTCTTGCAAACATTAAGTTTTGAAACTAAAGAATAAAATGACTTTCCTTCTTGTGCTTATGTTGGGAATAAGATGGCTGCCTCTGATAGCTAATCCACTTAAAGTTGCACAATTAACTGCATTTATCTTTGATTTGATCTACATATTTAGAAAAATATTTCTTTTAGGTGGCGTATATTTCAGTGTGTATTTTATTGTGTTAATATCCTTAAAGAAAAGGTTAATGAAAATAAAACCTTAAAATTTTCTTGTGTAAATCGATCACAGCATGCATGCCAATGCTTAGAGCACTTAACATTGGAAAGGGTCCTAACCCTAGCACATTTTGGGTCAGTCCATCCTCCATATTTTTTGTAGAAATAATTCTTCTAATCTTGGTATGCTTTCAAGTATTTTTAGGAGTTATTTACTTGTTAGTTTGTTTTATAGGTTTGTGTCAATTGGAGTTTGTGGCTAATTACTCAAAAATTTTAAAGCAAAAGTGAAGGCGGAGCGCCGCAGCTTTACAAATGATAGCCTAGGCTTTGAAAAGAGGCAAAAAATGAGTTCCCAACAAGAAAACCCGAGGACAGAACTCGTGGCACCACATACACTATGCCATGGTGCTATGGAAATATATTGGGTTAAACAACCCTCGATGCTGCGGCCCCAAAATGCCAAAGCTGCCACACAACTTTGAATGTTGACCAATGAGAAGCTGATTTAAGAATAGCATCACGGTGCCAATAACACAGAGCTGCTGTGCTACTTCGTAAAAGACCTCCAAAAGCACTGTTTCAACTTTTAAAAATTTACAATAATTGCCATTATAGTTCCAAACTTAAGAATAGGAGTTCTTAGGGTTATTTTGAAGACTTTTGGCTAAAGAGAAAGAGGAAAAGGATAGGGAATGACAAAGGAGAAGGCGGTTCATCTGGGAACAGAATTCAACAAATAGTTTTACTCTTTTCTATTCTCTTAGGCCGAAATTATTATTAGGATGTTTTTATTTGTGATTATGCTCTAAATTTTATAACTAGGGCTAGAAATATAGCTAACACAATGGATATTTGATTTTAGTTTATTTTCTTTCAATGAAAGGATTCATTAAGAAGTCTTTATTCATGATTGTGTTCCTTTTACCATGCTTAATCCTTTCAATTATCTGATCAATTTTTTAATTGTGTTAAAAACCTAAATTGTACTTCAAGAAAGAGAAATTTATGAATAGCTTTGTGTAGTAGGAACCTGTAAGTTGCGTATAACATCTAGTGATAGTAATACAACTTACATGAATACTTAGAAGAAACATAAAGCATTATGACTTTCTAGGATGGTGGAACTTGGATCACATGATAGTAAATTTACATTCTAGACATAGGTTTGATAGCATCCCTAGAAGGAATATTAAACAACTTATAGTTTCTTGTTCCACACATAAATAATAGGCGATGTTAACAAATTACTAAAATTGAATAGAAATTATCTTAGTGAATTTGTGTGCTCTAGTGTGTTTCCATTTATTGATTGTCTTACAATTTATTTGTGCAGTTTTTAGTAATTGTTTTTAGTATTTTATTTCATTTCTCAATAGATCAACTTGACATATTTTTATCTAAATAAAATTTGAAGGTATTATAATTTTAGTAATTAATGATACAGTGTTCATCACTTTTTAGTTGAACAATTCGTGCACTTGCAAAATTCCACACACAAGTTTTTGGTGTCGTTGTGGGGGAATAATATTAACAATTTTGATATGAAGTATTTTTTATTTTAACTTAGATCCTTAATTTCTTCAATTTTTCTATGTAATTGTTAGGTGTTCTTTTTGTCCATGAGACGAAATCTTGAATTGTTTAATCCTGAGATTAAGCGGAAATATCATAAGCGCAACAACAACAACAACAACAATTTCTTTTTGTCCATGTGACGATCGTAGAATCTTGAATTGTTTAATCTTGAGATTAAGAGAAAATATCATAAGCGCAAGAAGAAGAAAAAGAAGAAGAAGAAGAAGAAGAAGAAGGAAAGCTCGATAGCAACGAAATGGTAGAAAAGGTAGTGCAAGCACAAATAGCTGACAACAGGGTTGTGGGTCATTATGTTATCCCCAAAGAAGAAGAAGAAGGAGGAGGAGGTGGAGGAAAGCTTAGTTGTCATGCCCCACAGTACGGGAGGTAACGTGGTGGGTTAATTAGGTTAATTAAGTTAAAATTTTTAATTATAATCATAAATTAAAGGGTAATGAAAATGTGATATTTTAAAACTTTAAACAAGCATTTAAATTATTAAACAAATGAGATAAAACAAAATGAAATAAAATAACAAAAAAAGAGAAATGCGTGTTGGGTCCACCGGGCCCACAACTTGTACACACATATATTATCGACAATATTTAAATTACAACCACAGTCCAAAATAGAAAGAGAAGTTAAAGTAATACATGCCTTGATTAATTTATAATTCAAATAACCTACTCGGGGCCTTCTATTGCTTGCAAGTCCGATCGACGGACTCTCTGTCAATCCTAAGCCGGATTCCACCTAGGGGAAAAGGTTTGTAAACAAATAAAAGTGAGCAAAAGGCTCAGTAGGACTATGCATTAAAATAGATGAATAATTTTAATATAAAGTTTAACTTTCACAAAAAATGATTAGAAAACATAATCAAATACATAAATTCATTTAAATTAATCTTATTAAAATCAGTTCGTTCGGAGAGTACCTTTTAATCTTTCCTAGGCAAACCATATTTATCACCACCGAAGTGGACCAACTGAGTTTCAAGACCTATCCCCAAGGTCGCACGCTATACGACTTGATCTCTGATATGGCATCATGACCTTATGTTTATTTTTATTATTATTTAAAACACATTTACCAAGTGTTTTCATTTACATTCATCATGTGGTTCATTATGAAAATCACCTTATTCTACTATTCATGAAAACAACCAATAAAAATCCTTTTTCAATCAATCATTGAAAACATTTGATAAAAATTCTTTTGAGGCCAAAATCATTTTAAAAACTTGGCTACCAAAGAAGTGGGTAGAAGTCCTACCTCAATGTCTGGTGTCACGACTCTGCACTGTAATCCCGCTCCGCTATACATTAGCTCCACAGAACGACGAACAACCTAAATATAGACTAAATCCATCAATATCTAGTTTAAGGTGTTTCTACACTATTAAGCCATCTCATGGTGTCCTAGTGTGCCATTGGAGTCCATAAAATCATTCCATAAAGTTAAAATCTTTATTTAGGCCTAAAGCAGTGAAAACAACGGTAAAATGGTCATTTTACACAAGTCCTGGTTGGCCTATCGAACTATCCGTACCAGCCTGCCGAACTGTACAGTTTGGCCTACAGGCCGTATAGGACCAGCTTGCAAAAATTTTTCACGTTCAGCCTGCCTGACGTATGAGTCTGGCCTACCAGACTCATGAATTCGTCCTACCGAACTAGAAAATTTTAGAATTAGAATTAGGTTTCGGCCTCCTCGAGCCAAATTCTCATTTTCACCTATTTTTCTTAATTCTCAGGCATAGAAAACATTCATAAATGATAGAAAAACATAATAGAACACTTCTAAACTAGCTTAAACAAGATTTGTGTAAAAAAATTCAAGAAAATCCAAAAATGAGAAAAATGGAGAAAAATGGAAAAACTTGACTTAAATCCGTTTTCAATCAACCAAGCCTAGATTTTAGATGTTTTAGGTTCCACTAACTTAGATTAAGGTTCTAAGCTTAAGTAAGCTTGGATTTCAAAATGCTAAGAAAATTGAAAAATTTAGAAAAAGTTTAGAATTTGAAAACTAACCTTGGATTTAAGCTTTAAACCAAGTTTATGATCGTCCAAATATGTTCCTGAGCTTCCAATCCAATGACCGAAGCTTGGGCTTGATCTTTAAATCAAAAATTTAAGAGAAGGAGAGAAAGAAAGAGAGGCAGAGAGAGAGAAAGACAGAGTGAGACGAGAGAGTGAGAGAGAGTGCTGAGTGAGTGAGAGAAAGAAAGAGGGAATGAGGGATTAGATAAGCAAAAAGGGGGAGCTAAAAATCGTGTACTACCCACAGTTTTAAAAAAGGACGTGATTGGTATTTGATAATTTTTTTTGTTTCAAAATTCAAAATAATAAATAAAAAATAATCAATAATAATTAAAATGATTTAAAATAATTAAAAATAACATTAACTTAGAAATATCACAAAATAGTCAAATAAAGTTTAAAAATACTTCATGGCACACTAATTCACCATTTTATACACTAAAAATCACTTAATTAATTTTAAGGCGTTACAGCTCTCCACCCTTAAAAAAATTTTAGCATCGAAATTACAAATCAATTCAGAAACAAAATAAATACGGATATAACTCACGCATAGTTAATTCTAATTCCCAAGTGGCTTCATCAACTCCGTGATATTGCCACACGACCTTTACTAACGGTATGTCACAACACCGTAAGCTTATTATTTTCTGATTGATTATCTAGATCGGCACCTCCTCATAGGTCATGTCCTATCAGATGTGATGGACAAGGGAACTCCATGCAACCTTACTATGTTCTGCAAGTATAGCTCTCTGGGAACTCTTTTTGAGCATGTCGATCGAAAAGGAATGAAATGCGTCGATTTCGTTAACCTGTCAACCACGACCCAGATTGCATCATGCCTTTGGTCCATCCTCGACAAACTGGTAAGGAAATCTATCTTAATGTGCTCCTATCTTCACCTTGGAACAAGAAGCAGCTAAAGCTGACCTATTGGCTTTTGGTGCTCGGCCTTAACCTGGAGACAAGTAGCACACTTGGCCACATATTCTTGGACATTCTTCTTCATGCCTCTCCACCAATATTGCCTCTTTAGATCACAATACATCTTTGTACTTCCTAAATGAAAGGCAAACTAAGAATTATAGGCTTCGTCCATCACAGCCTTCGTCACTTCTGTGATTGCTGGAACTGCTAGATGCTTCCTGAAGTATAGTGATCCATCAGCACATATCTTCCATTCTTCAAATTGTTCTCCGTTCTAAATTCATGTCCAGATCCCCTGGAGATGCTGATCTCATCACTGATTTTGTTTCACCATCTAGATGAGACTTGGGGTTGTCTCTATATGATACACCAAAACTCGATCGTAGTCTTTATAGTACTATAGTCTGTACTCACTCACTGTTGCATCCCTTTTCCAATCCTCGAGAGCCAAGCAAGCAAGAATTCCTAAAGACTTCCTGCTGAGCACATCAGTGACTACGTTAGCTTTCTTAGGGTGGTATTGTGGTATGAAATCATAATTCTTCATGTATTCCATCTACCTTCATTGCCTTAAGTTCAGGTCCCTCTGAGTGAACAGATACTTCAAACTTTTGTGGTCGGAGAAAACCTGGATGTCGCCCTATACAGATAACATCTCTAAATCTTTAGTGCATGAATCACCACTGCAAGCTCTAAGTCGTGAGTAGGGTAGTTCAGCTCATGAGGTCGTAGCTGTCTCAATCCATATGCCACCACGCGTCCATGTTGCATCAACACGCATCCAAGTCTGCATCCTGAAGCATATGTGTAAACTTCATACGGCTAGTCACTATTCAGGATGATCAACATCGGAGCTATAGCCAACCGATTCTTTAACTCTTGGAAGTCGAATTTGCATTCTTCATCCCATTCAAACCTAACATTTTTCCTGATCAATCTTGTTAACAGAGCTGCTATCTTCAAGAAGTTCTTTATAAATTTCCTGTAGTATCCCGCAAGTCCTAAGAAACTGCAGATTTCTGCTACATTCCTCAGTCATTCCCACTCCCCTATGGCTTCCACATTAGAAAGATCCACTAAGATGCCTTGTTCGGAGATGACATGTCCCAAAAACTTAACTTTTGTCAACCAAAACTCGCACTTTTCTTTCTTGGCTTATAGCTGGTGCTTCTGTAGAGTCTGAAGCATGATCTTGAGTTGTTGCTCATGGTCTTTCCAAGTCTTAGAATAGACCAAGATATTGTCGATGAACACAATCATGAACTGTTCCAAATAAGGCCTGAATATCCTGTTCATCAGGTCCATGAAAGCTACTGAAGCATTTGTCAGTCCAAATGGCATCACCAAAAACTCAAAGTGTCCATATTAGGTCTTAAAAGCTGTTTTGGGAATATCCTCTTCTTAACTCGTCGATCCTAGGCAGTAGATACTTGTTCTTCACGGTGACTTGATTTAGCTACCGATAGTCGATGCACAACCTAAGGGTTCCATCATGTTTCTTAGCAAATAAAACTGGTGCTCCCTACGGCGATGTGCTATTCTAGATATACCCCTTATCAGCAAGCTTTTAAAGTTGCTTCCTTAATTCTGTTATCTCTGCCTACGCCATCCGATAAGGTGCTACAAAAATTGAAGCCGTTCCTGGAAGCAACTCAATGCCAAACTCAATCTCCTGATACGGTGGCAATCCTAGTAACTCGTCGAGGAAAACGTCTTCAAACTCATCAACTATTGGAATTGTTGTTTTTCTTCTCGATGCGTTGGACTCTTCTTCTAGGTTCATGAGGAAGGCGTAGCAAGCTAATTTCTTCCGCCCCCTAAGACATGTCTTCATGAGACGCACACTCATCATTTGATCATTACCACCCTAGTAAGTGATCATTGTTCCCCTACCAAACACTAGAGTCACTCTCCTAAGTTGACAATCTACGACAGCATTGTACTTGGACAACCAGTCCATCCCTAAAATTACATCATATGAACTCATGGAGATTATAATCAAATCACTTTTTAGAATCTCACCCCAATCTTTATTTTACAAGATTTACATATATAGTTTACACACGCCCACCCCAAGGGTGAAGCCATAACTAAGGGATCATCAAACTCTTCTATCTTTAGTCCTAAGGCTTGTGCAAAAGAACTTGAGATGAGAGAATAAGTGGCACCAGTATCAAATAATACGTGTGCTAAGGACTGAGAAACTAGAACCATACCATTGACAACTGCGTTGCTGATCTGGGCATCCGAACTCCTTGATGTCATGGTGTGAACCTAAACTGGAGCTTTTCCTTTTTCTCTACCAACATTGCTAAGTCCTGGATCAGTCAGCCGATATTGCTGCAGTGAAGGTGACTACACGCTAGCTGTACTCGATGCTCGATACTAAGGGGCGTTGCACTAGAAGTTCTACACCTGGTGTCCTTGTGCTGGGTATGGCAGTTGTTGGGGAGAAAACTGATGGAACTGTAACTGAGGGAATTGCTAAGGAGGAGGTAGAGTCTGAGGCTGAGGCTGACGATTGGCTCCTTCTCCAACTTGAAGTCCTAAACAAGCATTCCTAATTGGACAGTTCCTCTTGATATGTCCCGGCTGTTGGCAATAGTGGCAATGAAAGCTGTAGGGATTGCTACGCCCGTTGCTGGATGAACTACTGCTCCTGCTATTTATGTTACCCTGTTCGTTCTTTCCTTGAGTTGGACAGATGCTGGTGCTCCTCTTGCCGCTCCTTTATGGCGTTCTTAATGTCCTTGCTTGATCTTTATAGTATTGCACATAATCATTTTCCACAGATATCGCTGACGACACAAGCTCACCAAAATCCCTGAGTCGTAGGGCAACCACCTGTTGTCGAACAAAAGCCTTAAGCCCTTCTTGGAATTTAATACACTTTTCACGCTCTGATGCCACTACAGACGAAGCAAACCTAGCCAACTCATTAAACTTTACCTCGTACTCCTAAACCGACATATCACCCTACTGCAACCTATAAAATTCAGTAGTCTTCTAGTCTCGATATCGTTGCAAAAAATAACGGTCGTAGAATAGCTCTTTGAACCTATCCCAGCTAATGTTTCCATTGTTCTCTAGGCATTTAGTTTGTTTTCAACAAGTATTAGCACCACCTTCAAATTCATACACTGTAAACTTGACACGATACTCTGCTGGCACGCCAAGAGTGTCCAGGTGTTTCACAGCTAAATCTAACTAATATTCGGCCACTTGTGGATCCCCATTTCCATCAAAGGTTGGAACCGATGCATGCTGAAATTCCTTAAAGCATGCATACCAACGACTAGCCTTGGAATCCTCTGACCTTGGCCTAGCTGCCATTTGCTTGAAAGCCACAAACAAGGCCTTCATGCCCTCATCATTCCCAAGGTCAATGTTAGCTGTCGAATGACACCTAAGTGCCATTCTCTTACTTCTAAAAAGAAAATTAGACTGTTAGTGGTATTTCATTGTCGTATCTATGTGTGTACAATTCTCAAGGTTCATAACCTTGAGCTCTGATACCATTATGTCACACCCAGTAGTATGGGAGGTGACGTGGTAGGTTAATTAGGTTAATTAAGTTAAAATGTTTAATTATAATCATAAATTAAAGGGTTTAATTAATAATGAAAAATGTGATATTTTAAAACTTTAAACAAAGATTTAAAATAATTAAACAAATGAGATAAAACAAAATGAAATAAAATAACAAAAAGAGAGAAATGTGTGTTAAGTCCCACCGACCCTACAACTTGTGCACACACATAGTATCGACAATATCTAAATTACAACCACAGTCCAAAATAGAAAGAGAAGTTAAAGTAATACATGTCTTGATTCATTTATAATTCAAATAACCTACTCAGGGCCTTCTACTGCTCGCAAGTCTGGTCGATGGACTCTCTGTCAATCCTAAGCTAGATTCCACCTAGGGGCAAAGGTTTGTAAACAAATAAAAGTCAACAAAAGGCTCAGTAGGACTATGAATTAAAATAGATGAATCAATTAAATATAAAGTTTAAATTTCAAGAAAAATGATTAGAAACAAAATCAGATACATAAATTCATTTAAATTAATCTTATCAAAATCAATTCGTTCGAAGAGTATGTTTTAATCTTTCCAGGGTTTTGGTACCTGCCCCCAACGTCACACACTACACAACCCAATCTCTGATATGACATCATGCCCTTATGTTTATTTCTATTATTATTTAAAACACATTTACCAAGTGTTTTCATTTACATTCATTATATGGTTCATTATGAAAATCACCTCATTCTACTGTTCATGAAAACAACCAATAAAAATCCTTTTTCAATCAATCATTGAAAACATTTGATAAAAATTCTTTTGAGGCCAAAATCATTTTAAAAACTTGGCTGCCAAGAAGTGGGTAGAAGTCCTACCTCAATGTCCAGTGTCACAACTCTACACCGTAGTCCCGCTCTGCTATACGTTAACTCCACAGAACCACAAACAACCTAAATATAGACTAAATCTATCAATATCTAGCTTAAGGTGTTTATACACAATTAAGCCATTTTGTGGGGTCCTAGTGTGCCATTGGAGTCCATTAAATCATTCCATAAAGTTAAACTCTTTAGTTAGGCCTAAAGCAATGAAAATAGGGATAAAATGGTTATTTTACACAAGTCCGGTCGGCCTATCGAACTATCTGTACCGGCCTGTCGAACTGCACAATTCGGCCTATCGATCATACACGACTGGCTTGTCAAAATTTTCCATGTTTGGCCTGTCGGACGTATTAGTCTAGCCTACCAAACTTCAAGTTTGGCCTACCAAATTGGAAAATTTTAGAATTTTTTGGAATCGGGTCTTGGCCTCCCCGAGCCAGATTCTCATTTTCACCTGTTTTTCTCAGTTCTCAGGCATAGAAAACATTCATAAAGGATAGAAAAACATAATAGAACACTTCTAAACTAATTTAAACAAGATTTGCATAGAAAAATTCAAGAAAATCCAAAATGAGAAAATGGAGAAAAATGAAAAAACTTGATTTAAATCCGTTTTCAATCAAACCAAGCCTAGATTTTAGATTTTTTAGGTTCCACTAACATAGATTAAGGGTTTTCTAAGCTTAAGGAAGCTTGGATTTCAAAATGCTAAGAAAATTAAAAAATTTAGAAAAAGTTTGGAATTTGAAAACTAACCTTGGATTCAAGCTTTAAACCAAGTTTATGATCATCCAAACATGTTCCTGAGCTTCCAATCCACTGAGAACTGAAGCTTGGGCTTGATTTTTAAATCAAAAATTTGAGAGAAGGAGAGAAAGAAAGAGGAGGCAGAGAGAGAGAAGGAGAGAGTGAGACGAGAGAGTGAGAGAGAGTGTTGAGTGAGTGAGAGAAAGAGAGAGGGAATGAGGGATTAAATAAGCAAAAAGGGGGAGCTAAAAGTGAAAGAAAATCGTGTACCACACACGGTTTTAAAAGGGGGCGTGGTTGGTATTTAGCAAATTATTTTGTTTCAAATTTCAAAATAACGAACAAAAAATAATCAAGAATAATTAAAATGATTTAAAATAATTAGAAATAGGATTAATTTAGAAATATCACAAAATAGTCAAATAAAGTTTAAAAATAGTTCATGGCACACTAATTCATCATTTTATACACTAAAAATCATTTAATTAATTTCAGAACGTTACCTCAGTAGTAACAAAATGGCAGAAAAGGTAGTGCAAGCACAAATAGCTAACAATAAGGTAGTGGGGGATTATGTTATCCCTAATGTAGAAGAAGAAGAAGAAGGAAAGCTTAGTACTAACAAAGTGGCAAAAAAGGTAGTGCAAGCACAAATAGCTGACAACAAGGTAGTGGGGGATTATGTTATCCCCAAGGTAGTTTTAATTCCTTCCAACATAGCTACACCAAGAGTAGAGGGCAATAACTTCAAGCTCTAACTAGCCAAGGACTAGGATACAAGGGCTATGAACTTGGTGCTATCTACAGTTCCTTGTTGCGAGCATTATAGGGCAAATCATGAAAATGGGAGTTATTTGTTTATGGCAGAGCAAGCTAACTACATGGGGAGTTTCAACAGACAACCAATTCAAAAACTTATCATCCTAGCTCCAAAAATCATCCAAACTTCTCTTATAAGAATACTCAAAATGTTTTAAACCCACCTCCTAGTTTTGTGCAGTAGCAAGAGAAGAAACCTTCCTTAGAGGAGATGGTTTCTTAGTTCATGTTGACCACTAAGAAATATATGGATGATGCTAAGCATTACATGGCGAATACAAATACATTGTTAAGTAGTCAGGCAGCAACCATTCAGAATTTGAAAGTGGGGCCACTAGCAAGTTCAATCTCATTAAGGCAACAAGGCTCACTTCTGAGTAATACTATTCCTAATCCTAAAGAACAATATAAGGCCATCTCTACAAGAAGTGAAAGAAAAGCTATAAGATCTATTGAAGACATCTAGTGTAAAGAAGAAGCAAGTATTAGAAGAAGAGGAAGAGAGCGGGAAAGTTGAAGAGGAGGCTAAGAGGCAAGAGTTGACTATAAAGAAGAATGAGCCAAGAATCTCATTTCCACAAAGGTTACTGAAAAAGAATTTGGATAAACAACTTGCCAAGTTCTTGGAAGTCTTCAAAAAGCTCCATATCAACATACCATTTGTGGAGACCTTTGCTTAAATGCCTTTTTTTGCAGAGTTCATGAAGACATTCTTCTTAATAAGAGGAAATTATAGAATTTTGAAACTATGGCATTGATTGAGGAGTGTAATTTGATTCTACAAAAGAAACTACTGCCAAAGGTAATGGGGAGTTTCACTATTCCTTGCACTATCAGTGAATCTTATGTTAGGAAAGCATTATGTAATCTTGGGGTAAGTATAAATCTTATGCTTTTGTCAGTGTTTTGGAGAATGGGGCTGGGAGAACCAAGGATTACCACTATTTCTTGTCAAATGGCCGATCGGTCTTATTCGATGAAATCTATAAGTGTATAGAATTGTATAAGTAATAAAGTGTACCTAAGTACAAATATCATTCCCAAAAGGATTGTATTTAATTTTAGTTAATTACTAAAATTGGTTTGGCTCTAAAATTATTCGAATGACAGATTATGAAAAAGAGAAGTAGTTAAAATCAAAATGAACAAGATAAACTAATAAACATGAAAATACAATATCTGGAATTATAATTGCAACTAAACAATTCACTTTAACCCCTCTCTCTCCTTAATTAATCATAACAAACCAAATTGATAACCAAGCAATCTCTTTAACATCCATAAGCCTCTTCTGATAGCATGTGAAAATATCCAAAAATACATCCACTATATTTCCATGAGGATAAAAATACCAATCTAAGATATAGGCTCCATTTTAATGGTTACACATGCTATGTGGTATATTTCTATCCTACACAACATATGTCATTCCATCCATGGCAAAACATGAAATTCACTTTTCTAAGTGCATTAAGGTTAATTTAGCAACTAAATAGTGATCAAGCATTTAGAGGCATTAGGCTCAAAATGGAACAATCAATTTAGTAGGATATCATTATTGAAATCAAAAAAGACAAATTAAAAGTAAATGCTTAGATGATATTGTAATTCTAAAATGAAAAGAAAATTAATTAACAATTGAAAATAAAAACTCAATCTCAAAGATTTTAACATCAATAAGCAAAAATAAATAAATAAATAAAAAGAATACAATTTAAGAGAAAACTAGTGTAGAAATCCCCAAAATCTCTATTGCTCTTTTTCTTCTCCTTGCCTCTTGGTATTTACTTCTTTATGATTGTTGAAAACAAAACCTAAAACTAATCCTAAATCTTGCAATAAAGCTCTCAAAATAATATATTTAAATTTTTCCTCTTTATTTTTTTCTCTCTCATTTTTCACTCATAGGAATTAGCTCCCAAAGAAATAGAGTGTTGGGCTCTATGCTCTACTTTCAAAACTTGCTCACTGATTCTCCTTCATGAAAATGGCATGATAAGCCTTTAATTCTTGCCCAACTCGAGAGTAACGCTAAGCAAGAAAGGGTTCTATATGCTCGCCACATGTTAGGTCATGAATGGCATGCTAGGTAAAGTCGACGACGTGGCAGGACAAAACTGGGGTAGAGTAGAGGGTGCATAGAGACTCTATAGGGCGTGGTGTACCAGAGCACGGCAGAGCTAGAACGTGGCCGATAGCAGTTTCGCGTGTCGCCTAGAGACTGGTTCGGTGTTGTTGCTTCTAATGCACGAAGCACTTCTACTAGGCGTGAGTGACGTGTACTCATCTAGAGCTCTGAGAAGCCGATCCAACGGTTTGAGATAAAGAGCTTAAAGCATTTCTTAAGTCACACAAGGGTCCTTGCTTTAGAAAATTGAAATTCAAATTTTTTTCTATGTTTTTGACCCCAGAATTTCCTCTAACTTATCATTTTAGCCCATGTCACCTATTTAACATACACAAATGAGATAAAATACATAAATGGAGGGGAAAATAATAATAATAATAATTATTATTATTATAGTAATATTTTATTAAATTAAAACAAATAAAATCAAATAAACAAAAATACAATAAAATACATAAAAACAAGCAAAGTTAAATAAAATTAAATAAAAGGATCAGGAACATAACAAAATAATATACTTTATTGTTCATGAATAACTCTATTTTTATAGAATTATCAGTTCTATCAAGTCCCCACAAGGGATTATTGAAGATTTCTAGATAAATGTGGATAAATTCATCTTCCTAGCAGATTTTATTGTGCTCAAGATAGAGGATCATAGAAACATTCCCATCATTCTTGGGAGACATTTCTTGGCTATGGGAAGGACTTTTCATCGATGTGCAATGAGGAGAACTCACTATGAGGGTGCAAGATGAGCAAGCCACTTTCAATGTGTTTAAAGCTATAAAGCTTCCAACTGATGGGTGGAGTTGCAAAAGAGTTAGCCACATGCGAAAGTTAGCCACATGAGAAAGTTTTTGGTTCAAATGAGAAAGTTTTTGGGCATTTTTGGCCTAAAACTCGGAGTCTAAGTTAGCCACATGCGTAAAACCACATTTATGCAAGATTGAGTTATGTTAGGCATCACAGCACCACCCTAACTTCTCCACGGGTGCTGTGGCACCTAAGGTTGGAACTATAGTGGCTAGCCCTTGGGTCTTGAGGCCTGTTTTGCTTCTATTTCAAGCCTTAGAGCCCAGTTGAGCTCCAAATACATAGGTATGATCCTTAAATCTTCCAAATCCTCCTTTTTAGCCTTATTTTCATTTCACTACCATGGAAACCTACAAAACACAAAAATACAATAAAGACACTAGAAAACTCAAAGACTAACAAAATAAATACAAGGAAGAATAAAATAAAATTATGTGAATTTATGCACTTATCAAACTCCCTAACACTTATCTTATGCTAGTCCTCGAGCAAAGCCTAACAACAAAGAAAATGACAAAGAAAACTAACCTTTCAACCATTAGTCTCAAAGAACAATAAAAAAATATGAACCTGAAATCAAACAAGCATTGCACCAACTCAATTAGTCATTCTCAAGCTAATACATCCTACAACAAATATTCAAGTGTGTATGAATAACCATTGTTGAAACAACACAAGCCTCAAAAGAGGTAAACCCTTATAGTCCTTATAGAAACAATCACCGGATATCGGTTGAAAGGATCAAATGTCATAGGCTCCCTTTTTGATACAAATCTTCACCACGCTGAAGGAACCACATGAAATAAAAAGGTCTTTGATACAGGTTGCAACGTGGCCAAGGGGTAATGATTAAAAGAAAGAAAAGACATAGAAAATACAAAGGTCCTATGAACTTCATGAAGTTATAGAGATCGTAAAGTTCTTCAATGAACACCTCTCAAAACCCTATAAAATTCTTATATAGGCTGGATATCATTGTGTTGGACCTTCACTTCATTCTAACTAATCTTATAACAACCAAAACCATTATCAAAGACACTAAAGAATTTTATTGACTTTTTTCTCCTTTTTTCATTTCTTTGATTTTTTTTCCTTCGTTTTCTTTTCCTTTTTTTGTATTTTGATTTTTTTCTTGAGCTATCCTTATAAAAATCCCCTTCCCACTTCTTGATTTGATTTGCTCGATTCATACTTCCCCCACACTTGTCTTCTGTCCCAAACCCAATTCCTTAATAAATTTTCCTTGTGCATGAAAATCAGTCTCTAATTCTCTAATTCACACTACACTAAATTCAAGATTATACAACCTCATTTAACAACCTTTTGCCAAAAATCATCATGATAAAGGAAAAAAAAATACTGGGAGTTATGCCCGAGAAGGCCGAAACTATAACACCCGAGATTTTTAATGCATTAAAAATGCATTAAATTAAGGATTATATTAAGATAAAAAGTACAATTAAAGGAAAATACTGTATAATAACATGAAAAATTATATAGTATTAGAGCAAAACAGTATAAGAATTAGACTGCTTAAGGTCATGCAGTACAAAATTGGACTGTATGGATCATAATTTTGTTTTATAAGAATGAAAAAAAAAACAGAAAAATCAGAAAATTGAGAGAAAATTCGGGACTCTCTCTCTCTACTTTCTCTCTCTAAATTCTCTCTCTCTCCTCAAATCTCGTTCGAGATTCCGGCATCCGTTTTCGACACCTCCCGCGCCAATAGAAAGCTCTCGATGAGCTGAGTCCAACGAGGTGCCGTGCCGCTCAAAACGTCGCCGGAGGAGGCCACACGTGCCGCCCAAAGTGGCGATAAAACCCATTTCTTTCCGACGAGATATCTTCGCCGTCTGACGTCTGATCGACGTGATTTTTGTTCCTACACGACCACCGTGATGAGAGGAACAAAACTCACCCTTGGTGGCAGCTCAACAACGGCCGGATTGCTCCGCCCGCCTATCGCCGCCGTGCACCACCGCCCCCACGGTGGAACTCCGCCTTGCCGGAGGAGGTGGCCGACACCACCCCTCCGAATGAGTTCAGAGGATCAAGGGGAGTAAAACCCCTCGATCAATTTTACAGAAGGAGCCCGTTTCGCTGGAGAACGGCCAACGCCGCCATCAACCGCCACGGGAGCCTCGGTTTTTGCTCTTCCCAGCCACGTTTCTTCAAATTGGGTGAGGGGAAATGCTCATAGGATGATGGGTAGCAAAAGCCCTCAGCCAATTTCGGGTTTTCATCGCCGGAAAGCTATCATCGGAGCCTCTAGTTTTGCCATCAATGTCGAGCTCTGACCCACTATGTTAGAGGCAGAATTAGGTGAAATTGACATAACCATTGGACTCAGAAGGGTCGATTTAGGGGGGATAGGCCCGAGCCCAGCTGCCAACAGACCCCGATTGACGCCGGTCAACGGCAGTCAAAGTTGGTCAATGGCCGGTCAACGTCGGTCAACGGTCGGTCAACGGTGACTTCGGATTTTTGTGATCCGGACCTCCGATCGAAGATCCGAGACCGCCTCCCGACTCGTTTCGACGCTCTGAACGCAATGGTGACCTCCGTTCGAGCTAATTCCACTCCAGTGAAAATCATCTGGTACCGACTGTACGCGGATCGAGGCGATTCAAACAGTAATATCGGAGTCCAGAATGACGTTTTCAAGAATGTATGATCTCCAGGAAGCATTCCTAGCCATTTATGGTCGCTCGAGGAGCACTACAGAGGATGCTTCGCATACTGTAGATGCAACGAGATACAACTGGATCTGCTTTGCTTGGAGTTCAAGTAAGTAGGAATCTCGCCTACAGTATGAACTGTTTTAGAATAAATTGATTTAGATGCTTTCATAAAAATTTATGAAATGCATGATCAGTGATTGTTACACTGTTTTATGTGAGAATAGGTTTTATAACGTTACAAGGTTGACGAAAAACCCGTTAAGGGTAAAATCGTCATTATTAAAGAAACGACTAGAGCGGAGTCAAGCACTCTGATTTAGCATAACGTTATTAGACGAAAAATGTTTTGTAATACGTTAAGTAACGTAACGGTCATGTGAGACCAGAGATTTAATAAGAGATGTTTTAAGTAAACGAGAGGTAAACCGATGGGTTACGAGGTTAAAAGGAAAAGTAACCCCTGTGGGTTACAAAGCTAAGTGAAGAAAAGGTAAACCGATGGGTTATAAGGTTAAGTAAAGACAAGGGTAAACGAAAGTATACTAGTCAAGTTAAAAGGAAAGAATAATTAATGTTTACGTTTTATTATCAATCAAGTGGATTGATAAAAAGAAAGTTAATTAATGAGTCGGCTGTCGTATGATCAGGACACAAAAGCCGACCAATGGAAGGAAAGGAACGAGAAAGGAACGTAATAGAGAACACTAGGGCATAGTCCGGGTAAGTTCAGATTTCACCTACAGCATGAAGTAAATAATTTTTAATGCATCCATATGCATTTGTAAATGAGTTTGCAATGGTTATGCAAGTTGTTTTTAAAAGTATATTTGCATTTATTATGCAAAAAAGTTCTAAAGTACAAAATAAGGTTTGCATTGAATTTGCAACCATTATGTTTGAAGCCTATTTGCATATTGATATGCACGAATGTTATGAACTATGATTGATGTGTGTATTATAAATGTGACATGACTTAAAGTATTATATGGATATAATGTGAAATAGTTGCTATTCAAAGAAGAAAAATGTATAGCAACTCCACGATATGAAAGTATGAACGACAAATGAATGTATGATATGAATGACATGAGTATGAATAATATGTGAAAGCATGAAATGTGAAAGTATGATATGAACGACATGAATACGAGTAATATATGAAAGCATGAAATGTGAAAGTATGATATGAACGACATGAATATGAGTAATGTATGAAAGCATGAAATGTGGAAGTATGGTATGAATGACATGTATATGTATGATATGTTTATGAATATGATATGCAAGTATAATACTTATACGAGCAAATAATTTGGATAAGAACGTTACGATTAATGCTTGTTATCTATAGTGTAACAAGATATATTATATAAGTACAATACCATGTAGTGCATAACGGATATGCACAATAAGGTCCATAAGAAATCCATTAAGGATATAATCTTCAAGTTGCCTATAGGAAACTAGAAAAATTACTATAAGACACCCTAGGTTTAATTAGAAATCGTGAGAACGATTTAGATAATCAAGTAAAATTTAGAAATTTCTCGTGACCGACAGCGAGGTCACAAAAGCAGAGCCAAGACAGAGACTTTATGAATACAAAAA
This sequence comes from Artocarpus heterophyllus, assembly GCA_025403435.1. Classification (NCBI taxonomy): domain Eukaryota; kingdom Viridiplantae; phylum Streptophyta; class Magnoliopsida; order Rosales; family Moraceae; genus Artocarpus; species Artocarpus heterophyllus. Next base: position 1,972,250 of record JAJQZP010000037.1, read on the forward strand.
AAAAGAAGATAAAAGCTAGTTTTTCCTTTTATTGCACCCCTAGGAAAGGCTAGACATGTTCAAGAGAGATATAGGAAGTTAAGCGCTGTTATGAGCCTTATAAGTTTTCAGACAGGTACGTAAACATGTTTTAAATCAACATTGTCACTAGTCTAGAATGACTAGATGATAAAAGGGTTATAGACTGAACCATAAAAAGATGAACTTACTGACCAGTTTTTACGTACCAAATTATGATCTAGATGCAGCTGTGCAACATAGATACAAAATAGGATTAGTATAAATCCTGCATTTCGACAATGCATAATGTGTTATAATGTAAGTTATAAGTTTTATGAAGCATTACTATGCAATATATTGCATTTGTATGCAATATATTTTAGGATAAAAGTTATGATATGCAATATGTGATTGCGTAATATATTGCATTCGTATGCAATATGTTTTAGGATAAAAGTTATGACATGTAATATGTGACTGCGTAAAATATTGCATTTGTATGCAATATATTTTAGGATAAGAGTTATGATATGCAATATGTGATTGCGTAATATATTGCATTTGTATGCAATATGTTTTAGGATAAAACTTATGATATGCAATATGTGATTGCGTAATATATTGCATTTGTATGCAATATGTTTTAGGATAAGAGCTATGATATGCAATATATGACTGTGTAAAATATTGCATTTGTATGCAATATATTTTAGGTTAAGAGTTATGATATGCAATATGTGACTGCGTAATATATTGCATTTGTATGCAATATATTTTAGGATAAGAGTTATGATATGCAATATGTGACTGCGTAATATATTGCATTTGTATGCAATATATTTTAGGATAAAACTTATGATATGCAATATGTGATTGCGTAATATATTGCATTTGTATGCAATATGTTTTAGGATAAGAGCTATGATATGCAATATGTGATTACGTAATGTATGCAATATATTTTAGGATAAGAGCTATGATATGCAATATGTGATTGCGTAAAATATTGCATTTGTATGCAATATATTTTAGGATAAGAGTTATGATATGCAATATGTGATTGCGTAATATATTGCATTTGTATGCAATATGTTTTAGGATAAAACTTATGATATGCAATATGTGATTGCGATATATATTGCATTTGTATGCAATATGTTTTAGGATAAAAGTTATAATATGCAATATGTGATTGTGATATATTACATTGTATGCAATATGTTTCAAAGAAGAATTATAATTTGCAAAATGTGATTGCGTTATATGATGCATTTGTTATGCAATAAGTTTCAGAATAAAAGTTATGATTCGCAAAATGTGATTGCGTTATATTATGCATTTGTTATGCAATATGTTGCATTTGTTATGCAATAAGTTTCAGAATAAAAGTTATGATTTGCAAAATGTGATTGCGTTATATGATGCATTTGTTATGCAATATGTTGCATTTGTTATGCAATAAGTTTCAGAATAAAAGTTATGATTCGTAAAATGTGATTGCGTTATATGTTGCATTTGTTATGCAATAAGTTGTATTTGTTATGCAATTAGTTTTAGAGTACAAATTATGATTGTCAAAATGTGTTTGCATTTTAAGTTGCATTTGTTATGCAATAGATTTTATAGTACCAGCAATGATTTGCAAGTGTATTTGCATATGATGTGGTTGCATTTGATGTGCTCACTAAGATTAATAAGAAAGTAACGTAAAGTTGAAGAGAAAGTGTCGTACCAACCTCCTCGTTGTGAGGTAATAAAAGTATAGTTAAAGTTTGGCCTCCCAGATGTGAGGTATACGACCTCGAAGTTCGATGGTCTTAAGTCTTCTACAAGGGAAGCATCATGTTTATGATCTCATGATTAAAGATGTTGGTACGCACACTAAAAGTTATAAGATAACAAAAGGTGGAAAGTTAAAGTGTAAGATAAGAAAATAAAAGGAACAAGGATAGAAATTCAAAGTAAGAAAGAATGGTCATAAGATGCTCATAATCGAAAGTTCATAATTGAGCATAAATTAAAACATGCATTGTGATTGTATTTGATTTGTTTATTGTGAAACATTTATATGCTATGAAAAACATTCTGAGGAATGTTTTGTATTATATGTTTATGAAAACATGAATGACGTTATGAAGAGTAATCTGAGAATTACTTTATGTTAGATATTTTGTGAAAAACGTTTATAAGAAACGTTATAGCAATTGCTTTAGGAAAACGTTTATGGGAAACGTTCTAGAAAGGTTTTTTTTTAAAAGCATGTTTAAATGCTTTGTGAGATTTTGTTTGAACTTACTGAGCGAAAGCTCATAAAATTTTTCTTCATGCTGTAGGTAGCTTTATGGATGACCAATAAGACCCGTTAAAAGAGCTGGGTGCTGCGGAGGACAGATGCGAAAATTTGGGTATGGATACCATCACTGTTTGCTTCCGCTATATAAAGAAAAAGTTTTTCATTGTTAAATGTTGTGTTTTCAAAGTTTAAAGAAAATCAGAGTTTTAAGGAATGTATTCAAAGTTTTAAGCTATGATTTAATAATGGTCTCTTATTAAGTTTTAAGAAACGATTTGAAATGATTTTAAGGACAAGTGTTGAGCGATGTCTCAACTTGATTGGCGACAGAGGTCGCATCAGTTTTAAAGAACGTTTAAAGAAAAAAAAAATTATTTCAGTATTTTTCTTACTAAGTAAGTAAGATTACTGTTTACGAAACGATGTTTAAGTAAGTAAAGTGACTGCCCGAAAAGGCAGGTCGTCACACAAACTATCGTGGTAGGTTCTAGGACTACCATAAATTTTTAGAAAACTAACATGGTAAGCTTGATATACCACGACGGATTTTTAAAAAAGGGTCATGGTAGAGAAGTGCATACCACGGCGATTTTTTTGTGGTAGCTCACTTGAAATCCCTTCTCCCACCTTGATAATTAGACACAAATCAGAAATTCGCCTCTCAAATACAAACACAGACACCTCTAAAACTACTGCTGTCGTCCCTCTCCGCCTTCACACTCCTTAATCTCCTTATTAATTCTGAGTTTTTATTAGGAATTGATAAAATGTTGTTGATTTTGTTGTTTAATCCGTGTTTATTGTATTGTGGATGGGTATGATTAATTTGTTTTATGATTGGTATATGTAATTTGTTTTATGATAGGTGAATGCTTTTGATTTATGATTAGGATATGATGGGTATGTGTAATTTGTGAAATTATTTTTAATTGAATTGCTATTTATTATTAATTATAAATTGGTGTTGATTTTGTTATTTAATCTATGTTTATTGTATTGTGGGTGGGTATGATTAATTTGTTTTATGATGGGTATGTGTAATTTGTGAAATGATTTTTAATTGAATTCCTATTTATTATTTTGATTTAGGACTTGCAAAATAGATGTGGGATGTTCGATTGTCTAGAGAATATGTGCATGGTGTGGAAAAGTTCTTAGATTTTGCCCAAACTCATGCCAATGGTTATAAAATTTGATGTCCTTATGTTCACTGTGGAAACCATAGATTGCATCCAATTGTAGCTGTTAGAGGACATTTATTTCGAAATGGAATTATAAGTAGTTATCAAACGTGGCATTTTCATGGAGAGTCTAAGTTCAATCCAACTTTAGTAAGTAAAGAAAATGAAGCTATTGTGGAAGATAATATGGATGATCATAAAAATATGGTTGACATGGTCAATAACTTGGAGGAGCACTTCTTACACTATTTGGATTTATTTGAGACAATAATGAATGATGCAGAGACACCCGTGTATAAGGGGTATACCAATTTCACCAAATTGTCCGCTTTAGTTGGATTATAGAATTTGAAAGCGTCGGGTGGGTGGTCAAATTCTAGTTTCACAAAGCTTTTAGAATTTTTAGGAAGGCTTCAACTAGAGGGTAATAAATTACCAACTATTATGTATAAGGTTAAGAAGACTTTGAACACTTTGGGAATTGAGTATGAGAAAATTCATGTTTGTGAAAATGATTGTGTTCTTTATAGGAATGAGTATAAGGATGAGAACTATTGTCCGATTTGTCAACAAGCAAGGTGGAAGAAAGGAAAGGAGCAAAAAAAATGTAAGAATAGAGTGCCAAAGAATGTGTTATGATATATTTCATTAGTACCACATTTGAGACATTTATTTGGAAACCCAAAACATGCCAAGAGTTTGACATGGCATCATGACAAATGGGTTGACGATGGTATGCTTAGACACCCAGCGGATTTACTACAATTGAAGACTTTGAAGTTGATCATGTTGACTTTAGAGTGGATCAAAGATATATACATTTCACCTTGTCGACGGATGGAATGAACCCACATGATAACATGAGCAGTAGGCATAGCACTTGCCTTGTAATACTTATTAACTAGAATCTGCCTCTAAAGATGTGTATAAAGCGGAAGTTTTTAATGTTGTCTTTATTAATTTCAGGTCCTCACTAACCAGGCAATGAAATTGATGTATACTTGGTACCGTTAATCGATGACCTAAAAAACTTGTGGGAAAATGGAGTCAAAGTTAGAGATACTTACCAAGAAGAGACATTTACACTCCGTGCAATGTTGATATGGACAATTAACGACTTCCCTACATATGACAATTTATTTGGCTATTTGATGAAGAGTTCTATTGGTTGTCCTATTTGTATGAAGGAAACGTCTCACAGACAGTTGAAGAATGGTAAGAAAACCGTTTTTCTCCATCATAGAAGATGTTTGCCAAGAGATCATCGTTACTACAAACAAAAGAAAGCCTTTGATGGCAACAGCAAAGAAAGAGACCTTCCTCATCATTTGACAAGTGAACAAATATTTGAAATAGTAAAAGATATAAAAGTGTTATTTGGGAAGAGAAAGCGAGGTAAGGATGAGCCATCAATTGAAGAACCATAGAAAAAAAGATCAATCTTTTTTGATTTTCTATACTAGAAGACACTTTTTGTTCGTCATTGCTTAGACATTATGCATATTGAGAAAAAAATTCATTGAGAAAAAAATTTGTGAATCAATAGTCGGCACATTGGTTAACATTCCATGCAAGACTAAGGAAGGTGAAAAAGCATGGTTAGATCTCATGAAAATGGAGATAAGGCCTAATTTGTTTCCCAAGAAGAGAGAGAACCACACTTGCTTACCTCCGGTGAAGCACACGCTATCAAAAGTGAAAAAAAGAAAGCTTTGTGAATGGCTTGCTTCATTGAAAGTGCCGGATCGCTACTCTTCGAACTTTAAAAAGTTGGTATCAGTGAAGGATTTGAAACTTATTGGCATGAAAACACATGACTGTCATGTGTTGATGTAGCAATTACTACCACTTGCTTTGATAGGAATTCTAACAAAGGATGTTAGATTTACAATTACAAAGTTGTGCTCATTCTTTAATTCAATATGCTCCAAGGTAATTGATCCACTTATGTTAGATTCATTGCAATCGGAGTTGGTGCAAACCTTATGCGGACCAGTGTATTTGAGAAGTATTTATCGACATTTTTTGACATCATAATTCATCTAACAGTGCACTTAGTAGATGAAGTTAGGTTATGCAGACTAGTGTATTGAAGATGAATGTACCCATTTCAAAGATATATCAAGTTTTTGAAGGTCTATGTAAAGAACCGAAATAGGCTAGAGGGATGCATTGTAGAAAGTTACATAGCTGAGGAATTGGTTGAATTTTGTTCTGAATACTTGTTTGGAAGCATTTAGGGTGCTAAAGACTATAAACATACTATGGGGCTATCTATTGGCAATCCTTCCTCTGTAAATTGAGAGTAGTGAGAGCAAGCTTGTCTTTATGTCTTGCACAATGCTAATGAAGTGAAGCCTTTCATTGAGGTGCACATAAACTACTTAAAAAAGACAAATCCAAAAAGAGCAAGAAATGAGAAGCAGTTGCAAGATGAACACAATTGGACCTTTTGGTTGTGGATTAGAGCACACATCTATGGCAAATGCTCCACATCACAAGATAGAGGCATGTCACAAGACTTGAAGAACCTAGCTAGAGGACCGTTGTTGATAGTTACAAGGTATACGTCATATTCCATAAATGGTTACACTTTCTACACTCATGAAAGAGATGAGAAGCATCCTATCCAAAATAATGGTGTGACTCTCTGTGTTGAGGCTATGCATATAACCTCTGCCAAGGACAAGAATTCAGCGTATGGGACCATGAATTACTTTTGTTTCATTAAAGATATTTAGGAACTTGATTATAGGGGATTGCACATAGCCCCTTTTAAGTTCAAGTAGGCCAACAATAACTATGTTAAGACCAATAATGATGGCATCATAGTGGTTTACTTTAGAAGATTGGGATACAATAATGATCCCTTCATTATGGCATCACAAGCAATCCAAGCCTTTTATACTACAGATCCCCAAGACATGGAATTGTCTCTAGTCATCACGATGAAGCCAAGAGTAGTTATTGATGGTAAAAAAGTTATTGAGGATTGCATGGACATCCCTTTATTCACAAAGGGATTGACACCAGTTGAAAAGATAGATGATTTTGAAGATGACATTTCACACTTGCTTAGTGAAGATGTGGAATTGATATGTATTGAGGAACCAATAAAAAAAAAAGAGAAAAAAATGTTAATTTGTTTAAATATATTTCTTTGTTTTATTTTTCAATTTTTTAAGGGATCTATTAATAGTTATATTTGTGATGAAAACAAGAAAAAATAAACATTCTTGGCCATTGTATGCTTAACACAAGGGCTGGCCATCTTGGGCAGAAGAGAAATCCTTATGTAATTAGTGAATTTGACCATTTTTTTACGATGGTTTTCTTAAGAAACCATTGTAAAAAAGGATATTCCACAATGGTTTCTTTTGAAACTATCATGGAAAAATTCATCTTACACGATGGTTTCTAGAAAAACCATGGTGTAAGCTTACCCTTACATGACGGTTTTCTAAAAAACGGTCGTGTAACCTTGTATGTTACACAATGGTTTTTCTAAAAACTGTCATGTAAGCTTAAACATTACATGATAGTTTTATAGAAAAACCATCATGTAATGTGCCAATTAGGGCTTTATATTTTTTGAAAATCGCTCGCCCCTTGAATATTTTCAAATGCTCAAAATTGCAGCTACCCCTCTCTCTCTCTAAAAGTCTCTCTCTCTCTTAAGCTCTATCTCCTTCCTTCCCTCTGTCGCCTCGTGTTGCTTCTCCTTATTGTAGTCTCCCCCTTACCATCGCCATCACCGATACATCCTGCCTTTTTCTCTCCTCCCCCTTCCCACCCCCGCCTCTCCCTCTTTCTTCCTCCTCCTTTGTGCCCTCCTCCCCTCGGCCATCCCTGTGCCCTCCCCGTCCTTCCCTTTCCCCTCTGCACCCTCCCCCTTCCCTCCTTTTTCCTTCCCCCTCCCCCCGCCGCCCCCATGTCCCCTCCCTCTGCCCCTCCATGCTGCCGCCTTTGGCCTTTCCCCCTTTCCTCCCCCTCCCCTCTGTTAGACATGTATGCCCTAAAGAGTAAAAATATGATAAGTTTTTGAAGATATTTTTATCAATAAAGAATTTATTTATTGTTATATACCAAATCTTGTCCTCTTTACATTAATATTTGTTGAATGTATGTTAAGCAAATAATAGTCTGAGACTGTTAGTCTAAACCATTAAGAATTGGGCATATGATGGACAGATTATGCGGAAGACACGATTCTTAAAGTGACGGTCTAAATCATAAGATCCGCAATCGAGGAAATAAAGTTGGGCACTTTATTCATGTAAAGATTGCTATGTTGTCTATATCTCAATTGGGAGATGGTTTATCTTGGCCATCGGAGGTGGACTCCGTGAATAGAAACATTGGCACGTTGTCATAGGTGACGATGTGTTGGATCAAGACATAAAGTGAATGATTTGGATTAATAATTCTGTCTTGAGAAATCGATTGACTTTAGACAATCATTTGTATTGTATCTTAATCTTGAGATGAATAGTGGACCCATTGTCTTGACTTGTGTCTTTTGATGTACCAAAGGGTGACACCCACATCTTAATAGTGGTATGCATGCCGATACGTTGGAGGCATGACTCTTGACAGCATAGACCTGTCATTCATAGATATGGAATCCATATCTCCTCTTTAGAAGTAGTGATATCCTCTTATATGCGTTATCCTGTAATTGAAAAACTGGAGCGCTCAACCATTTCGATACATAGGTGTAACCGAATGGTATACTATCTTTGGATGGTAAGTTTTCTGATGCTGAGATAATGGAATGTAAGATTAAAATAATCGAGAAGGTACGAGCCGATTATGGATAATCCTCTAGGGACACGATACACTATGATATGTCATAGAAACTTAGCTATACGGGCTTCGTAATTCTATGTAGTTCGAGAGTGCATCTCCAAGCTTTTAGTGGTGTAGCGTTAGAGTTGATAATTATGAAATGTATATCTAGGATATTGGGTTTCGTAATTATCGGGAACTTGAACTATATAGGTTCATTTAGTCCCCTTTGCTAGCTCATAAAATCTTGTAACGATACAACGTGCTTTTTCAATAATTCGTGACTTATGTCAGATTTATTAGATTGCTTGAAATTCAGAAGAATCAAATAATTCATGTATGCTTATCAATTGAATTAATTTTGTGATAAAATTAATTCAAGATAAATTTGTTGAATTATTGGGATCAAATAATTCTTGTCTGTTAATCGGTTGATTTAATTTTGAACAAATTAAATCAAGATAAACTTGTGGAATTATTAGGAATTCATTTATTTTCTTAGAGATTATCTAAATAAAGTTGTTTTAATTAGATAACTTTTTTATTGGGTTATTTGAATTAAAACTAAGACTTTATCCTATAGAATCTTAGGTGGAAAATAAAAGATTCGTTGAGATTTTTTTTTCGACAGTTTGACATGTGGATCCTCTAGTTCGGCCTGTCGATGGGCAAGTTTGGCCTGCAGATTAGACAGATTGGCTTGCTGATGTACGAAGGATAAGATCACGCGTTTTACTTAGATTTTATCAGATATTGATCCGAATTTGATTCTTATTCGAATTTTTGAGACCTAATCTGATAAGGACTGACCCTAGACCTAACCTCTATAAATAGGGAGTAAGTCATATAAGTTATTCAGATCAATTGAGAGATTAAGAGAGATACTCTGCTGGTGAGAATCTGAAACTCCCTGAGAGGTCATGTTCACAAATCACGAACACTAGCTTTGAGTTCTCTCAATTGGTTGGAAGGAGAGTCACCCAGAGGAAGAGCTGTACATGTGAGCCCACACTCACTCCGATCATGGATAGAGAATAGCAAAGAAGGCCAATTGGTTGAGGTCCTTTTGGAACGTTACTTCTTTTCACTGATTGTAGGAGCTTTCCGGCATTCAAAGGTTAGTAAGATCTGGTTAATTTATGCATATAGCATGTCAAACTTGTGTTTTGGAAAATACTCTGATATAAAATTTTAAAATTCCACTGCGTACTGTTTTTCCAACACCCTCCCACTTCCTTCCCCTTCCTTCTGCCCCGCCTACACTGCCCCCTCCCTCTCCCCCTCCTTCCCCCTCCCTCCGCCCCCCTAACTTGTTGCCTCCCCCTTCCTTCCCCTTCCCTTCCCCCTTCCTTCCCCCTCCCTCCGCCTTGCCCCTACTGCACCCTCTCCTTCCTTCCCCTCCCTCCAGCCCCCCACTCCCCTCCGCCCCCTACTGCCGCCTCCCCACACATTTATGTTATGTGAATTTATAATATGTAAATTTTTAATATATGAATTTTTAATATGTGAATTTTTAATATGTGAATTTATAATTTTTTGAATAAAATTGTAATTTAATATCAGTATGTGTGTGTTAGTTGTTTGCTTACTTTGAATAGTAAAATGTCTTGAGAGATCGATAGTGGCCACTATGAGGAGAAGTCTGAAGAGTGCACACCATCTTCCTCTCAATATAGCAAGGGAAAATAAGGTAGTAAGCCATGAAGGTGCACTGAATTTGATCCTAAGGTAAATTTTGAGCGAAGAGCTACTTTGATGAAAAAAGTTCATCAGATGAAGAAGAAAAGTTTAAGAATAGAAGTGACGTTTGATTCAAAAGGCCAACCAGAAGGCATAGGCAGCCATGAATTAAGCAGTTGCATTAAAGTTCTTAGTCGAGACTATGTTCCTACAGAGATTAAAGATTGGAGGTCTAAGGATTTGGAACAAGTAAAATTTGTGATTTGGAGAGAGATTTACGATGCTTTCACAGTCGAGGATTGGCATACGAAAAAGGCTTTGAAGGTTTGTGGTGAATTAGTAAAGGGGTTTAGATCCAACCTCTATATTACCTTTGTACAGTCATATTTTTCCATTCTAGAGGAGGATGAAAATATATATAAGTGGCCTCCTATGGTAGTACATTACTAAACTTCCATAAACGATGACGATTGGGAAGCTTTTGTGAGGTATCTATGTTTCGCCAAATTCTAACTGCTATCATCAAACGCAAAAAAAAATAAGAGCAAAAAATGAATACTGTTCTATGGTTGGCTGAGTTGGATAGAGAGAGCTCAAGCAATCATTGGTACGTTAATATCTTACTCATATTAGATATATCGACTATTCTATCGTTAATATGTTACTATCTTAGTGTAATACAATTAGCTAAGATGGGCGTGCTATTAACACGGGAGGATTTATGGGTAAAATCATGTCAAGGTCCTGATGGACTGTTTAAAAATCCAGGAATAGAAAGAATTAGGAACTTGATTGTAAGTTTATTGAACTCAAAATATGAATTTGTAATTTAATACCTGTTGAAGGATATTTAGAGTAACATTGTTTTGTTGTTGTTTTATAGGATGAGTACAAGATGTAGCAAAGTCAAGGGACCCTCAATTCGTTGGCAATGAAGACATATTGACGAGGGCACTAAGGAAACTAGAACATTTAGGATGTGTTCACGGTCAATCAAAGTATGTCAAGTAGTCTCAATACTTTGACCTCCAACCAGGTTCAAAATTCAATTCTCAAATGTCAAAGATGCAGATGGAAATTGTAAAACTGCAAGGTCTTGTGATCGAGCTCATTTCCCAAGGACATGCCAAGTCGACAGATAATAGCATCTCACAACACAATAGCTTCAAGGCTAGCTGTAACTCTCCCAACAATATAACAGAAGCTCCAGAAGTCCAATTGTTACCTCATCGTCAAGAGCCCAAACAAGGTCGAGAGTGCAGGCTCTTTGTTGATGATATAATTAATGGTGGGTGTGCACCTTTTACTCTTGGGAAAGCATAGATAGAGAGTCTTCTAACTGATACAGTCCATGGAATAACATTAGGGGAAGAAAACGAGCATGTTAGCATCATTATCATTAGAGTTAGAATAGCTGAATTGCCTGTTCTAACATTTGAAGCAAAAACTATAGGTGAAGCCACCAGAAGCTTCGTCGCATGGCTGAAGTGGTTAATTGAAGTAGTCACAATGACAAAGACTAGTCGAGCGCCTAGCCACATTCTACAAGATCTAGAGGGAAAGAAACGCCAAAAAAAGAAAATCTTTACAAAAGCATGACAATCACAACTTGAGGTAGAACAAGAACAACCTATTGCTAATGAACCACTGCCTGTATTTAACTTCTCTTCAGTACCTCTAGAATTTATGTAGTTGGCTTTATACGCACATTCTTTCATGCACGACAGGTTCATGATTCAGTGCCCGATACCGGTAAATGTCACTGTCAATGAATTGTCTATCTATGTGGGGTATAAAGACATTTACTACTTCATCAACTTTGATCCAATCAAGGCGAACTGTATCATTGTATACCTCAAGTAATAACTCTATCCTTGATTCGTAATTTTAAAAATATAGGTAGAGTTGTAATTAAGGTGCTTTCAAACAATTGACTGTATTGTTTTTTATTGTACTTTTTTTGGCAGAATATTGTGAACTTCAAGACAAGACACACAATTTCGGCTTCATATCTTCAACTATTGTTTCAAGTGCTACAAGAGACTAACAAAGTAATTGTAGAAAGTGCACCACGTCACTCCTCCACCTATTAGCTCAAGCATCGAGGGGAAAATTATTCTTCGTGCCATACAATGTTGGAGAACAATGGATGTTGGCAATTATTACAACATGGGAGGACCAAATATATTGGTTTAATCCCTTCGGACACCCACCACGTGATGATTTATTGTAAGTATTAATGTTCTCTTATACAATTAACTGTTTTGAGTTTTACATAATTGTATTGTCTATTAATTCATTTCATCATGGCACATTGTTAGGGTGCTTAACGAATGGAAGCTCTGAGCAAGAAGCAGTGTCACATTCTGACCGAACAAAACGCTATATTCTAGACTTAAGTGTCTAAGACAACAAGGAAACATAGAATGTGGTTTTTTTATTCTATGTTTCAAGCGAAATATAATTAATAGTGGTATACAAGCCATAGGAAAAAAGGAATTTTATATACATATGGATGTTTATGAAGTTAGGTTAGAGTGGGTGCAATTTATAAATAAGTATATCATTTTTAGATAAAGATAGTACATATATGATTGTGCAAAATAGCTCAAATATAAATGATCTTCTCAATACCTTGTAATTTCAATATACATCAATTTTTATATGCAATCAGGGCCTTGTTGTAATGGATAACACATGGGACTGGCCATCCCGTGGGAAATCAAAATTTTGGCATTTTTTTGTGCAATACCAATTTTTCACAACGGTTTTAGCAAAAAATCGTTGTGGAAGTGATGTACAAAGACCATAATTCCAAGACGGTTTTCTAAAAAACCGTCATGGAATGTGAAGTTTCCATGACAGTTTTTAAGAAAACAATCATGGAAACTCGAATCTTTCACGATGGCTTTTCAAAAAACTATACTGAAAGAGCTCCTCCCACACCCCCCAAATAGGTGCCTATTCTGAGGTTCCATGATGGTAAAAAACCATCGTGAAAACTCAATTTTGTACCACGACTTATGTTTTCACGATGGTTTTTTGACCATCGTGAAATTTTTTTATGACGATTTTAAACCATCATAGAATTCCCAGTCTGTAATAGTGTCATCTTTAGAACAAGGCTAAAGGATGTAATTGGGGTTAAGTAAGAAGATATGGTTAGCCAAATAAAAGGTTTACATTAAAGGCTCAATTTGGCTTACTAGAGAGGATGTCCTCTTGGGAACATCAATTGAGACTTTGGCTATTTTGGCCTTGGTGCTAGGAATCCTGGTGCCTTAGTCCTTTTTCAAGTGATGCTCAATCAGCCATTTGCCTAGAAAGACTTTTGGGAGAGTTCTAACATTAAACCCTGACAAGTCAAAACTAAAGAAAAAGTTAAAATAAGGGTATAAGAATCTATCTAATCTAACATGCTTGTTCCATTACCAATAGCATAGCTAAGTGCATAAAGTGTGAGTACAATTATCATAAAAAACATATTAACAAAAAAAAAAATAACATCAATCCAAAACGATACTCAACATCAATAAAGACCATAAAAATTAAAGCTCAGTTCTCAGATAAGAAGTTTAAAGGTATCCTAAGACTCAAAAAGGACACAAAATCCTAAAACAAAACTTAAAAACCTAAAATTAAAACAAAAAAAAAATTAAAAAACAAATATAATTTTTTAATTTTTTAGTTTTTTTTAAGAGACAAAAATGAAAACCTAATGAAAAAAAATTAAAAATCTTAAATCCTTCCCCCCACACTTAATTCATACATTGTCGTCATTGTAAGACTAAGCATAGAAGAAAAGATTAAAAATAAATAAAAGTAAATAAAACAATAAAAAGATAAAATGGAAGAGAGTTAGGAAGATCAAATCTATTTTCGCATGCTATCTATCTATTGGGTTGTCTCCCAAGAAGCACTTGGTTTTATGTCCTTAGCTGGACGTAGAGAAACAACCATCAAAGAGCGGCTTCTGCCCATAGAAGGTGTCATAAAACACCACATTTGGGTCTTGATTATCGATGCCCTCAAGCTTGGCAAGATATGAAATGTTTTAACACGTTGCACCAACTCAACTCAATCTTGTTGAATATGCTTAGGATGAGAACACCAATTCTATCTTTAGCTCATGGAGGATGGAATATGGTCAAAGTGGTGCCAATGGGAAGTAAGGATCTATTAGTGGTGTATGTGCTATTACCATTGATGAGCTCAAATCGATGGTTGCATATGCTTCCTCATCCTTCAACGGCTCTTGTGATTTGGCTTCTAAAAAGAATTCTTCCAATATTAACCCTTCTAATTGCTCTTTACTCTCCAAAACCATGCTTGAGATTTGATCTTCATAGAACTCATGGCTTTAAATAGACGACTCATGACTTAGAAGGTGTAAATCGCTATTAACCACACGAGTGTCAAAGTGTTGAGCTAAAATAATGTCAACGGCTTCTATATGTTCATCCCAAAGCTCAATCTCCTCTAATGGCTCAAATTCCCATGAAGCTCCCATGTTATGCAAATTACTCTCCCAACAAAAGTTGTTTGATTCATCATCATTCTTGTGCCACATCAAATTTTCCACTGTTCGATTATTACCATGTAGCTCCAACCTACTTAGAATCCTAGCCAATTGATCAATATGACTATGAAAATTTTGAAGGCTAGCAGCCATCTCTTATTGAAATTGTAACTTTTTAATAGCCAAAATCTTAACTAGGTCTTCAAGAGATGTACCTGTAGGTGGTTGGTCTCTCAAGGCTCCTCTATTTATAGTTTCTAACTATATTATAAGATTAAGTGTCAACCCATGGTTCTCGATTGTAGTAATCATCCTCCCAACCTTTATTGGACCTTGGAAAATTCCAAATCTAATGATCATACTCGACCATGTCTTCCACCATAAAGTAGGCTTCATCTACAGATCATTGGAGAAGGAGATGGTGTCATTACCCCTTTCAACCCAATGTCTTGTTGTCACACATAAGCCATCTAGGAAGAATTGAAGTTTCCACTTCTTTGAGAACCTATGATGTGGAAACCAGAAAAGAAAGTCCTTGTATCTCTACTAAGCATTATAGAACGGCTCTAAGTCTCATTGGGCAAAACTTGTAAGGACCTGTCGATGTAATATCTCAAAGTACATCATATAAACAAACACAAAATCTTAAAATTAAAGGCACAAAATAAAAATTAAATAAAACTAAAGAAAACAAAAACAAAAACAAAATAACTAATTAATTAGGAAACAATCCCTGGCAACCAATGCCAAAATTTGGTATGCCTTGAAGGAAGCACCAAATTAAACTTACTTAAAATATTGTCCTTATTAAGTGTAGTGATGAGTAAGGATTGTATCTGCAAAGAATTGGTTCTGACTAATTCTTATGGACTCTAAGACACACTATCACTAATGCTAAGTTGAAGGGGTGTGGGGGGGGGGGGGGTGGTTTAATTTAATTAACTAAACAATTAAATTAACAAAAATATAAGAAAATAAATAAATACAAAACAATAATATTAAAATCAATTAAAGGATTATCCTCCACCACTAAATAATAACCATAAAATTAATTACAAAATTATTTCCAATAATCCATCGAAATTACAAACTATAGATGGCAACAAGCTCTGCTATCCCAATCTCTCCTTACTTAGTCATTAAGAAAAACAAGGTCTTCACTTAATTCATTTCCCTCAAATAGCATAGAATAAGCTCTCTATATTCAATTCAATAGAAGCATTAAGATAAGATCAATATGTTGATCTAAGCAATAAACACAATAAACACATACCTTGCAATTTGCCACCAATAATTAGAATAACATAACATTTTCAAATCAATCATTCCAATTAGCAATAGATCAATTTCAAGTCCTATTTAGTTATGCACTCAAATGCAACAAGAAAATAATAATGAACAATAATAATAGAAGAACATAAACAATCTTAGTTGGAAAATTGGAAAATAATTTTGAAAATTAATCACATAATCATGTCTAGGGTTTTGAATTTCTCTTAACCAAAAGCAAAATTAAACTAATATAATTGAAAAAGACAAGAAGTAAAGATTAAGGAAAAGAACAGTTTTACTAATGGAAATCCTTCAATGCATCTCTTAAGCTTATGAAAAACTGAATAAAGACTTATAATTGTGTTCTGGAATATGGAATTTATAGATATGATGCTAGGGTTGAAAAAGGAAAATTTTGGCCCTTTTGGAAGAAAATTCAGAGTCAAAGTAGGCCATACTCACAAAACCACGTTTTTCTTGCCACAATTGCATGATTGTTATGTTGAGCGTCGTAGCACCCATAAGTGGCACTGGGGCACCACCCTGACTTCTCCACGGGCATTATGACAGCCAAGGCTAGCATTGTAGTGGCTAGCCCCTTAAATTTAAGGCTTGTTTTGCTCCTATTTTAGGTCACACCACCCAAAACTTAAGCCGTAGTGTTTGATTGATCTCCAAATGCATAACAATGATCCTTAAAGCTTCAAAATCCTCCCTTTTAGCTCTCTTTTCATTCCATTGCCATAAAACCCTGCAAAACACAAAAACACAATAAAAATAATAGAAAACTGAAAAACTAACAAATTTAATGTGAGGAAGAATGATATAAAATTATGTGAATTTATAATGATATAAAATTGTGTGAATTTATGCACTAATCAGTTCCTAAGAAGGGGGATGATGGTGGTAAAGAATGAGTCAAATGAGCTTATTCCAACAAGAATGGTGACGGGTGGAGAGAATGTATGGATTATCGAAACTTAAATGATGCTACTCGCAAAGAATGGACAAAGTTGTTGTTCATTAAGAGCTTCTTTGACCAACGAAACACTAAGGGCCTATCTGGTAGATGGATTTGAATTATGTGATTCAAAATATTTTGATTTGAGTTGTATGTTTTAAATTGCGTGATTTCAATTACAATCTGAATTGATATTTGAATATACAGTTAAAATGTTAATTTGAAAAATACTACAATTGGAATTTGTGTTTGGATAGATAATGGAAAAAGTTTTAGATTTATTAATAAATCTAACAAAATCTTAATGCTTATGATATTAAAAATACATAATATGGATCTTGATTTATTCTGCTCTTCATTATGAATGCAATGAAAGAACAATCGTCTTAATTGGATATCAAACGAAGAAAATATAATTTTTTTGCCTAAGTATAAGAGAGAATATGGAAAAAAAAAGGTAAATCTTATACTGTAGCATTTAGATTCAAATCTTCAAAATTTAGAAGGGAGGTAGGTCCTACTCAAAACTTAATTGAGATTCGAATATTGATGCTACCAAATGCGTATACCAAGTCCAATCTCAAAATTCTAAGTCCAAGAGTCAAGTTAATCTACAAAACAAATTGACCCATAATATTTTGCTAGTCCTCAAGGAAAAACAAGAAAAACAAAAATGAAAATGAGCTAGAGGCAGGTTGTACTAAATTGGTGATTTCTAAAATTTTCCTCAAAGATTGACTAATGTGCATACCTTAATGAAAAATATAAAAAGTGACCAAGCTTTGTGATCAATTCTAGAGCAAGCTTAGTTTCTAATTGGATTCTCCAACTATGTGTAGCCATTTTCCTTTCTACTGCATGCAATTTAGATAAGTTTATGTAAATATAAAATTAAGCATTAAATCTCAAAAACAATTGAACAAGTCCCACATGTTTTTTTTTTAATTTTCTATCCACTAATATAGACCCACACAACACTAAGGATCATTAGGACTTTATTAGGTTTGTAATGCACAACTTAAGTAACGGAATGATATAGGTGGTTTAAATCATATCCTAAGTACATCAATTAATGTGGGAGCTTTATAGAGTTATGCTACATATTACATGAGTTTGTTAATATGTACACTTAAAAATTTGAAACGTGATAAAAATAATTCTTTATTTGGCAT
Organism: Artocarpus heterophyllus; assembly: GCA_025403435.1. Classification (NCBI taxonomy): domain Eukaryota; kingdom Viridiplantae; phylum Streptophyta; class Magnoliopsida; order Rosales; family Moraceae; genus Artocarpus; species Artocarpus heterophyllus. The sequence continues at coordinate 1,990,116 of JAJQZP010000037.1, forward strand.
CTTGGTTGCTAGTTCCAATAAATTAACAGTGTAAAACTTACAGTAACTACAATAAAAAGCATAAAGTTAAATAATCAAGTAATTGATCCAAAAGTTGGATGAAGTACAAAAATCATTCTCATTTCTTCATAGAGAATAGATATAGAAGTTTCATTGTTGTTTGATTCGACTGCATATTAACAAAAATGTCTATTTGGTTTCTTTCGCTTGTTACATATACAAATTACTTGCTTTCACTTTATATATTTGAATGTTTGTATTAGATGACAGATATGTTTCTTAAAAACGTATTGCTTTAACTGCTTTGGTTAATAGTGTTTTTGTTTAGTTACTAGCGTTTTGTCTTTAATGTATGCTCGTGCTACACGTAAAATTTTAATAGTACAATTGAAATAGCAAAATTCCAAAACATTTTGAGAAAAATAATTATAATGTAATTATATAATATAAACCACTATGAGAAGATTAAGTTTTAGTGACAGTAAAAATAGTCACTAAAACTTAAATAATCGTCGCTAAAGGTTATCAACAATAAAAAATCATGTTGTCCGCACTCGTCGTTGTAAGTGCATGTTATTGATTCTTTCAATGATGATTTTTCATATTGTCATTGAAAGTGTTATTCAATGTTCCTCGTTAACTCATTATAGCGATAAAATATTCGTCATTAGATGTTCTACTTTTAATAACAACATACTTATAACCATCGATTGCAAGCCTATTTTACTCTACTGCACTTTAAGCCTGTCCTTACCTTTAATTCTATATCCACTCATACTCACTTGTAAGCTTCTTCAATTATGCTTAAGCGTGACTCGAACCCTCAATCTATGATTGAGGTGGAGGGACTTATAACCGACTAAGCTGCCCTCACTTGTCCATTCTTTTTTTTTCATCTATAAATTATTGATTTTCTTTTAAAGGAAAAGTTTTATGTCCTTAAATCACAATATTTGCTAAAGAAAATGACACTTGTCCTAATCGTAAGTTTGTTGTGCAAAAGGGATATTACAACCAGAGAGATAAAACAATGGGCAAGTAACATGGTTAGAAGGTCATCACAACCTGATAAGTGTATATTTGGACATAATTTTATATCAGTCCTCCTTGTATTTAATTGTTAGTTTTTGAATTTTTCTTGTGTTTTATTGTGTTTTTTCGCTTCATAGGTGATTTAATATAAAAGGTTGAAAGTGGATTAAAAGTTGGATTTTAGAACTTTAAGTGTCATAAAAATTGTTTGGAGATGTTGTCGAAAGCGAATTAGGAGAGAAAAGGGCTAAAAATAACGAAATAAGAGAAAATTGTGTAGCCTGTGCAACCTCCAGGCGCCCCCCCGCAAACAGCATGAGTCTACATGCCCCCATGCCAAATGAGCATGTGGCTACAACAATCAGCCTGCAGTCTGTGCGACCGTGAGGAAAATACATGCCCCTATGCATGGATCTTCAAATCTGTAGCCTGAAGCTACAATCCACGCAGCCGCAAGTCAAGGAGCACACCCCCGTGTGTGTTGCAGAATTTTTCTCCATTTAAAAATGAAATTAAGCCCAAACTTACTTCTTTTCAACTCTAAAAGACCAAACTTATAAATGCAACTTTAGAAACACAATTAACAGGATTTTTTTTTTTTGTTTTTCATAAGTTTTCTATCAGTTTTTATTAGTTCTCTTTAGTTTTTCTTAGCCTTATGAGATGAAAAAGAAGAAGAAGAAAAAGAGGAGAGTACCGATGGAGGCTTATGGAGAACCATCTGTTTTGAGGGATTTTCAATGCCATAATTGTTCTTTTCCTTATTCTTTCTTTCTTTTATTTTTCAATTATGTTATCTTAGTTTTATTTGTGGTTAAAGGGAATTTCAAAATCCTAAACGTAATTTTATGATTAAGTTATAGAATTATCATTTAATTGAGCTTGTTTATGTTTTTCTATAATTAGTGTTTATAATTATTTTCTTGTTTTGTTTGGGTGCGAAACTAAATAGAACCTAAATTTAATTTATTGCTAGATTAGAATGCTTGATCCGTAATTTTTTGGTTATTCTTGTCATTAGTAGCGAATTGTGGCCATTGATTATGGTCCAGTTTTTGTATGATAACATGTGGAGCATAACTTAAGTTAAATGATCTGAGCTTGTGCATTTGTTATCTAGATCAACCTATTTTTCCCAACTTAATGCTTCCATTAGATTAAATTTAAAGAGCTTGTTCTAGGCTGTTTAAGGGAAAAGAGTTTAATGGAGCACTTGTCTTATTGAATCTACACAGTAAATAAAAATAGGGATATAGAGCTTTTTGTTATCTATGGTTGGTAGTTTTAATGGAATATTGAGAATGATTTTGTGATTAATTGTATGGTTATTGTGTAGTGGTAAAGAATGATCCTTTAACCAGTTTTGTCATTATGGTTTTGTGTTTATTTTCTTTCTTGTCTTTTTTATTCATTTAGTTTATATTCAAAAACCCCATCTTTTATCTAGTTTTATTGTATCTTAGGTTAGTATTGATAACTAATTAATTAGACCCAATCCTCTATGGGAACGACTCTTGCTCATCACTATACACAATAATGACATTTCTTTAGCAGGGATTAATTTGGTGCTTTCATCGAGACCTACCACATCCATGACCAAAAGCTGTTTAAAATAAAATTGTATGTTCCAAGAACATTATTGTCATCTTAACTTGGTCATCCTCGTAAAGCTCTCATTCAATTATAGAATCACTTAGACTCAATCTAGAGTATATTTGGTAATATCGTTCCAACTTATTAGCTCAAACTGCTATATACAAAGCTCTCACATGTTATAATATAAAGCAAAAGCATGCTACAATGTAAAGTTCAAACATGTTACAATGTTTTAGTTCTAACTCATAGTTCTAACTATATTTTCAAACGCGCTTTTGTATTGCACGTTTTTGCTAGAACTAGCTATGTTCGAAGATTAAAAATATACCATAAAAATTTAAACGTGGCAATATTATAATTCCACATGTGGTTGGAAAAAAAAAAAAGAAAAAAGAAAACAAAGAAGACTATAATTCGACACATTAGTGGTCCTCCTTCATATATCCCTCCTTTAACGTTGTAGAATTTGTAGCGAGTGAAAAAAAAAAAAAAAAAAGCCGCACATTTTGGAGCAATAACAAATGCTCAAGTATTTTAATTCTCTGCTACAAAAATGACAAACAATGAGCATTGCAACTAATTATACTAATGACAAAGCTGTAGGAAAAGTGGACATAAAAACCTGATGAATTCGGAAAACAACGTCCAATAACCTGAAAATTTTAACCATGCAAGAAAAGGAAACACTTAAAAAGCTAAAGAAATACCAAAAAGACAAAGAAACAAAGAACATGTGATTTTCATAATTAAGTCTATAAGTGAATATATTAAAGAGTAAAAAGTTGAAAACCAACTAAAATAAAACTATTGATGCCATGTTTTGAATGGTTGTAATCGAACACGATTTCTTACTCCCTTTCAGTGCATGCATTTGATCAAAATTTTAAAATTGACCACAAATCTATAAGAAGAAGAAACATAGTTTCAAGAGACGGGGGGAGGGTTAAAAAAAGAACATGGACCGGGGATTTTAAGGTCTCTAGGAACCTTCAAAACATACAAATTACAATATATATTTATTGAACTTAACAAAAGCATGGTAAAAAGGGGCCTAAGAAATATGACTTCTATAAGAAAACCTGTGTAAGTTAACGATAAATTTTTTGTTGTTAAACTGCTGTTGCGTTTTAAAATAGGGCCAAATAATTGTACATTAGATTGCTTTCATTAAAAGCTAAATAATCTTTAAACTCAAATACAAAGTCTTGAAGAACTATTTTCTAAACTGAATTTTTCAAACATATCACATGCCAAGACTCATGTATCTAACATATGATAGTCATATAGAGTGTTTCTACCTTTGATACTCCTCTCAATTGTTGCTTCAAGACATTATACGACTCTTTGCTACCGAGTCATAGAAAAACTACAAAAAAGAGAATACAAACATGAGTTGCTCACCTTTTGTATGCAATCTAGAAATCCTTCATCTGTAACCTTGTTTTTACCTTGATGAATGACATAAAACTGGCTAAACGAATTTGAAGTTCAAAGAATGTAAATCCTAAGAAGAGAAGTACATGCTATACAGAATCTTATTCTTACCATCCATGAATCCACGCCCATCAAAAGAAATGTAGCCTACGTCATGGTAAGATTAGGATCAGTGTATACTTGAACAACTTCAAGAGCCATTCTAAGAAGAAAGACACAAAACCTCAATATCCCAAGTAGGGATTGAAGAAAATGAGGTTCATAGTGTTGGGTGGGAAGCGACAAAACACTAATATAGGTTATTTATTCAGAACCACCATAGTCAACCATCAAAAAGACACTGGTAATCACAAAGGAATATAAAGGCGGAGGAAAATTCCATCAAGCCAAAAAAGAGAGAAAGGAGGCAAGAAAGAGAGAAAAAGGGAGAGCAAGGATGATAGAGATATAAAAAGAAGAAATAAAAAGAACTAACCAACAATATTGGGAAGTCCAAAAAGTCAAAAATCAGGTGGTTCGTGCTTTTTGGTGTGTGGATTATGTGCTTGCTTTTGCTTTCTTGCCAGTTGAAGCAGGATTCTCGCCTATATATCAATTCTACTCTTTTGGATACTTTAAAATTAAAGGTTCAACATCAATGTAAACCCCCACATATGAACAATTTCCTCGAACAACTGATACCAGTTAACTTAACAAAAACACTTAAAATAATCAGAACTTATGAGCACTCTCTTCTTCTTTTTTTTCTCCTGAAGTTATACCAACACAAACTACAGAGAAAACAAGCCAACACAAATTAAAGTTAACTACCCATTTGTTGGTTCTGGAAAACAATTTTTACAAAATATAGCAGAAGGTGATTGTGGTGTAGATTATGCATAACAAAAATTTTCTTAAAATTTTTGTAAAACGATGTAGACTATATTAAATTTATGCTTAAATAAATATATATTAAACTTTGTTTACTCGGATGAAGAGAGTTAGAATCGAAGGTATTATAAAAGACATTTTTTTTAGACGAAACTGCCGTCTTCCTCACCTAGTTCTCAACACCGGAAAGACCAACATGTAGGCGTTTGAGGAATTATAGGTTTCTAAACACCACTTAATTGATGTTTAGTCACCCATAAATCTGAACACATAAATAGAACAGATCATAAGATAAAGAAATTTTCTTCACTCTCTATTCTCTATCCTATACGCCTATGAGAGGAGGATTTTACAGAGTCTTTTTAGTTTCTCTAAGACTCACAAATATATCTCCAATAAATAGAAAAAGCCTCTATTTATAGAGAATGAAAGAGCTAATTAATTTGGCAAAGTTTAATATCAAATATTTAATTAAATTAAAAGACACAAGTTTTCTTTTCTCGGTACTATAATAGGCGACATACACAAAGGGATTCTTCGTGCATGTGGCACCATTCCCATAATAGTATAGGTGAGAATATTACTTGTTACCTAATCTCATTTCTCTCAACCTTCAACTTTTTATATTGAATTACATTTAATCAAAATTGAAAATACTAAATATAAAAACTTTGTAAACAAGTTTGATGTGCACAAGGGACTTTCCCTTGATAGCATAGGCGTCACACACAGTGGGACACTGCCATTTTTTCATGCCACCCACTCATTATGTGTCTTTCAAAATTAATTATTTTATTTTATTTATTAAATAATCTAATTATTTAATAAATATAAATTAATTCATAGTTAATTTTTTTGAATGATGTTTAATTTAGAATTCTATAATTCTAAATTAAAATTCAAACCAATAATTCTAGTTGTCCAAACAACTTTACAAGGATAGCAGGGGACTAATGGACTAATAATTTCAAGCTCTAATAAAACCAATATATTTATTAAGCTCTTTAATTAATATATAACTCTTTTATTAATTTCAATATAACTCCACTAAATACTTGAAATTACACTCTTAAAATTCTAGATCTATAATTACTCATTTCTTACAGTTGTCTATTTGATATAGTCATTACATATAAGTCAATCCTCCATAAGTAATTCATAATTAGAGCTAGGTAATATCCGTTAACCTCTCTAATTATTTCTTTATCCTAGGGTGCTATTGATTCTCTAATGAATAACAAATTCATGAAGTTAATTATAAATTGATCGCTCTTATTATTCAAGTGCTGAATAAATACTCAAGAGAATTATTTATCTGTTTCTCGTTAGACAAGGCATGGATTCCATCTAGTAATATTAAGATTCCTGGCTACTTACTTCATTATGCCTTCAAGATACAAGGAATCAGATTAGCTTCTCAAATCCATTCTGAGTAAATCAAACGACATAAATCCATAAATAGTAGTTCGCTAATAACTCAAGATTAAAATCATCTTATATATGACCATCGGTTGATCTGATTTAAACTTGTTATATTTAACAGAAATTATTAGCTATTCATATCACATATTGTCTTAGTCCTACATAATCTCATTATGCACAATGTACTCATTTAATAACTCACTACATTAACTGTTCAAATAAGGCTGTTCCATTCTTAATGGAAATGATCTACACTAGTAACGCTTAATTAAAGATTTCATACTTTAATTGAATAATAATTAGGATAAATTGCCACCTTAGTCCCAAGCCTTTTAGAAAGTGTGTTTTTGGTCCCCAATCTTTTATTTTTGATTTATTAGTCCCTTAACTTTCATTTTAGTTGCTGAATGACTAATTTAACAGCTTAACTGTTGTTTTTGAGGACTAGTTTGTCATCTTTTAATAACATTGGGAACTAGTTTGTCACCTTTTTGATAATATTGGGGACCGGTTTGTCACCTTTTTCCTTCCAACATTAACTGTTTGACCATTAAATGGGTCCCTCAGCACCTAAAATCAAAAGTTGGGGACTAATAATTCAAAAATAAAAAGTTGGGAACTAAATATTTACTTTCGTGAAAGGTTGGGGACTGCCGGAATAATTTACCCTAATAATTAATTATAACTATTTTAATTATTATCCTAAAATATTATCCTATTATATATAACGTTTATATACAATATTTAAGGTCAAATAAATAATTATGAAATTTTAATAATATTCATGTATTCAAAATACATACACTCAAATATAATAAATAAATTTACTTTATTTATTTATAAATATGTCCTTTATAAAACAACATATGCTTTAAGGGCTTCTACCCTCTCACCATTTTTTTATTGAGGAAGTAATTAACTGTTAATATAAAATGAAGACCTTAAATGGAAAACACAGCATATACCAACAAGAATTAAAGAGGAAACAAAAACCCAAAAAAATTTAAAAACGACAAAATAAAAAAGGCTTTCCAATGTGGTTTCTTTTTCTACCTGAAATTATTCATCGTCTTCATCACTTTTTCCCTTCCCCGTCCCTCTATCTATCTCACACACTTCTTTTCTCCCTCCCTCCCTCTCTGTACTGTCTCTTATTCACTCTAAATAAATTAGAATGTATTTTAAAAAAAAAATTATGAGCAATATTATTTGCTACCTGAAATTGTTCATCAAATCTTCATCAACTGCGGTGTTCTTGAGACCCTCTCCCTTTGCTTTGCAAATGGTAGTTCAGCATGCCCAACAAAAATTAAAGACGTCACCAACTTCATTCTTCATGAATTAAGGACACAGAAAGTTACGCGACAATCACAAAACAATGCGCAAAAGTGGTAGTCCTATGCTACGTAGCAATGTCACCAACCTCGCATATTTCAAGCTCACATTACATTACTTAACATTCCAAAGAAAAAAAGTCAAACGTTAAAAAATTTAAAATAAAAATTCTAGATTTGTCAGCAATAATATTATTCAACCAAAAATTCGCATGTATCGCTATATATAAAACTTCTTTCTGAGTTCGTTTGGCAGTAGAAAACTCTTAGTCAATCCAATTTGCTCAATGGCTTTGCAGTACAAAAAAACTTCATTGTGTCTTTTTTTCCAAAAATTTCCTGAACCCGCCCTAAAAACTTAACCATTTCACTCTCTCTGAAACATACAAAACACCTTAGAAACATATGATTCGGAGGATAAAGAAATAAAAATAAAACCAAACCATAGTGGGAAGAGTCTTTTCTTCTTTAGCTATAAATTTCGTAAGTAATTGCTCCCAAAATTACTTTAACTCTTATTCTTCTTAATCTAAAAAAACAAAGCATCAATCAAGTGTAATAAAAAAAAAAAAACAGAAGTAGAGGAGTACCCAAGAAATTAAAACATCAATCAAACGTAATCCTAAGAATAATAACCATATGAACATCAAATGAGATAAATGCAAACTAGAAGCAGAAGAAACGGTGACGACTCAACGGGAAAATGGCACCGAAGAAAGCATGAACACACGGCAGAAGAACGAAGCAACTGGAGGAGAAAATAGAGTGGGAAAATGGAAAATCGAGAGAGAAAATTGGAGAAGCAGAGGAAGCCCAATATAGAACCAAAGCAAAAGAGGGAAGTGGAATCACTGTAAGATGCATCGGCAAACAAAATTGCATGTCAAAATGTCATTGTTTTGGTCACAAAGTTTCAAACAAAACGACGACATTTGGTTGAAAAACATATAATCACTTTGTGCTTTCTATATGTAGTCAGAGTATTTTTTGTTTCTAATTAAAATATATATTTTGTCAATAGCATTGAGTCGTTTTTGTTCCGCAACTACCTTTACATGCGCATAGGCGTGGCCCAAGTTAGTGTCTCACCTTCATAAGGGCTTGAACCTTGCGTGGCATGGGCAGGTTGGCCCAACACGCTAAAATGGTTCATACAAAGCCCAAAGTTTCTCAGCTGCAGACGAAGGGTGTGCTTTGGACAAACTTGGCTGGCACTGGCTTCATCCCAGCACGTGGGTTTAGCATAGCCAGGTGGCGAGTCCCGTCAAGGCATTGCGCGAGGAAAGCGCCCATGGTTGGCAATTCTAAATTTTTGTTAGAGATGTATGTCCTAAAGAATGAAAATGTAATATATTTTTGTAAACATTTTTATCAATAAAGAATTTATTTATTATTCATATACTAAATTGTTGTCCTTTTTGCGTTCATATTTGTTGAATGCATAATAAGCAAACAAAAGTCTAAGACTATCGGTCTAAACATTTAGAATCAGGCATACGATTGACAGAATATGCGAAAGATATGATTCTAAAGGTGACGGTCAGAATCATAAAATCTACAATTGGGTAAATAAAGTTGGACACTTTATTCATATAAAAATTGTTATGTTGTCTATATCCCTAACGGAAGATGGTTTGTCTTGACCATCGGAGGTGGACTCTGAGAATATAAACATTGGCACATTGTCATAGGTAACAATGTGTTGTATTAAGACATAAAGTGAATTAATTTGAATTAATAATTTTGTCTCGGTAAATCGATTCACTTTAGACAATCATATGTATTGTATCTTAATCCTGAGATAAATAGTGGGCCCATTGTCTTAACTTATGTCTTTTGATGTATCAAAGGATGACATCCATATTTTATATTGGTACACATGTCGGTACGTTGGAGGCATGACTTTTGATAGCATAGACTTGTTATTTATAGATATAGAATCCGTGGATCCTCTTCAAGAGTAGTTGATATCCTTTTATTTGTGTTATCTTGTAATTGAAAAACTAGAGCACTCAACCATTTGGATACATAGGTGTAACCGAATAGTATACGGTCTTTAGATGGTAAGTTTTCCGATGGTAAAATAATAGAACGTAAGATAAAAATAATCGAGAAGGTAAGACATAATTTATCCTTAAGCCGATTATGGATAATCCTATGGGGATACGATACATTATGATATATCATGGAGACTTAGTTATACGGGCTTTGTAATTCTATATAGCTCGAGAGTGCAGCTTTGAGCTTTTAATGGAGTAGCATTGAAGTTGATAATTATAAAATGTATATCTAGGATATTGGGTTTCATAATTATCAGGAGCTTGAGCTATATAGGTCCATCAGGTCCTCTTTGCTAGCTCATAATAAATCATGCAACGATACTACGTGCTTTTCAATAAATTGGTCACTTATTCAAATTATCAAATTGATTAAAATTCGGTAGGATCAGATAATTCATGTATGTTTATCGGTTGAATTAATTTTGTGAAAAATTAATTCAAGATAAACTTGTTGAATTATTGGGATCAGATAATTCATGTCTGTTTATTGGTTGGATTAATTTTGTATAAATTAATTCAAGATAAACTTGTTGAATTATCTAGAATATTTATTTTCCTAGAGATTATCTAGATATGACTGTTATAATCAGATAACTTCTCTAACGGGTTATTCGAATTAAAACTGAGGCTCTATCTCAAGAATCTTGGGTGGAAAATAAAGATTCGCAGGGATCAAAAATTGTAAGTTTGGCAGGCTGGTCTTCAGGTTTGGCCTGCCAATGAAGCAAGTTCAGCAAGCCGATCAGCCAATTCAACCTACCAATTGAACGATTTCTGATCACACATTTTTAGATGTAATTTCTTATCTGATATTGATTCTAATTTGAATTTTCAAGGCCTTATCTGATAAGGACAAACCCCTGGGCCCAACTTTTATAAAAAGGGGAGTGAAACTCATTGTTATTTAGATCAGTTGAGAAATCTAGAGTGAGTACTCTGCTATTGAGACTCTGAAACTCCCCAGAGAGCTATTGTTCACAAATCACGAACTATAATTTTGGGTATTTCTCAATTAGTTGGAAGGAAAGTCGTCTGGTGGAAGAGCTGTACGAGTTTGCCCACACACACACCGGTCGTGGATGGAGAATAGCAGAGAAGGCTGGTTGTTTAAGATCCTTCTACAATGTCCTTTCTCTTCATCTATTGCAGAAGCTTTTTGGCAAACAAGGTTAGTAACATCTAGTTAATTTATGCATATAGCGTGTCAAACTTGTGTTTTGAAAAATACTCTGGTATTTAAAAATTTTTATATTTTTGCTATGTACTGTTTTTCCAACAATTGGTATTAGAGCCATGGTTTTTACATAAATTTATGAGTTTGTGATCATGCTATACATATAAATTATGTGATTTTTATCTCTCCTATTCTTGAATTTAATTTTTGGAGAGTTAGTATTCTAGGGTTTCTATATATTTATATGTTGTCATGGATTATATGATGTATGTTTATTAATTAATTATGGTTGATTAAATTATTATTTAGTTATTTATTAATTAATTAATTTATGCCGGTTATGGTCTCTTAGAGGTTAAAATGCGTATCTAGGCTTTTCATGTAATTAGATGGCAAACTATCATCTCCGTCTAAGAATTATTATTTAATTTTAAATTTGTAAGAATTTTGTAATTAAATAATCGTTTGGAGAAGACGGATCTAGAAGATGGATGTTAGTGCTCCACAGGTATTTCCCGAGTCTCTAAAATTTTATGTTTTTGAATTGTTGAAAATAAAATTGAAAAACTGCATAAAACTGTATTTTTTGGAAAAACATGATTTCTGCTTAGTCGACATACCGAACCCTCAAGGTCGATGGTCGTAGATTGGCATGTTGAATATGAGGTTCAGTAGGCTGTCCATAGGGCATAAATCTGGTGGCTTTGGTGGCAGGCCAATCTATCATGACCGACAGGCTGATCTAAAAAGTTTGGCAGGTCAAAGGTTCATGACCGGCAGGCGGATCACACAGATCGACATGTCGGCAGAGAGCTATAAATTTTCAAAAAGGTTTATTTTTTGGTGCAGTATTAATTTTATTTTTGGGACAACTCTAAGAAATATTAAATTGGATATGACTAAAAATATAGAGTTTTTGATCTATGTGGGATTGAAGACTTAAAGATGGACATTACATGAAGAAGGATACAATTTGAAAATTTAAGGATGAGGAATCGATAATATGTTTTGATTATTCTCTTGTAATATTTTTTTTTTCTTTTCTCTAAGATGGAACCATAATATTATGGTTATTAATTATTATTTTGCTTGTGGTTTTACATGATTGCTTTGCTTGTCTGTATTATAATATGATTTGCCATGTATATTGATAACATGTCATATAGAATAGGGAGTGCCGCTCACTAAAAATTGTTCATGCATGTTTCTAAATAAACGCTTGATTTCAAAAGATTGAGTAGGAGAAGGTTTTCGAAAAGAGGACTTACGGCTTTCATTGTTGGTCCATAGGTAGCACATGGTGGTCCCGACCCCTAGGAAAGGACTTCATCATGTACGAATTGGATTACCGAAAGGATAAGGTATTTTAGCATGATTTATGGTTGCACACCCCTAGGTGGTGATTATTAATCATAGATAAAATATTGAAACGATGGTTATACACTCATGTTAATTTTATTATTAACCTCCCCTAGGAGCTTTGTTAATAAAATTAATGGCCAAAGAAATGATTATTAATATATGCTGGATCATACGGGTCCTGGATAACATATTTTAATCAGGAGGGGATTCGTGTTCCTAATTGAATTTGGCAAGTTTCTCCTAGGCGGCTTGTAGAATTTTGAGTTAGGAATTATCATTGTAAGGTTGTGATGTTTTCATAGTTTTGACACAAAAACACATTTGTATGCTATACATAATTGTGTTATCTTACTAAACTATTTTGTATGTTTGCATATGTTTGGTATATGAATCTTTTTTGTAGATTAAAAATATCTAAAAATGCTTTATCTTCAATACTTGACAAAAACCAATTAACAGTTGAGAACTATAATGATTGGAAATGGAACCTAAACATTGTCCTGTCCTTTGAGAAATTCAAATTTGTGCTGACGACACCTTGTCCTCTCGAACCTATGGGAGATTCCACCAATGATCAAATCCAAGCATATGATCATTCTAAAGATGTCAATAATCAGGCCCGCTGCTATGTTATGGCCAGCATGAATAACATGCTGCACGCTCAACATGAGAATTATCAGACTGTTAGGTAAATTGTGGATAATCTGGAAGACATGTTTGGAGGCCAGGCCTTAACAAAGCGGCAAGGGGTGCTTTGGAAACTCTTCAATTGCAAGCAGAGACTAAGGACATTTGTAAAGGATCATATGATGTTAGTCATGGGTTACCTTGTTGAGGCTTAGACCAATAGAGCTAACATCAATGCTAAAACTCAAATGACTATGGTCTTTAAGACTCTGTCTAAGGAATTCATTTTGTTTAGAGCTACATTTAATTTGAGCAATAAACAGGATATGACCTTAACGGAGTTGTTGAAACAATTACAGGGGTTTGAACTGATGATTAGGGAGTCTCCTGCTGGTGGTGAGGCTAACTTGGCAACTACCTCTGGTTCCAATCCTAACCTTGGGAATAGAAAGAAGCAATGGACCAAGAATGGCAAGTCTTCTATTCCTGTAAATAGCAAGAAGAAGAAGAAGAAGAACCCAAAGAAGCTCTTTAGCTTCTTCTGTGGGAAGGTCGGGCACATAAAGAAGAATTGCAAGGACTTCCTTTCCTGAGGAGGTAGGTGTAATCTTTTGTATTTAGAAACTTGTTTAGTTGAGGAATCTCGTGACACTTGGGTCATAGATTCCGGAGCAACTAATCATGTTTGTGTTTCTCTACAGGGGTTCAAAGAAACGAGAAGTATGCTTTGTGAAGACTTTACACTTCGGATGGGCTATGGATCCTTGGTCTTAGCTGAAGTAGTGGGAGACATTTATCTTCATTTTGATAATTATAGGATTTTAATTTTGCAAGATTGTTTTTATTTTCCTAAATTTAAAAGGAATTTAAGTTTTGTAACTTGTTTATTTAAAGACTTCTATTTGGTTTCTTTTAATAATAAAGTGATGATTCCTAAAAATAATTTTTTTTTACTGTTTTGAATGGATGCAAAATAATCTATATTTTATCAATCCTAAGATGGACTTACTGCTTAATGCTAAGATGAATGATAATAACTCTAAAAGACTTAAAACTTCTCACTCTAAAAGACTTATCTTTGGCATCTGTGACTTGGTCATATTAACCTATAGAGGATTCAAAAGTTGGTAACGATGAACCTTTAAGTCACTTAAAGGTGGAATCTATACCACAATGTGAATCTTATTTGGAGGGTAAAATGACCAAAAGACCATTTGGATCTAAAGGTAATAGGCCCGAAGGGGTTCTGGAGCTTGTGTATAGTAATGTTTGAGGACTGATGAACATCAAGGGACAAGGAGGGTATAAGTCATTCGTCACTTTTATTGATGATTACTCAAGGTATGAGTATGTGTACCTAATGCACCACAAAAGCAAAACTTATGACAAGTTCATGGAGTTTTTGGCTAAAGTGGAAAAGCAATTGGGTAGACCCATAAAACTACTTTGATCAGATCGAGGTGGTGAATATCTTTCTAATGAGTTCTTGGGACACTTTTTGGAGAATGAGATTCAATCCCATTTGACTACGCCAGGCACTCCATAGCTACATGGCATGGCTCAGAGAAGAAATAGGACTTTGTTGGACATAGTCGGGTGAATGATGAGTTATTCATCATTGCCTTTGTCCTTTTGGGGATATGCACTACAAACTGCATGTTATCTTTTGAACAATGTGCCTTTAAAATCAGTTCCTAAAACTCCTCACGAGTTGTAAACAAGCAGAAAGACATCCTTAAACCTTATTTGCATATGGGAATGTCTAGCTCATGTCTTGTTCAGGGATGCAAATAAGTTGGAAGCACATTTGAAAGTTTACGTGTTTGTAGGATAACTGCAAGGGACTAAAGGGGGTTATTTTTATAACCCAAAGGAAAAGAAAGTCGTGGTTTCAACTAATGCACCTATCCTTCAGGAAAGTTACATGAACAACTTTAAGCCTCGAAGCAAAGTGGTGCTTGAGGAGTTGAGGAGTGACTCGATCACTCCAGGGGTTCTAAATAAATCGTTCTAATCAGTGTTGAAAAACCAAATGAACCTGAACAATAACCTAAGGGGCTTCGACGTAGTGGGAGGATCAGGCATCAACCTAAGAGGTATATGTTTAATGGTGAGGCATTCTTGGCTGAACCAGATGAGCAAGACATGAATCCTTACACTTACAAAGAGGCTATGGAGAATGTTGGATCCGAAACTCTAGATAGAGGCCATGAATACAGAGATGAAGTCTATGGAGACTAATAGGGTCTAGGAGCTTGCGGATCTCCCATAGGGTGTAAGTGGATCTATAAGAGAAAGAGAGGAGTGGATAGGAAGGTCGAAACTTTTAAGGCTAGACTAGTAGCAAAGAGATACACACAAAAGGAAGTAATCGATTATGAGGAAGCCTTTTCGTCTGTAGCCATGCTTAAGTCCATCCGCTTTCTCTTGTCCATAGCTGCCGCTCTCGACTACAAGATTTGACAAATGGATGTTAAGACAGCCTTTCTAAATGGCTATCTTGATGAGTCTATCTATATGGAGCAGCCAGATGGGTTCAAGGCTAAGGGTCAGGAGGGTAAGGTTTCTAAGTTGCTAAAATCAATTTATAGACTTAAGCAAGCTTCCCGTTCTTGGAATATAAGATTTGATCAAGTGATCAAGACTTATAGGTTCGTACAAAATGTGGATGAACCATGTGTGTACAAACACCTTAAGGATAGGAATGTGGTTTTTCTACTACTCTATGTACATGACATTCTGCTAATTGGCAATGACGTTGGGGTGTTGTCATTGGTCAAATTATGGTTGACTAAGCAGTTTGACATGAAATACTTGGGTGAGGCTAATTTCGTTCTAGGTATCTACATCTTTCAGGATAAGAAGAACAGAATGATAGCTTTATCCTAGACCAGCTACATAGATAAGATTCTCAGGAGGTTTACAATGCAGGATTCCAAGAAAGGTGGGTAACCTTCTAGGTCTACAATTACTCTTTCTATGAAAAACTCTCCAAAGTCTAAGGAAGAAAGAGAATACGTGAAGAAGGTGCCTTATACTTCGGCAGTGGGTAGTCTCATGTATACTATGCTTTGTACACAACTAGATATTTGTTATGCGGTTGGGATTGTAAGTCGATTTCAAGCAGATCTAGGACTGAACCATTGGGTTATGAGTCAAGCATATTTTCAAGTACCTAAAAAGGACTCGAGGGTATATGCTTGTATATTCGAGTGAGAATTTAACTCCTCTAGGATATATTAACTTGGATTTCCAATCTTGCCTGTATTCGAGAAGATTGACTTCTGGTTTTGTGTTTATTCTAGGTGGTGGTGCCATCAGTTGGAGAAGTGTGAAGCAAGATTACACTTCGGATTCAACGATGGAGGCTGAGTATGTTGGAAACAAAGTGCGCAGCAGAATTTTAAAAATTTTTCATCAGAGTATTTTCCAAAACACAAGTTTGACATGTTATATGTATAAATTAAACAGATCTTACTAACTTCAGTGTGCCGAAGAACCTCCGCGACCTGTGTAGAGAAGTAACGTTCCAGAAGAGCCTCAACCAACTGGTCTTCTTTGCTATTCTCTATCCACAACCGGAGTGAGTGTGGGCTCACATGTACAGCTCTTCCACCGGTGACTCTCCTTCCAACCAACAGAGAGAACCCAAAGCTAGTGTTCGTGATTTGTGAACAAAAGCTCTCAGGGAGTTTTCAGATGCTCACTAGAAGAGTATCACTCTTAATCTCTCAAATTGATCTGAGTAAATCATTAGACTTACTCCCTTTTTATACCTATTGGTCCTAGGGTCAGTCCATATCAGATTAGGTCTCAAAAAATCGAAACAGAATCAAGTTCGGATCAATATCTGATAAGATACGCGTGAAAACACGTAATCTTATCTCCGCTGATAGGTAGGCCGAACTGTCTGATAGGCAGGCCGAACTCATCATCCGGCAGGCCGAACTCCCGAGAAAAAATCTCCATGAATCTTTTATTTTCCACCCGAGATTCTAAAGGATAAAGTCTCAGTTTTGATTCAAATAGCCCAATAGAAAAGATATCTGATCAAAACAAACTTTATCAAGATAATCTCTAAGAAAATAAATCAAGTCACAAAAATTCTACAAGTTTATCTTGTTCTAATTGTCCAAAATTAAAACAACCGATAAACAGACAAGAATTACCCGAACGCAATAATTCAACAAGTTCATCTTGAACTAATTTTCTTACATAATTAATTCAACCGATAAACAGACATGAATTATTTGATTCTTACAAATTTTAAACCAATCTGATAAATCTGACATAAGTCACCAATTATTGGAAAAGCACGCTGTGTCGTTACAGGATTTTGTGAGCTAGCAAAGGGGACCAAAATGGACCTATAAAGTTCAAGCTCATGATAATTATGAAACCCAATATCCCAGATATACATTTCACAATTATCAACTCCAACGCTACTCCACTAAAAGCTTGGAGTTGCACTCTCAAACTTTATAGAATTACGAAGCTCGTGTAGCTAAGTCTCCATGACATATCATAGTGTATCGCATCCCCATATGATCATCCATAATCGGCTTAAGGACAAGTTCTGTCTTACCTTCTCGATTATTTTTATCTTACGTTCCATTGTCTCACCACTAGAAAACTTACCATCCAAAGATAGTATACCATTCGGTTACACCTATGTATCCAAATGGTTGAGCGCTCCAGTTTTTCAATTACAGGACAACGCATATAAGAGGATATCATTACTCCTAAAGAGGAGCTATGGATTCCATATCTATGAATAACAAGTCTACGTTATCAAGAGTCATGCCTCCAATGTACCGGCATGCATACCACTATAGAAATGTGGGAGTCACCCATTGGTACATCAAAAGACATAAGTCGAGACAACGGGCCCATTATTCATCTCAGGATTAAGATACAATACAAATGATTGTCTAAAGTGAATCGATTTGCCAAGACAAAATTATTAATCCAAATCAATTCACTTTATGTCCCGATCCAACACATCGTCACATTTGACAACGTGCCAATGTTTCTATTCATGGAGTCCAACTCCGATGGTCAAGACAAACCATCTCCCAAAAGGGATAAAGACAACATAACAATCTTTACATGAATAAAGCGCCCAACTTTATTCCCTCGATTGCGGATCATATGTTTTAGACCATCACCTTAAGAATCGTGTATTCCGCATAATCATCCCATCATATGAACAATTTTTAAGGTTTAGACTGACAGTCTCAGACTACTGTTTGCTTATCATACATTCAACAAATATGAATGTAAAGAGGACAAGATTTGGTATATATAAATGAATAAATTCTTTATTGATAAAAATGTCTCCAAAAACGTATTACATTTTTACTCCTTAGGGCATACATGTCTAACAGAGTATGTGGTAGCTAGTGATGCTTCGAAAGAAGTAGTGTGGCTCCGCAAGTTCCTTGGGAATCTTGAGGTAGTTCCTGGTATGAATAAGGCGATATCACTGTACTGTAATAACAGTGCAGCTATAGCTAATGCTAAGGGACAAAGATTTCACAAGAAGAGTAAGCATATTGATCGAAAGTGTCATATGATAAAGGACTTCGTAAAAGTGTGAAGCAAGATTACACTTCGGATTACACTTCTGGTTTTGTGTTTATTCTAGGTGGTGGTGCCATCAGTTGGAGAAGTGTGAAGCAAGATTACACTTCGGATTCAACGATGGAGGCTGAGTATGTGGTAGCTAGTGATGCTTCGAAAGAAGTAGTGTGGCTCCGCAAGTTCCTTGGGAATCTTGAGGTAGTTCCTGGTATGGATAAGGCAATATCACTGTACTGTAATAACAGTGCAGCTATAGCTAATGCTAAGGGACCAAGATTTCACAAGAAGAGTAAGCATATTGATCGAAAGTGTCATATGATAAAGGACTTCGTAGAAGGCGGGCATGTCGCTATGTGCAAAATAGCGTCAAAGGACAATTTAGCTAATCCATTCACAAAGACACTTACTGGGAAAGTCTTCAAGAGGCATGTGGAAGCTATAGAGATGCGAGATTTGTCATATTTACTCACTTAGTGCAAGTGGAAGAATGTTAGACATGCATGCCCTAAGGAGTACAAATGTAAAATATTTTTTGGAGATATTTTTATCAATAAAGAATTTATTTATCATTCATATACTAAATTGTTGCCCTCTTTACGTTTATATTTGTTGAATGTACGATAAGTAAACAAAAGTCTAAGACTGTCGGTCCAAACCTTTAGAATCAGGCATATGATGGATAGATTATACGGAAGACATGATTCTAAAGGTGACGGTCTATATCATAAGATCCACAATTGAGGTAATAAAGTTGGGTGTTTTATTCATGTAAAGATTGTTATGCTGTCTACATCCCTAACGAGAGATGGTTTGTCTTGACCATTGGAGGTGGACTCTACGAATAGAAACATTGGCACATTGTCATAGGTGACGATGTGTTGGATCGGGACATAAAGTGAATTGATTTGGATTAATAATTCTGTCTCGACAAATCGATTCACTTTAGACAATCATATGTATTGCATATTAATCCTGAGATGAATAGTGGGCCCGTTGTCTTGACTTATGTCTTTTGATATACTAAAGGGTGACATCCACATTTTATGTTGAAGGCATGACTCTTGATAACGTAGACCTGTTATTCATAGATATGGAATCCATAGCTCCTCTTCAGGAGTAGTTGATATCCTCTTACATGCGTTATCCTGTAATTCAAAAACTGAAGCGCTCAACCATTTGGATACATAAGTGTAATCGAATGGTATACTGTTTTTGGATGGTAAGTTTTTCGATAGTGAGATAATAGAACGTAAGATAAAAAATAATTAGGAAGGTAAGATAGAATTTATTCTTAAGCCAATTATAGATAATCCTATAGGGATATGATATATTATGATATGTCATGGAGACTTAACTATACGGGTTTCGTAATTTTATATAGTTCGAAAGTGCAACTCTGAGCTTTCAATGGAGTAGCATTGGAGTTGGTAATTATGAAATGTATATCTAGGATATTGGGTTTCATAATTATCAGGAGCTTAAACTATATAGGTCTATTAGGTCCCTTTGCCAGCTCATAATAAATCCTGTAATGATACGGTATACTTTTCCCATAAATTGATGACTTATGTCAAATTACAAATAGGCTAAAATTTGGTAGGATTAGATAATTTATGTGTATTTATCGATTGAATTAGTTTTGTGAAAAATTAATTCAAGATAAACTTGTTGAATTATCAAGATCAGATAATTCATGTCTATTTATTGGTTGGATTAATTTTGTGTAAATTAATTCAAGATAAACTTGTTGAATTATCTAGAATATTTATTTTTCTAGAGATTATTTAGATATGACTATTTTAATTAGATAACTTCTCTATTGGGTTATTTGAATTAAAACTGAGGCCTATCCCAAGAATCTCAGGTGGGAAATAAAGATTCGCAGGGATCAAAAATTGTAAGTTTGGCAGGTCGGTCTTCAAGTTTGGCCTGCCAGTGGAGTAAGTTTGGTGGGCCGATCTGCTAATACAGCCTGCCGATCGAACGATTTCTAATCACGTGTTTTTAGATGCTATTCATTATTTGATATTGATTTTGATTCGAATTTTTGAGGCCTTATCTGATAAGAACTGACCCTTAGGTCCAACATCTATAAAAAGGGGAGTGAGACCTATTGTTATTTAGATCAGTTGAGAAATCTAGAGTGACTACTCTGCTAGTGAGACTCTGAAACTCCTTGGGGAGCTGTTGTTCACAAATCATGAACTATAGCTTTGGGTATTTCTCAATTGGTTAGAAGGAAAGTCGCCTGGTGGAAGAACTATACGAGTATGCCCACGCATACACCGGTCGTGGATAGAGAATAACAAAAAAGACTAGTTCGTTGAGGTCCTTCTACAACGTCCTTTCTATTCATCGATTGCTAGAGCTTTTCGGCAAATAAGGTTAGTAAGTTCTGGTTAATTTATGCATATAACGTGTCAAACTTATGTTTTAAAAAATAATTAGGTATTAAAAATTTTTAAAATTTTGTTGTGTACTACTTTTCCATCATTTTTGTGGGTGAACGTTGTGGGCGTGTGGTCTAGCAAAAAAAACTTGACAACAGCCAACAAGCATGAGGTGGATGTGGCGTGGTTGCAGGTGCATGCTCCACACAACACATGCCCTTGGTTAAGCCCACAATGGCTACTGGAGTGAGCTGACGAACCACTTTACGCGAGATGTAGGCATTGGAGGTGTACAACCAACATTTTCTAGGTGATCTTACATGTGTCCCATGATAGGCTAAGATGCCCATGGCATTGGGAAGCCTTCAGGCGGCCTCATAAGCAAGCTAACAAGTATCCAAGTGGTGCTGAACGTGACTATGAAGTGCCTAAGTGGTTGGGGTTGTCAACCATACCTTGTTGCCCATAAATACCTAAGTTGTGAAAGACAAAGGTCACAATTTATGTGATCCCTGTAGCAGACTTGTAATCCTTTTTTGAATCTTAATAAAAGGTTGGGCTTTCCATATATTGAGTTTGTGGCTTACTTTGCTTTGTATGGCTAAATGTGCATGGTTATTTTCCCTTGTGTGCTAGCTTGATAAACTTGTTGAGTGTAAGTCTGAGTGAGCGGCTGACTAAAAGGGCTTGTTAGTGCCATCATAAAGCTAAAATTCAAGTGAAAAATTCGGCCTTATGTCAAGTTGGTATTAGAGCTACGCTATGGATCATGGCAAACGTTGATCTTGGTAAAAAGAATTAGAATTCTTGAGTTACTAGTTAAAGCTCCAGCACATGACGTGGGGTCCCTTGTAGAGCAAGCTGAGTTAGAAGCGGCAAAGATCATCCAAGTCCAGAGGGTGATTGATGAAAAACCAGAAGGACGTCGTTAACAGCTACAACAACTTACTCAAACTGTTCCTCGTGATGGCTGATCATGTTCAGGAACGTCTCTTCTCGATGGAAAACAACGTTACCTTGCTCAAGAGAGCTAGGACAAGCTCTTCTTCCAATAGTAATGGCCCAAATTCGAAGCCTAAAGTCCTAGACCCTATGCAATGCAGTAGAAGCTAAAATGCAAAGGAGTTAGAGAACTTTCTTTGGGATATGGAGTAGTTCTTCAAGGCTGTTGGTGTTGCTAAGAAAGACCTAGTTACCATCATTAGCATGCTCCTCGCTAGTAATACTAAGCTCTGGTGGCAAACATGGGTAGACGATGACATTAGTGCAAGAAGGCCAACGATCGAGATATGGTATGTCTTGAAGAAAGAACTAAAGGACCAAATCCTCCCTTTGAACACGACATGGGTGTCAAGGGAGCACTTAAAAAGCTGAAAGACACAGCTACAGTTCCATAATATGGTAAAGAATTTAGTTCTTTGATATTGGATATCAGGAACATGCTCAAGGAGGACAAGATGTTCGACTTCATGTCGGACTTCAGCCTTGGGCTCAAACGGAGTTATGAAGTTAGAATGCAAAAGATCTACCAATGCCTATAGCGGTTGCTGATAGTCTTGTTGACTATAAACTCACACCATCTTCATCCAATGTGACAAGAAGAAGGGTATGGAATGTAAGAAAGGTAAGGCTAAGGAGGGCCAAAAGAAGAAAGAAAAGAAAGTGGAATCCTCCAAGCAAAAGGGTCGGATCCATCCCAAAGCAAAGGTAAATCCTTTGGTTGTTTTCTTTGTAGTGGTCCTCACCATGCCGGGAATTATCATAAGAGAGAAAGAATTGACTTTGTAAATGAAAAATTAATAGAAAAAGAGATGATTTGAATTGAAGAACTCTGCCCTTTTTATAGGCAAACTCAGCGATTCCTTTCAGAATTAAGAAGACAGACGATTCGTAATTTTAATGTAGTGGTTGCATAATTCAACCGCCATTCTCTAAATTTGATAGAATGATTGTCTTTAAAAATATTTTCCTTTTTTAAAAATAATTCCTTTCAGAGCTTTTGGAGCTGCTAGATTATGTCAAGCAGGTGCTATGGATGGCGCTGGATTGCGTTGCACGGGACAGTCGTGAGCAGGCCTATAGCGGAATGGAGGCACGTTGATCAATCCACATGGTTGGGCCCTTTCTTTGTCATGGCTTGGCTTCGTGGCTCCAGCTCGGCTTCAGAAACATCAATCGGAGGAGTTTGGTGCAGCTAGGATGGCGGCTTGGTTGAACTTTTCATCGCTCAAAAGTTGTTACCCATAATTTCTAAAAATTAATTCTCTGCCCCAAACTCAATATTTCTTTGTATGTTTTCTTTTATTTTCACACCTGGTTCAAACAGTCGTTGCAAATAAACCAAAAGGAAATAATTATTTTACAAAATAAAAATAATGAAAAATAAGTAAATACTACTAAACACACATTTAATACAAGACTAAAACTAAAAGCACACTTTAAAATAAAAAATAAAGATTAAAATTAAAATCAAATCATAACCAAAATAAAACTTAATTAAGCTTATGACTTAAAATATAATTAGCACTTAAAAATACTTAAAAAAATTACTAAAATGTATTTAAACAATAAAAGCGAGAAATAGAACATATTTTACAAACATCATATTAAAATGCTAGAAACGTGTAAAAAGGCTTAATTAGAGGTTTTAATAACAAATAAAGTGAAAGAAATTATTTCAAACTTATGAACACATACACTTTTATGTGTTATCATGAAACTTTAAAATTAAATAATCGAGAAGGTTAACGGGGCTTGTCCTTAATTTATATGGATAACCTAATGAAGATATTACATACGATGAGAAATATTGACAAATTTTGTGATATAATATATGATCAAGAGGTCAACTTCATTCTTTTATGGAATAGCAATAATGTTAATAAATTATATAGATAAATAACCGAGAAATAATTCTTCTAGTATTGTTGTAGCTGAATTTATATATTTTTATTAACTTTCAATGCTAGCTCACAAAATTTTAGAATACAAAACTAGTTTAATTCTAACACAATCAATATGGTAAAATAGCACGTAAGTTCAGCCACTGGGCCAAATGGGGTACATGGGCACAATCCCAAGGCTCCTCGGCGCTAGGCTGGTCCTCTAGGACTAATGGGTGCCGATTACAGGTATGTTCAAAAAGAGTTATTCGTTTAATTAATTTTAAAAAAGAAAAATCAAATATAAATTATCATGTTATCCTATAATGGATAATTAGGAAATCAAGTTGAATTAGAATTTGAAGTTATTAATTATTTATTATTATTTAGATAATGAAATCGCAAATGTTATCATGACATAATTATTGGCATTGTACTAGTTATTTAAAGTTGGTTAAAATTGATTTTGAATTATCTGGATGGAATAAGTAACCCACAAAGTCTCATTTATGTGGTCGCCAATGACTGAACTTTCTATAAGAATTCTTTAATAATGGCTAAATTTTTGAGGGGCAATTAGAGAAGATTTATCTCTATGGTTCTAAAATTGGACTCTAGTTCCTCCATCTAGTATTATAAATAGGAGTTTTAGGTACACCATATTTATTCTTAGATTGCCTAGTATCAATAATAGGGCATTTGGTGAAGTAAGTTAGAACTCATAAGTTCTAACTCAAATAGTGAAAAATTATTGCATGCTATAATAAAAAACAAAAAGTTACTACAGTATAATGCTCTGATATGCTACAGTATTTTAAACTAAAATTGGTTCTAACCATGAACACCGTTATAAAATTTAATTTATAGTTCATAGCATCATGGGCTAGTATCTCGGCAATTAATAAAAATGTTAAACCTGCTGCAGCGGCAATCGACCAATTTTTCCAACAAATGGACCCATATACTCAAAGCTTTTATAAGTAATGTTTGATTTGATTAATATCTTAATCCACTATTAATTTCTAACTACGGTTTAAGCTACAACTAGAATGCAAAGCTACAATCTAAGATTATGCAGATGCATTTATAAGATAAAAACTATATAAATATACTTTGTCCATTTATATAGCTAGTTGAGATGAGATGTGACCCACTACTATTAATATTCATGATTAGATTAAGGTAATAATTCCATTGAACTTTTTCAGTTATATCTTTATTCAAAAATTTCCTTAATGGATGACCTATTTATGATCTAATTGCATAAATAAATTTAGGATATTAATTCGATATTCAATCTCGAATGTATATGTTTGAGTATTTATTTACTCCAGTTTTTGAATTAACACTTCTAGAGAATATGATCAAATATCATAATGTATTTGAAGATTCAATATCTATGGTCCAGTGTGTTAAGATCAATATAAGATGATTCCTCTAAATATTTAGGTAATAACAACACCGTAATCTTATTGGAACAATGTTTCCTGCTTTAATTACCAATTTAAATCTTTGTTGCTTTATACTTACACGTACCTTAAAATTAATCTTCGAGCATTAACAGATCTTGAAATCAAACAATGATTAGAAGAAGAAAAAAGTCATCCCACATGCTAAGATCCTTGAACGAGGAGCGTTTTAAAATAAAAAAATATTATATTTTCTCACAGGTTGCTTCTTTGATGATTTATGCTTACTTTTATTTTATTTGCCTTTTCATCGTTCTCCTCAGGCTATAAGACCTTTTGCTTTTTTTCTTTTCTCTTTTAATAAAGTTTTTTGCTTATTAAAAGAAAAGACATTAGCTAGTGTGTTTTTTAGTGGTAAGACATTAGCTAGTAGTTTTAAATCCTTATGATGTTTATATAACAGTGAATGATTATCGTATGATTTATTATAAAATGCATAAATCCTTATAGCTATTGTTTTAAAAGCACTTTATTGATCCCAATCTCTTCCCGGGTGGCTTCCTACGCATACCCGAAAATGAAATTGAGAGATAGAGGCGGTCAAAAAGATCATCTCAAAAATAGCAAGTTGACCAGACAGCTTATAAAAGAAAAATTTTAACCTCACATTTAAGACGTAACGAGTAACTAAGCGAATTTTAGTTTAAATCCCCAAAAATTGAGGGCATTAAAAAGAGTATATAAATTAGACTTATTGCATGTACTTTCTAATTATTTCTTATGCTTTATGTACTTCACACATACATAGATTAATCTCGATCCCTTTCTGGGTAACTTACACGTTACTTGAAATTGATTTCAAAAACTTGCCTTTACCTAGTCTTTCACATTGCTCGTTCCTATGACATGGTACCGTATCACTCAAAGGAATCTTTAGCATGGTAAAAGAAAAAGAAAAAGAAAAAGAAGAAGAACAATGAAACAGCACTTAGTGGCTGTTTGGCTGAGTGGTGAAAACCATAGTTCCTACCACAAACTTAGTTATAAACAATGTAAAGCTCTCACAGGCTACAGTAACAATAAAAAAATTGCTACAGCGTAAAGCTCTCACATACTACAGTAAAAGTGGTTCTAACCAACGGTTCTCATCACCATTCTAAACACTAATTAACATGTAACATAAGCACATACATATTTCCTAAAAAAAAGAAGAAGAAGAAGAAGAAGAAGCACATGCACACCACACATCTTTAACCGCACATGACCAATAAATGTACGCATTTTTATGAAATTACCTTTGAATACATAATGGTAAAGAGAGAAAATTGGAATGGAATTTTTAAGCAATTAATTGTCTTTTTTTTAAACTGTGATTAGCTTTAATTGAATCAGCGAAATTGTTTGAAAAAAAATTACGTTAATTCTTTTTTTTTTTTGGTCAAAGAAACAGTACCTTAAATTTATATTATCATATATAAATACAAAAACATAATTTAGACTAAAGACAATAATAGCTAGATTCTGCAGTACGGATGTTGTGCTCTATACAGTGTTACATAATTTCTATTGGAAATTTGGAAAGGTGGCTCTATTCACACACTACTCTTCTTTTTATTTATTTGTTTATTTATTTATTTACACACCCTTCTTTAAATTAAAATTTCTAATTAATACGAAAGGTCCTCAAATAAAATAAAAAACTAATAAATAAACTAATGATAGGGGTTTTTTTTACTATCATTAGTTTTTTCTAATTAATACGCAATATGACAGATTTAATCACGTAATTAAATTTTACTATAAAAAACTAATGATAGGGGTTTTTTTTCCCTCTTTTCAAACCCCTCAAATTGCGTCTCCTAAATTAAACACTATCGTTATTTTGAAATTTGTGACGAAAATCTAATTTCCATCTTTCAATAACTACTCTAAAAGGTTGCATGGGATATATATTATTATTATTATTATTATTATTATTTTGCTATTTGTTGTGCGACGTTTGTTTTCACCTTTCCTTTTTTTTCGTATTTATTTTTTGTTAGTCATTTGGTTTTTTTAAAAGGCTAAAATTTCATTATTTTTTTTTTATAAAGGTGGGTTGATTTTTTAATTGTTTTACAAGTTTAAACTTAATTCATTTATGAGCTAAGTAAACTAATTTGAATGCTTGAAGAAGAGGAAGAGTATAATACAACAAATACTCGAAAATAAGTGGATATATAAGTCTTTCTTATTATCATTGACCGCTTGCACATTATGATCAAATAACCATTGCAATTTATATCAAAAGTTTTCTGAACAATTTGTTCAATAATATATTAAATTGGCTTCATGTTCCCTCTCCACTTCTCCCTCAAATTTCTATGTAAATGTTTAGAAGAATTTTATGACTAATTTATTATCGTAAAATATGTACACCAAATATTTATTATTTTTTAGGGAAAAATATACCAATATTCTTCAAACGAAAATTCCAGTAAATATCACTTTTCTAAAATTTATCGACATAAATATCAGGTTTTAAAAATATTTATAAAAAATAATAATAAATAGAAAATTTACCCGGTAAAAATATATTTTACTTATCTATTTACTATGAGTAAAAAAAATTTTTATCAATAAATTTTCTTTTTACTGCTATCTAGTACAAATATTTTTAAAACCTACATTTACCGTAAAAAGTTTTAAAAATTTGACATTTTCCCCACTTGTCCCTCTAATTTTTGTCTACACAATATATTATCCTCCTAAAAAATATTAAAATTAATGACTCTATTTCTTTCAAAAAAACTCACAAAATAGCAACATAAATTACTTATTCTTCCCTTCCTCTAAAACACTGGTGGAGCTACATTTTTTTTTTCTTGTTTCCAAAAGGGCGTGAACTAAACTAAAAAGTTTGAAGAAAATTAACTATATGCCTGTTCTTTTTTTTTTTTTTCCTTTCTTTTAATAACTTTTGGTCTTTCTCTTTTATCCCTTTTTAATCTATTTGTATCTCTTCTTTCAAATGCTTCGAGTTTAATTAATTATTTTCAAAAGTTTTAAACTTTAAAAAATTATGAATTTATATGGTAGGATAGTTAATTTTTGTTTTTATTGGTATTTTAAGTTTGAATTATCAATATGCTTAAAAGCCAAACTTCAAGTATTAATCTAAACATCTAAAAAGTTTTATAAAATTGGAGTATATATAAAACTAAACCTTGGGGGAATAAAGGTGAATATTTTAAAACACATGCGTAAAAATTGTAATCATAAAAACCAGGTGGGGCGAAAATACAAAGAAAAAATACTAGAAAAATTATTTTGAAGTTGTCCCTGACCTTCAAGTGGCTCCGTTCTTATTCCTAATATCCAAATTATAGTTTGGTCTCTTTGGCAAGTTTTTGGAGCTGATTTGCAAAAACACAGCTTATAAGTAAACGAACTTTCAAAAACTCTAATTTGCAAAATGAATTCTTTCGTTAAAAAAGAAAAAAAAAAAAGAAGTTGAAAAAGGTTTAATACAAATTGCTTAGTTTGGTGAACAATAGAGAGAATTTATTTCTTCCTTCTTTGTCCTCTTTGCAATAGGGCCGCTCGTCTCTTTGCGTACTCATTATTTTGGGCCAGCAGTAGACCTACCCCCGAGATACACAAGAGTTCAAAAGAGGAGGAAAATGAGGAGGAAAAGACGACGAAACGACAATTTTTCTGAGATGAGGTTATATATTTCGATTCAGGGAAATACAAATATCAACCATGACTCATGTAACACCAGTTGTTTTAATAGGGATAATTTTATAAAATTTGATGTATAAAACATAATAATTAAAATTTTTTGGTGGTATTTAAAATTTCTAAATTTATCCTTGAATGTTTCATTTATTTGCGAGAATGCCTTTATGACATTTTGGATTAAAAGTCTCCGAAGGAGACAGTCAACACCAAATAATTAAACCACCCCTTTGTTTTTCTCTTCTAATTTCTCCATGACATGCTCTAATTTGTCCCCCTCAATTATTTTGTCAACTCCCCTAAATCATTTTGATTCTTTTTTAATACATATTCTCTCCATCACTTCCTCACGTCTCCCCTCTTGCTCTCCCTGCACATGTTGGAAAAATAATGCGCAGTGAAATTTTAAAAATTTTTATATCAGAGTATTTTTCAAAACGCAAGTTTAACACACTATATGTATAAATTAACCAGATCTTACTAACCTTTGAATGCCGAAAAACTCCCGCAATTCGTGAAGAGAAGTAACCTTCCAGAAGAGCCTCAACCAATCCACGATCGGAGTAAGTGTGAGCTCACACATACAGCTCTTCTTACAGACGACTCTCCTTCCAAACAATTGAGAGAACCCAAAGCTAGAGTTCGTGATTTGTGAACAAGAGCTCTCAGGGAGTTTCAGAATCTCATTATTAGAGTTTCACCTTTAATCTCTCAACTGTTCTAAATAATAATGAGACTGACTCCCTTTTTATAAATGTTGGATCCAAGAGTTAGTCCTTATCAGATAATGCCTCAAAATTTTAATCAGAACTAAATTTGGATCAATATTTGATGATATCTACGTGAAAATACGTGATCCATTTATTGCCCAATCGGCATGCCGATCTGTCTAACCGGCATGCCGAACTTGCCCCATCGACAGGCCGAACCTGAGGATCGGCATGCTGAACTACCGATTAAAAATTTTAGTGAATCTTTTATTTTCCATTGAAGATTCTATAGGATAAAGTCTCAGTTTTAATTCAAATAACCCAATAGAAAAGTTATCTAATTAAAACAACTTTTTCTAGACAATCTCTAGGAAAATAAATGAATTTCTGATAATTTTATAAGATTATCTTAATTTAATTTATTCAAAATTAAATCAATTGATAAACAAACAAGAATTATCCGATCCCAATAATTCAACAAGTTTATCTTGAATTAATTTTGTCACAGAATTAATTCAACAGATAAACAAAGATGAATTATTTGATTCTTCTGAATTTTAGCCAATCTAATAAATTTGACAGAAGTCACCAATTTTGGAAAAGCATGCCGTATCGTTATAGGATTTTGTGAGCTAGCAAAAGAGATTTGATATACCTATATAATTCAAGCTCCCGATAATTATGAAACCCAATATCCTAGATATACATTTCATAATTATCAACTCCAACGCTACTCCACTAAAAGCTTGGAGCTGTACTCTCGAACTATATAAAATTACAAAGCCCGTATAGCTAAGTCTCTATGATATATCATAGTGTATCGTATCCCCATAGGATTATCCATAATCAGCTTAAGGACAAGTTTTGTCTTACCTTCCCAATTATTTTTATCTTACATTCCATTATCTCACCATTGGAAAACTTACCATCCAAAGACGGTATACCATTCGATTACACCTATGTATCCAAATGGCTAAGCGCTCCAATTTTTCAATTACAGAATAACACATATAAGAGGATATCACTACTCCTAAAGAGGAGCTATGGATTCCATATCTATGAATAACGGGTCTACGCTATCAAGAGTCATGCCTCCAACGTACCGGCATACGTACCACTGTTAAAATGTGTGTGTCACCATTTGGTACATCAAAAGATACAAGTCAAGACAACGAGCCCACTATTCATTTCAGGATTAAAATACAATACAAATGATTGTCTAAAGTAAATCGATTTACCGAGACAGATCCAAATTAATTCACTTTATGTCCCAATCTAACACATTGTCACCTATGACAATGTGCCAATGTTTCTATTCACAGAGTCCACCTCTGATGGTCAAGACAAACCATCTCCCTTTAGGAATATAGACAACATAATAATCTTTACATAAATAAAGCGTCCAACTTTATTCCCTTAATTACGGATCTTATGATTTAGACCGTTACCTTAAGAATCATGTCTTTCGCATAATCTGTCCATCATATGCCCAATTCTTAATGGTATAGACCGACAGTCTGAGACTATTATTTGCTTAACATACATTCAACAAATATGAACGTAAAGAGGACATGATTTGGTATATAAATAATAAATAAATTCTTTATTGATAAAAATGTCTCCAAAAACATATTACATTTTTACTCCTTAAGGCATACACGTCTAATAGCATATCCCTTTCTTTTCTTCTTACTTTGCTGAAAACAAACTCTCAAGGTAGCCATAGCTGTAACACCCCAAAATCAATTAAGTGGTTTTAGCGTATAAAATGGTGAATTAGTGTGCCATAATGCAATTTGAACTTAATTGAACTATTTTATGATATTTTCAAATTAACGTAGCTTTTAATTATTTTTATTAACTTGAAGTTCGGCAGGCCGGATTCAAGAGTCTGATAGGCCAAACCTAGAAACAGTTCAACAAGCCGATCCTGATTGCCGGTAGGCTGAACTGTACAATTTGGTAGGCTAGACCAAGAGAATTGGCAGGTCAACCGAACTTTGTAAAAATTTGTTGTTTTTTGCTTATTTTCACTATTTTAAACCCAAATTGAGATTTTAGTCTTATAATATGATTTTATAAACACAAATGGCATATTAGAACACCATGAGATAGCTTAGCAACGTAGGGTATCTTAAACTAGATACTAATAAACCTTGCTCCTATTTAAGGTCATTCGTGGTTCCGTGGAGCTAACGTATAGTGGACCCAGATTGCGATGTTGAACATCGGCACAAGACATTGAGGTAGGACTTCTATCCCCCCTTCCTTGGTAGCCAAGTTTTTAAAATGATTTTGGCCTCAAAACGATTTCTTTCAAAATATTTTCCAATGATTGAATGAAAAAAGTTTTATCAGTTGTTTTCATAAATAGTAGAATGAGATTTTTCATAATGAACTGCATAATGAATGTAAATGAATATACTTGGTAAAATGAGATTTTAATAATTATAGAACCATATAGATAGGCATGATGCCATACTTAGAGATCAGGTCGTGTAGAGTACGACCTTGGGGGCAGGTTCAAAAACCCAGCTAGCCCACTACAGTAGTGATAAATATGGCTTGCCCAAGAAAGATAAAAAGGTACTTTCTGGACGAATTGATTTTGATAAGATTAATTTAAATGAATTTACCTATTTAATTCTGTTTTCTAAGTATGTTTCTTAAAAGATAAATTTTATATTTAAATTATTTATTTGTTTTAAAGCATAGTTCTACTGAGCCTTTGGCTTACTTTTTACTTGTTTTCAAACCCTTCCCCTCTAGGTGGAATACAGCTTAGGATCGACAGAGAGTCCATCAACCGGACTTGCGAGCCGTAGAAGAATTCTTGAGCAGGTTATTTGTATAACTTAAATAAGGCATGTATCATTTTAACTTTCTTTTTTTTCTATATTGGACTGTGGTTGTAATTTAATTATTGTTGATACCATGTGTGTGCACAAGTTGTGAGCCCGGTGGAACCCAACACGTACAAATGATGAAAAATATTATAAAAATGTGTAAATATTGTAAATAGATTTTGTGAATAATAAAAATTAATCATCAAAATTTTCAGCTTAAATAAAAAGAAAAATTTAATAAAATATATGTACTGGAACTAAATAAAATCCTTCCATGTGGGTTCAACCTCGGATTCACCAAGTAAATATTACTTGAGACAACCTTATACTTGGGGTTATTTTAGAGTGCGTTAATAGACGTGAGATCAGCCTTTCATCCTTAAACTGATGGACAATCTGAATGTGTCATTCAGATTCTCGAGGATATGCTTCGAGCTTATGTACTGGACTTTGGAATCAATTGGGCTGCACAATTACCATATGTTGAGTTCACGTACAACAATAGTTATCAAGTAAGCATTGATATGGCTCTATATGAGGCTTTATATGGTAGGCCTTATAGATCTCCATCATGTTGGGCTGACAAGGAAGAGCGCCTTGAACTTGGGCCTCAGTTCATCAGAGAAACAACAGACAAGATTTGGATTATTCGAGAACATCTTAAGACAGCCCAAAGTTGATAGAAGAGTTATGCGGATAAAAAGAGACGGTCTTTAGAGTCCATGGTTGGAGACTTTGTGTTTTTGAAAGTAAAACCAAAGCATGGTGTATCTCAATTTGGTATTAAAGGAAAGTTAGCACCAAGGTATACAAGATTGTTTGAGATTGTGAAATGCATTAGAACGCTAGCAGATCATTTAGATTTACCATTACAATTGTCTCATGTACATAATGCATTTCATGTATCGATGCTGAGAAAAAATAAACCCGACCTGTCACATGTGTTCATGTGGATAGATGTACCAATTCAAGGAGATACGACCTATGAAGAAATTCCAGTTCACATACTAGAACGTGATACGTTGTTGAGAAATTTCTCTAGTGAAAGTGATGTGGCAACATCATAGTGTAGAGGAAGCTACATGGAAACTTGAATCTGAAATGAAAGAAAAATAACCATATTTGTTTTAATATTGTGGACAGATATAGGAAATTTTGGGGACTAAATTTTTAAAGGAGGGGAGAGTTGTAACACCCGTTGTTTTAACGGGGATAATTTTGTAAAATTTGATGTATAAAATGTAATAATTTAAAATTTTTGGTGGTATTTAAAATTTTTGAATTTGTCCTTGAATGTTCCATTTATTTGCGAGAATGCCATTATGGCATTTTGTGTTAAAAGTCTCTGAAGGAGACAGTCAACACCAAACAATTAAACCACCCCTTTGTTTTTCTCTTCTAATTTCTCCGTGACATGCTCTAATTTGTCCCCCTCAATTATTTTGTCAACTCCCCTCAATCATTTTGATTCCTTTTTTAATTCATCTTTTATTCATCACTTCCTCATGTCTCCCTCTCTTGCTCTCCTAGCACACACTTTCTTTTCTTTTTACTTTGCTGAAAACAAATTCTCAAGGTAGCCATAGAACTTAGCCACCATTCACCTCCATTGAAGCATAGTTTCTAGCAATATTTGAAGCCATTTCAAGCATCCATATAGCTATAATCTGAGGTTAGAAACTTGTGAATGAATTTAATCTTTCATTTTTATGTTTTTATGCTCAAAATTATGTTCAAACTTTGCTCTTGAACCTGAGTTTTCATTTGAAAGTAGATAAGTATATGTTTTGTTGTTATCTTGGTGTATGTGTGCAAAATCTACATTTATATGTTATAAACCAAGGTTAAATGTGTTAAACTAATTCATATGGATGTTGGAAGCATATTTCAAAGGTTTATCATGGATTTGATCGATGTATGAAATAAATTTCTAAGGTTTCAAATGAAAAAGTTTGATATAAGTATGTTCTTATATAACTTAAAGTTTCATGATCTAGATGTGTTTGATATATAAAGATTGGAAGAAAAATGGTTATAAGTGTTTTAAACATGACATACTTATAGTCTTACACATTTCTTATGATCTGGGATTTGAAGAATTGAGTCAAATTGAGCTTTGGAGCTCAAGATTCTTGAGATGCAGGGAACTCTGTTTTTTTGGGTTCTTGGTGACAGGCCGATTTGTTGGATTGGTAGGCCAAACTAGAAAGTTTGGTAGGCTGAACATCGGTAGGACGATGAATAGTAACTGATAGGCAGATAGAGAGCCCAAAAATAGCAATTTTGTTCGGTAGGCCAGAAATAGTTGAATGGTAGACCGAACCGACAGTTCAAACTTGACTATTGTCAATATTTTGAGGCTAGGAAATGTTCTAAAGCATGTGTATTTGATATCCAAACTTTGGGAAACATAAATGTGATTATTATGTCTAGGATAATGGCGTACTTAGAGCTTACATAGTGAATTGTGTAAGCTGGAAAAATCAGTGGATATTTTGCTAAGAGGTGGAGATTTTATTACTCATCTTTTGTGAGGTTTTTATGAATTAAAATTTGGTTGTTTTATATTGCAAGATATGTATATGATATTTTAAATGTATATGATTATACCATAATACGATGATGTGGAACTCATCTTGTATTGTACAACAAGGAAAATATTGATTTGACATATGTTATTGGAAATTGAGAAGCATAGTTTGGAATAATAACTCTATAAATAATGAATGATTATAAAGGAATGGTAAAACATGAAGAAGGCGACGGTTACGTTCTTGGGCACGAATACCCTAAAAGGTAAAATAGGGGGGAGGTGATGACGCTCCCTTGGGTTGAAAGTCCTAGAATACACTGTATAGGAATCGATTTGGTGAGGACTCAAGGCTTGATGTCCCCTGATCGAAAAACCCTGGGAATGATTGGGTGGTGATCAAGCCCGGCCATTTGGGTTTCGATGAGTTGAATAATGATGAATTATAATAATTATATATATGTATATGTATGAAACTTGGTAATGATTAACTATGGTATCCATGGAATGTGATCAGAATAAATCTCATAATCTGGATAATGATGAGTAATAACTAACCTTGCTGGTTTAATGTCATAATGAATAAAACCTTATCATATTTACATCTCTTAGGTGGAACTCAATGCAACTTGACTGACGAGGAATAAATGACAACATTGCTTGTCACGTGTTGGAAGAACCTTAGTTAATTGTAACTTGTCTGAATCATATAAGATTTATAGTATTTTGTGTTAGACATGTATGCCCTAAGGAGTAAAAATATAATATGTTTTTGGAGACATTTTTATCAATAAAGAATTTATTCATTTATATATACCAAATCTTGTCCTCTTTACGTTCATATTTGTTGAATGTATGTTAAGCAAACAGTAGTCTGAGACTGTCGGTCTAAACCTTAAGAAATGGGCATATAATGGGATGATTATGCGGAAGACATAGACTTGTTATTCATAAAGAATGTATGTTAAGCATATACGTTGGAAGCATGACTCTTGATAGCGTAGACTTGTTATTTATAGATATGGAATCCATAGCTCTTCTTTAGGAGTAATGATATCCTCTTATATGCGTTGTCCTGTAATTGAAAAACTGGAGCGCTCAACCATTTGGATACATAGGTGTAACTGAATGGTATACTATCTTTGGATGGTAAGTTTTCTAATGGTGAGACAATGGAACGTAAGATAAAAATAATCGGGAAGGTAAGATAGAACTTGTCCTTAAGCCGATTATGGATTATCATATGGGGATATGATACACTTTGATATGTCGTGGAGACTTAGCTGCACGAGCTTCGTAATTCTATAAAGTTTGAGAGTACAGCTCCAAGTTTTTAGTGGAGTAGCGTTGGAGTTGATAATTGTGAAATGTATATCTGGGATATTAGGTTTCATAATTATCATGAGCTTGAACTTTATAGGTCCATTTTGGTCCCTTTTGCTAGCTCACAAAATCCTGTAACGACACGGCGTGCTTTTCCAATAATTGGTGACTTATGTCGGAATTATCAGATTGGTTTAAAATTTGTAAGAATCAAATAATTCATGTCTGTTTATTGGTTGAATTAATTTTGTAATAAAAGTAATTTAAGATAAACTTGTTGAATTATTGGGATCGGATAATTCTTGTCTGTTTATCGATTGATTTAATTTTGGATAAATTAGATCAAGATAAACTTGTAGAATTATTGTGAATTGATTTATTTTCTTAGAGATTATCTTGATAAAGTTTGTTTTGATCAGATATCTTTTCTATTGGGTTATGTGAATCAAAACTAAGACTTTATCCTTTAGAATCTCGAGTGGAAAATAAAAGATTCGTGGAGATTTTTTTTCGGGAGTTTGGCCTGCCGAATGACGAGTTTGGCCTGCCGATGGAGCCTGTTCGGCCTGCCAATCAGGATGTTCGGCCTGCCGATCAGCGAGAAATAAGATTATGCATTTTCACGCGAATCTTATCAGATATTGATCTGAACTTGATTCTGTTTTGAGTTTTTGAGACCTAATCTGATAAGGACTGACCCCAGGACCAATGGCTATATAAAGGGAGTGAGTCTCATGATTTACTCATATCAATTAAGAGATTAAGAGTGATACTCTTCTAGTGAGCATATGAAAAACTCCCTGAGAGCTATTGTTCACAAATCACGAACACTAGCTTTGGGTTCTCTCTATTGGTTGGAACGAGAGTCACCGGTGGGAGAGCTGTACGTGTGAGCCCACACTCACTCCGGTTGTGGATAGAGAATAGCAAAGAAGACCAGTTGGTTGAGGCTCTTCTGGAACGTTACTTCTCTTCACAGGCTACGGAGGATCTTCATACAAAGGTTAGTAAGATCTGTCTAATTTATACATATAGCATGTCAAACTTGTGTTTTGAAAATTACTCTGATGAAAAATTTTAAAAATTTCGCTACGCACCACGTTTTCAACACTTTGTGGTGGCTGTGTTAAGCTATATATGTCATTGGGAACTGTACTATGGTGATGATGTCTGTATTTAAATATTTGATGCTACGCTAAAACTGTGGTTTGTATTCAAAGTTTATTTTTATTTTCTGTTTATTTTCAAAGACCCATGGGCATTGTTCTATTGTTTTGAATGATATGGGATTTAAGTTTATTTTTATTTATTCAATACTGCTAACCCCCATATAGGGGTGTTACAACTCACATGACTACATACTACTTAAAAATTAAGACCCTAATAAATAATCGGCTTTATCAATATTAAAAGTATTTTGAAATATTAAAAGTTATAGATATTAGTGAAACAAAAAATAATATAACACAAAATATCTTTAATATAACAAGTATGACACAATTTTTTTGTGATTATTAAGTGGGGCACAAATCATAATACTTCTAAAAAAAATAAGGACATAATGATTTTTTTATATATTTTTGTAGGGTGTAATTATAATTTTTTAATGTAAACTAAGGATCAACTAAAATATTTTTTTTAAAAAAATTAGGTAAAAAAATAAGTACTTAAAAATTTGAGCGCATATATAACTCCCTCATTGTTAGGGAAGGCAGAGGGCTTCGAGAGATCATAGCGAGGTCGAGAAAATGTCAACAAACAGTAGCATGTGAACACACACCAAAATGATCGTCAGAAAACGAAATTGTCACCTACACAACAAGCCGACAACCATGCAGGACAAAACCGCCAGGGAAGCACGACCACTAATCAAATTGTAAAATATTTATTCCTTCTGATTTTGTTTCAATATTTTGGTGAGAAAATCACTGGTAACACAATGAGCAATCATTGGTTGCCAATATTTTAAAATCAATATTTTGTTCAATGTCACCGGTTGACTGCTGCCATTGTCAAAATTTTAGTACCACCTAAGTATCGTGGGAAGACACATTCAGTCATTAGTGATTGTTACTATAGTATTTTAATATATATTATTGACATGTTTACTTTGCATGAAATGAAAAGCAAAAGTAAGCAGTGATTTTATTTTTGAATAATATGTTTACTTATAAAAATAGTAATAAAAGTTTTGTGGACCTATAAAATATAAAAAATGAAAAACAAAAATATTAATTTTTTCACATCTTTTAGTATTGATTTCTTATTAAAGAAAATGAACACAATATTTATTTAAATATCTAAATTCAAATTTTATTATTTAATAGCTATTAGCTATATAAAAATAATATTTTAGTAGTTACATTGAATAAAATCCTTATTTCTAAGTAAGTAAACACTAAAAAAAATATTGAGATTGTTTATCATTCCATCATTAAATAATTAAATAAACACTAAAACAAAATGAATAATGTTCATTGTTATTTTACTTTTCTTTCAATTTTTATTGTCTTTTTCTTTATATTTTTCATCGTTTCGTAAACGTAAGCTCTATATGTACCACCGGCGCATATTGTGTTTGCATATAGGGTAGCATTCCTCTTGAGTCCCCAAAGAAAAATTAAAAATAAAAACTGGGATACCAAGGCTGGTCCGACTGCTGAAGAGCTACTCCAATGGAAAGGAGCGATGCTAAATCCTTGCCAAAGAAAAAAAGAAAAAAAAATCCCCAAAAAGGAAAAATTCATTTGAGTTGGACAATTTATTTGAAAATCGAGGGAAAATATTGGTGCCGTTTATTTTTGTTCTTAAATTTTTGGAAATGTTTTTGCATGTTTTTCGAAGTAAAAATTTTAAAAACACTCTCAGCATAATTCTCAAAAAATTCTCATTTTCAAAACAAAAATATTTTCACCTATTTTTAAGACAATAGCAAATGAAAGTACATGTGCATGGAGATATTAATGTTGTCTAAAGAATTGTTCTATTCAAACATTAGGGAGTGGGAGACTTTTTACTTTTTGGTTTTTTGTTTTTTAGTTTTCAAATATTTCTATTTAATTCTTTAAGTAGAGAATGTTCTAATGCTACTTAAATTTTGATTATTAACGGACTAAACTTAATGTTTTCAAAAATTTGACCAGTCAAATGATTTTTTTAACTCCTTCAAAAAATTGAGAGGGGACTTTTTAATTAATTTAAACCATCTACAATCTTAAAATATGGCTGAAGATCATTTATTTTTCAATATATATATATATATAGCGAACTTCCACAAAACAAGTAGCACGGCCTCTTCTCATTATCTGTGCTTTATCAAGAAAAGGATTTGTTGGCACGTGGTTATGTTTTTAATACATACTATTTTTAACTATATAATATAAATCAGACAGTTATAATTCATCAGGTAACTGACTAAAAAAATTTATGCCACTTGATAAGATTAAATTCTAAACATATCTTTACATATCCTTTTATAAAAAATTATTGAAATATACTCTTATTGGAAACGTCACAATTGAAATCAAGTCTATTTATGTATACAGTCAAAATATAAGAAACCATATGCGGTTCTTCTTGAAATTATTGATAGAAATTTACATTGGGAATCAATATTGTTCTCACTCATACATGACTGAATCATATGTGCGTGTTTCTTGCCTCAAAGAGTTGTATCCATTCCCCAGATCTAGAGCGACTCCAGGATTATAAGTATGGACAGAATAATCGTTACTAAATATCTCATCTCCACAGGGGTACATGTACCAATTGAAGTGATGGCTAGGTGAGCAAGGAACTGCTTCCATGTCAATCATTCCATTCATATCAAGATCATCAAATGAAACTGAGCAATCCTGATCGTCCATTTGCCCTAAACTGCACGATTGACGATCTTCCCCGTTGTTGGTCACGGATCGATCATGATCATCAGGCTCCGACGCCATCATATAAATAGAATCATGATCAAGATCTGCCACTTTACTTGGGTTGATCTCAGCTTCTAGGGATCGTATCACACTATTCAATCTTTCCTCATCGCTCACTTCCACATGATCATGTAATTCTTCCATCAAGGACATAAGAAACGCAGAATCGATCATGTTGTTGACTGCTTCCAATTCATGATCAGAGGTTACTAAGGAAGCCATATTTTTAGTGAGGAAAAAAAAAAAAAAAAAAAGCAAGAAGAGCTTTTAAGAATTGATGCCCTATCTTTCACACAATGTGTTTCTAACGAAGTAGCTAGTATGGCTTAAATAAGCATATATCAGATTGAATGATTTTTTTTTTATTTTATTTTTAAATTTCCCCCCTCCGTTATATGGACCATCCAATCAGAAGCACATGTGCATGCACCAAATATTTTATGGAAAAAAAAAAAAAAAAAAAACAAAAGCTAATGTACCTAACGTACATGTCACTCAACAGATAAATGGACCACTTTCAATGTTCTACCGCTAATAAGTGTTGCGTTGTCGAGCTTGCTTTTCTGATAGTCCAAAGCAAAGAAAATCCAGTACGAAACTAACCAAACCTATGAAGTATGACTTGAGAGACACCGCAGAAAACGAAACCTTTAGTCATAAAGTTTTGAGACTAAAAACCTTGTGATTAAAAATTTTAATCATAACAAAAATTAAAATAAAGTTTCTAACTAATTATATGTTAGCTACAATATTTTGTTGTAACTAAAAGTTTTGTTAAAAATTGTTATAACTAAAAGTCTAGTATATTGTAACGAGACAGAGATTAATATTAATAAAGATGACAAACATGTTTCTCACCAAATGAACACACACACATATATATATATATATATATGTACGAATAAATTATGCTAACATGGGAAGCAGCTGTGACCTGGACTTGCCTGGCGGTGTGGTCCTTTACGTTCCGTGACAAAGAACATTATTTTGTCTAGAGGATTGTACTAGACATTGCATATACAATGTATGTATATGGTTGCTTGTGTAGAGTTAACAAAATCTTGACTAATGGAGGTTGTAGATTATAGTTTACATCATATGCAAAACAAAATCTTGACTAATGGAGGTTGTAGATTATAGTTTACATCACATGCTTTCAAATAATCTGATTATATGTAAAGAAAAGGATTAATAACGCTACATGGCATTTTCAAAAGTGCATTATTGAAATATAAGTCTTCATAAAAATATTTTTAAAATATAACATAATTTATGATGCAAGTACTGTATGATTTTCGCCTTTTATATTGCAAAATTATGTAATAATCATATTAATTTTTTTATTTGTAAAATAATTTATATTTTTTTACTATATTTCAAGATAACTAGTAATATTATGCTTTATGTTTAAATTTCTCCTTTTTTACCCGACATGTGGGTTAGTGGACGTGTAATTTTTTTTTTTTTCTAAGAGAAAAGATTGTCAAGCAGTTTCTTTTCTTTTCTTTCATTTATTTTTTCGAAATTCGCCTAGCTAGGTTCTAAGTGTACAAAATTATATCATATTATGTTCTCTAGATTCCGTTTCTGAGAAGTGGGTCTTGAATAAATTATATGCTAAGGTGCAAACACAAGCATCTTCATCAAATCACATCTCCCCATGCACCCCCCACACCCACGCCTAAATGCACGTGATACCACCTCACCATGTTGGGTATTGTAGGACGTTCTATTCTATTCAGATGTCACTATAAATTGCTTTAAATATGTGCATAATGATCCCACTAAACTGTCAACCAATTAATGGGCCAACTCAATCTCTTGACATCAGACCAAATCTTTTGTTATTTTATTTTATTTTTGTTTCTTCACGAATCTACAAACATAAACTTAACTTTCATAACCGGATCATATGTTTTCTCTTTTATTTTTATTTATTTATTTATTTATACTTCCCTCAAAGCGTGCTAGCTTGCATTTTATTTTTTTTATTTTATTTTTTCAACTTTTTATATGCCACTTATGACCTTTGATGTATAAAACAGAGTTACACTCCCTGTCAGTAAGAACTGAAAAAGACAAAGATCAATATTTTTTTTTTCTCATCGATGCATAAGAATAACTAATTTATTAGGATTTCTTACTACTTCATAGCGTCATTCATCACTGACCTGGTATTTAATATGAGAAAATTATTATCTACTCATTGTACCACACATTTTAAATACTGATATAATCAAGGCCAGAACAACTAGTTGGAAGGGCAAGAGGGATGATTCAATTAATAAGGTAGGGAACATAAAGAAATGTGGAATTATAAGGGGCCAAATACAA
Organism: Artocarpus heterophyllus; assembly: GCA_025403435.1. NCBI lineage: Eukaryota > Viridiplantae > Streptophyta > Magnoliopsida > Rosales > Moraceae > Artocarpus > Artocarpus heterophyllus. Next base: position 2,032,680 of record JAJQZP010000037.1, read on the forward strand.
TTTTAGGAAAGACGAAACCAAATTTTTAAAAATTTCATATACAACATTAAAAGGAAAAAACCATAGATACAATTAACATGTTAATACAAACATACATGGATAGAAAGTAAAAAACCATAAACCAATAAATAAATACGTCAATGTTGTTATTTTATGTGACTAAAATCCAAAAAAAAAAAAAAAGAACTGCGGATGCCAAATGCAAGAGCTAAAGGGAACATTTTTATTGAACTTTGAATGATTGTCAAAGTTCTTAAAATTATAATTGCTTGCTATAAAATTCCACCAAAATGAACATAATATGTTTCCTCCCTCAATGACTCGTCTTCAGACCCACGTAGTGCCATATGCTACAGCTTGCCTTTTGACCTTTAGACCTCGTCTTACTCCAAGCCTGAAGCTCTTCTTCGGCGCATGATAGTAGTGAGCTATAGGAATTAAGCCTATACTTTGGTCTGCTCTCACTCTAAAAGCTCTAAACATGATCAACAATACGTGTTCACTTAAAAATGAACCAAAAAAAAGGTATTTATATTTACATGCTACTTGGTTTATTATTTTTTAAATGAATGATTAGAGAAAATGTTAGATATCAAGAACTACTAAAACATCTCCATTAGGCATAGAAAGCCAGTATTTGAACCATCTTATACCAAGAACTCAAGTACTCTAATTAAAAAAACAAATTAAATACATAAACAAGATAACAAATGCCGCCCAAAAGCTACTCAAAATAAAACACACTAACCCAAAAGAGCAAAGAAACCCAACTGCTCAAAAGACCAGTAGAGCTGTGCACTAGATCCAGCATAATACTCCTCCTATGTGTAGACCCTACAAATTGAACCTATGGACTATGTACTCTCTTATAATGTGCAAACTTTAAGGGGTCCTAATGATTTTAATCCTTGTTACAGTGAATTCCTATTATTTATTTCTGAAATAATTGGGTAAGCCATCCACATACTTGCAACATAGACAAATGGTTTGTATAGTTTACCTGAATAAACAATTAAAGTAAATATGTAATAACTGTGTTAACTTTATAAAACCGTCTGATATGATGATGATGATGATAAGGAGAAGGAGGTGGAGGAGGGACAAATGGTTCATATAGTTTACCTAAATAAACAATCAAACCAAATATGTAATAACTGTGTTAATTCTATAAAACCATATGATATGATGATGATGATTATAAGGAGGAGGAGGAGGAGGAGGAGGAGGAGGAGGAGGAGGAGGAGGAGGAGGAGGAGGAGGAGGAGGAGGAGGAGGAGGCTGATTAGGTTATTTTTTGTTAGACATGTATGCCCTAAGGAGTAAAATATTGTAATATGTTTTTGGAGACATTTTATCAATAAAGAAATTATTTATTGTTCATATCTCAAATGTTGTCCTCTTTATATTCATTTGTTGAATGTAAGTTAAGCAAATAGAAGCCGGAGACTATCAGTCTAAACCTTTAAGAATCAGACTTATGATAAATAGATTATACAGAAGACATGATTCTAAAGGTGATGGTCTAAATCATAAGATCCGCAATTAAAGGAATAAAGTTGGGCGCTTTATTCATGCTAAGATTGTTATATTGTCTACATCCCTAATAGGAGTTGGTTTGTCTTGGCCATCAAAGTTGCACTCCGCGAGTAGGAACATTGGTACATTATTATAGGTGACGATGTATTAGATCGGGATATAAAGTTGAATTGATTTATATTAATAATTCTATCTGTGCAAATCAATTCACTTTAGACAATCATATGTGATGTATCTTAATCTTGAAATGACTAATAGGCCCATTATTTTGACTTATGTCTTTTGATGTACCAAAGGGTGACATCCTGACTTTGTGATAGTGCGCATATCGGTATGTTAGAGACATGACTCTTGATAGCGTAGACCTGTTCTTTATAGATATAGAATCAATAGCTCTATTAGTAGAGTCAATGATATTCTCTTTTATGCTTTATCCTGTAATTGAAAAACTACAGTGCTCAACCATTTGGATGCATAAGTGTAACTGAATGATATAATGTCCTTGGATGGTAAGTTTTCTAATGGTGAGATACGGAACGTAAGACAAAAATAATCGAGAAGGTAAGATAAAATTTATTCTTAAACCGATTATGAATATACTATGGGGATACGACATATTATGATATGTCGTAGACACTTAGCTAATTTGGAGCTTCGTAATATTATATAGTTCGGGAGTGCAGCTCTAAGCTTTTAGTGGAGTAGTGTTAGACTTGATAATTATAAAATATGTATTTGGGATATTATATTTTATAATTATCGGAGCTTGAACTATATAAATCCATCAGGTCTCCTTTGCTAGCTTATAATAAATCCTGTAACGATACGACGTGTTTTTCCAATAAATTAGTGACTTATATTAAATTATTAGATTGGCTAAAATTCAATAGGATCAAATAATTCATGTATGTTTATTGGTTGAATTAATTTTGTAAATTAATTCAAGATAAACTTGTTGAATTATCGGGAATATTTATTTTCCTAAATATTATCTAAATATGACTGTTTTAATCAAATAACTTCTTTATTGGGATATTTAAGTTAAAGCTGAGGCTCTATCCAAAGAATCTCGGGTGGTAAATAAAAGATTCTCAAGGTGTAACGCCCCCTTTATGGGCATCACAGGTGTCGATACATTCATTCTTATTATCATTATATAAATTAAACTATTTGTATGAAACATAATTTGAAAACATATCCCAAGATCCATGCATACATTTATTTATTTATTTTTGTAAATTGCATGATTATAAACATTCTTTAGTTAGTTAAATATTCCAAATAATAAAATCATAATTTAAAATGAAAACGTCACAATATTTAAAAATCTACTCTCATTGTTCGGCAGACTGAACTTGAGACTTCGGCAAGCCAAACTTGATCGGCAGGCCATAATTCATCCACCGGCAGACTGCCCGAGGCTCTGCAATAGGATTTTTAAAATTTGCTAAGTTCGGCAGGCCGACCGACTAAAATAAAAAAAATTAAGAAGTTTATTTAAGACGAGTTCCAATACTTCAATGAGCGGAAGACAAATATACTTAAAAAAAAAAAAGATAAAATATTAAAACATAGTTCATAAATTCTTTAAAACTTATTAAATAAATATGTTCAAATTATAAAACATAACATAGTTCATAAATTCTTTAAAACTTATTAAATAAATATGTTCAAATTATAAAACATAGTTTATATCATTAAAACTTCCTTCTTTGGCGTCCTTCTGTTTACAATTCATCATGCTTAGCTCACACGCCTTTCCTTGTCCTACACCTAGTCCATAACTTTCTTACCCTTATCTACAACATGATATAAAACTGAATAAGCTAATGCTTAGTAAGTACATTTATATCTCACAACTTAAAGCATTTTATGAACATGATCATCATCTTCAACACAATAGTGCACTAGGCACAATTTCATAAGGAACATATCTTTCATTATTTTGTCCATGTTAAAATTTAATTCATTTTCTCTTAAGGGCCCAAGTGTTGCATCATAAACATCAATATAGGCGCACCGTCATGAGAAGAGAAGGGTAGCTAATCCTAAACCAAACATGACATTATAACATAACATAAACGTGGGTATGCAACACTTATTTAGGTGATACATAAATATATACATAAATGTATATTTATAGGTTTTGAAAGACATTATCATCGAAACATGCATAAACTTTAAACATAAAACTTTTATAATAAAACATCATATTAAACCATTGTGGAAATCATTATAAAACCATCATGAACATAGATTTCAAACTTTTCATAAACCACATGATATTGCAGGTGAGAACGTACTTACTTGTGTAGCTTACTTAACCTTAATTTTGTAGGTGACGTTGCCGCAGTCTTGATGTGCTCACTCCATAGTGTGTTCATGTCATATATATTTATTTAAAATGACAATTAACATTTATCTCAAAGAATTATACAATATCATATAACATCTTCCATTTCCAAAATACATTTACAACTCTAAATCAAGAAATACATAAACATAATTTTGCTTACCTTTATGTATTCAAAACTCAATAACTCATAATTCTTATAAAATTCAAGTACCAAACTTGGCAAGGACAAAGTTAACATATAAACCTATCACCATGGTTTTTCATTAGCCATAACAATTTCATTTAACAATTTAAATAAATCACATATCATACAATACAAAATCTGCCAGCAATATAACACAATGAGCAATCCCTACTAAGTTCATATAATAAATTATTTACATCCAAAAATAATTCCATAAAAATCCTGCATACATTAGACACTAAGAGCCTCAACATATCCAAAAATCACCTCTAAATAAATTCCATATAATCCAAAACATAAGTTTGAATTTCAGAGACATAACAACCATAAACAATTCGGTTAGTGAATTACATGTAATAATTATTCTCAAACAATTTAAAATAAATTAAATAAACTTCAAAATTCATATGACCACATATTAACATATAATTACAGTAGCACAAAAATTCTCATCACCAAATAAAATCATTTAATTATAAAAAAAATGCCACACAATAAAAGTTCAACACTTTACCGATAAGGTAGTCTAAAAAAAAAAAAACTAGTTTCAATAAAATTTCAATAACACATGAAATATTCATCAAATCATCACAAGACTTTCCAGTCCATAACTTAACATATACATGAACATAATTGCCAAATTTCGTGGAAAATAACCTTCATTTTCATCATGAACAAAACCTATACTTAGTGCAACACAACTAATCAGCAACAAATTTCTGCGAGTAGTAGAGAAAAGAAAATTCATATCTTATTGTAGAAAAATCCAATACAGGTCAAATTTTGAGGGTTAGTACATAACACATACATAAACAACATGTTAAAATTTTAGAGCAAAACGAAAATTGGATAGAAAGATATGGTAGACGCATTACAGGAGGAAAATATGTTTTGAAAATACTAAAATTGAGTTCATACCTTAAAACAGATTCTTCTCAAGCTTTCTTGAATTTACTCCAATGAAATTTCAATATATTTTTCAAATAATAGCAGAGGAATTGAGAGGGAGAAGGAGGAGAAAAAAAAGTGAAGAAGAGAGAGGATGAGAGAGAGAAAACGTGAGAGAGAGAGCGAGCGTTTACGTGAAAAATAAAAATGGCATAAAGAAAGGATGGTCTCCCCCACTATATCAGAATTTTCTGACTGAGATTGTGGTTAATTCACGTGGAAGATGGGGTACAATAAGGGAAAGTCAACAAATTTTGTCTCACTTACCATATTTTACTTTTTCAAAAAGAGAAACCATATCAATTAAATCCAATCAATCCAAAGTCAAACATTTTATCTCCTTAAATGAGGAAATTAATCCAAAAATGTACCAATCAATCAACAATCATTATCATCATCATTGTCACAACTTAAGGAGATTTCTGTTGATTGCTCGTCAGTTGTCATTGGCCTGCCGATTTCGTGAAGTCCAGCCTGGTGATGATGTTCTATCAGCCTGCCGATTCATGAGGGTCATTTTGGCATGCCGAACTTGAAAGTTCAGCCTGCTGAACTTGAAGGTTCAGCCTGCTGAACTGCCTTACAAAAGTTAAATAAATCATTAATTTATTGCAAAAATTAAAATTAACATACATCGTAAACAACATGAACACGTGAGCACATCTATTCTACGTGATCGTCACCTGTCATAACACTTAAAATAAAATAGTCAGTGACAATAATATCATAAATCAATAAGGAAAATACTTAACGTCGTCACTAATACGACCTAATCCGTTACATGAAAATTGGCGGGTGTTACACAGGGATCATATTATCGTAAGTTCGGTAGGCCGATCTATTAGTTCAGCCTACCGATGGAGTAAGTTTGACTGGCCAATCCGTTAGTTTGGCATGTTGATCTAATGAAAATTTAGTCAAATATATTTTGCGTGATTTAATCAGAAGTTGATCTAGATTTAAATTTTTGAGGCCATATCTGATAAAGACTAACCTTGGATCCGACCTCTATAAAAAGGAAGTGAATTTTTATTTAGATTAGTTGAGAAGTTAAGAGTGCCTACTCTGGTATTAGATACTCTAAAATTCCCTAAGAGTTATTGTTCACAATCATGAACCTTTGCTTTGGTTCCTCTCAATTGGCTGGAAGGAGAGTCACCGATAGAAAAGCTAAATGACATGTGCCCACACACATTTCGGTCGTGGATAGAGAATAGCAAAGAAGACTAGTTGATTGAGGCTCTTTTGGAACGTTATTCTCTATAGTGATTGTAGGAGCTCTTCAGCATACAAAGGTTAGTAAGATCTGATTAATTTATGTATATAACATAGCAAACTTGTGTTTTAGAAAATATTTTGATTTAAAATTTTTAAATTCTGCTGTGTACTTGTTTTTCTAACAATTGGTATCAAAAACAGGTTTTACATAAATTTGCGAATTTGTGATCATGTGATATATATAAATTATATGGTCTTGATCTCTTCTATGCTTGAATTTAATATTTTAAATAGTTGGCACTCTAGGGTTTCTATATATTTATATGTTGTCATGAGATTATATAGTGATTGTTTATTAATTAATTATGGTCAGTTAAATTATTATTTAATTATTTGTTAATTAATTAATTTATGCCAGTTATTGTTCCCCCTAGGCCAGTTATGCAATAACCACATTTTGACTTCGTTATATTTGCATTTTATTAATAAAGAGGCATTTTCATTATTGTTTTTTATTCTAATTTCATGAATAGTTAATTCTGCCAATGGTCATCAAGTATGTGACTTGATAGTAAAACTCTTAGGTGAAAATTGAATTCTATTTTAAATTATACCTAGTCGATCATTATTATTGGGATAATAATGAATGAAGACTAGTATGAAGTTTGATTGATGATTATGTTTTACTAATCATGTGAGATACTAAGTCAACTTATAGATACATATTTGAGAAATGATGTATTGGATCGACCCGCTATGAGAATATTGCACGGATAATTGTCATAAGTGATTCTCATCACAATAGTATTATCCTAGTCCTCTGATCTGAAATCACCATTGTTTCCTATATGACAAGTTCTATATGTTGACACATTCTAATATTATCTTTAACAGGATGATGGAATAGAGTGTTGTTGGATATAGAGTGAATCATTTGAGGAATATGAGTGATTAAGAAGGAATTTATCCATCATTTATTATGAGAAAGATATCTATGGGACCCTCGATAAGTTAGACTGAAAAAAATTATGGCCATATTAGAATAAATTAATAAGGGTTATCAATATCAGTCTATTTAAGATCGAGAAATAATATGATTGAATAGTATAAGGTTGACATAAACCATGCCTTATGTTCAACCAAGGTATCTAGTGACAAAAAGACTTTAATACTTATTGTGGATTCGGTTGTGTCAAATTATTGACATTCACATAACTTTGGTAATCATAATGTCTTGCTAGAGGCCGCTTATAATTTGTGGGCCAGAAACAGAATTCAAGCCTACTATCAACGTTATGTGAACCTATAGGGTGGCACACTTAGAACATACCAAAAACAAATTTTGCGTTTACTGTGTTTAGGTTCAATGAACCTGATAATGTCCAGATTCAATGTACTAGATATGTCTAGTTTCATTGAATTTGACATTATCTAGATTCTTTGAATCATATTCGAATTACAGTTTACCCTAGTTAAAATCTGACTCTATCTCAAAGTCAATAGATATATATATATATATATATCTGTTTTAGGGTTTCTAGCCAAATTAAGAAAAAGAAGGCGTTCTATTATTCTAAAAGGCGAGAACATTAAAAACCCTAAAAATTAGAGATAATCATTTAATGCAAAGGAGAGGGTGCTAGCACACCAATTTATTTTGAGAGAGTCTGTTCGTGTGGATACCTGTAGAGGGCGTTGTTCTAAGTAACAACGTCTAAATCCAATCCCGAATACAAAAAGCTCGAGTTAGGGTTACATCGGAGTGAACCCGCTCTCTTCCTTCTAGAAATCTTACCCCTTTTTGTTATCCTGGTACGATTCTATGGCTTTCCTATCAATCTAATCGAATTGCATGGATCCTGCGAGGGTTTTGTGAGAATTAATTTTAATTTTCTACTGCGTATTTGAATAACAAAATCCAACAAAACCCAACAGTGGTATCAGAGCGACTTGCGAATTCAATTAAATTGATTTTATATGGTTCTGTGTATATGTGATATGCATGGATACGATTTATACATTAATTAGATTAATGTGTTTGAGGTTTTTTTGATTAAACATTTTTACCATGTTAATTTGATTAATACGTTTACCGTTTCTTGTAACCTGTTGTTGTTGATTTGATTAATATTACAATTTAACAAGAATCCAGTAATCCGTTTTGAGATGATTTAATGATATATTGTAAATCTAGTTTTGGTTTTATTAAGGTGGTGTATTGTTTAAATGTTAAACAGTGATAATCTATTTTGAACAAATTAATAGATATCATAGGGTCTGTTTAATTGTTAAACAAGGATGATCGATTTAGAACAAATCAATAAATTTCATGAATCCATTTAAGTGTTAAACAGAGATTAATTAATTATGTTATGAACAAATTAGGTGATCTAATTAACTAAAATTAATGGATTTAGGCAGCAACTCATCCAAACGAGTAAGGTAAATCGTTTACCTTTTGGGGGTGCTACCCTTGACCCTCACCCACTAACTGGCTAGCGAGACCGCCACCAAGGAGCAGGGGCGCTGCCCCTGGGACCCCGCAAGGGGTGCTGCCCCTTAACCCCAAATTGATTCGTCACATAAATCGTTTTGGTCATAAAAAAAATTTAACTATAATGAAATTATATTATTATGTTTATGTGTTTAGTGTGAACTGCATGGTGCATAGCATGGTCCTTTATACCAATGTGATTGGTAGGTTTTAATTAATTTTTTCTGGCTTTGTAATTTTAAATACAGCCTACGTGTTGTTTTTCAATTTTTTGTAATTTATTTATTTATTTAGTAGAAATAGAATAGTTTAAATTGCAATTTGTAATGTAAAATTGAAGCCCAAGATCAAGATAGATGAAGGTCCAAGATGGAGGCTCAAAATGGAGTCCGTTCGTGGCAATCTAAGGAAATCCATGGTGATGAAGATTACCTAGGATTGACCATTAACCTTCATATTGGCTTATGAAGATCAATCTAGATTTGGGCCATGCTATGACATGTTTATTGTGTTATTATTATGCTATGTATGTGATGTTGCGTATATGATGCTATGTATGTGATGTGACATAATAATAAACAATAAAATAAAAAAAAAGTAGAACCCTCACTTAATATTAAGTCATTAGCATGCCTCCCATAATTCAACACTTGTTAAGACTTGGATTGCTAAACATAGGTTCTGCCAAAGCAGTGTGTGGTAAGCCATCTAAGTAAGACAAGATGGATAATAGTGATATCCATATGTTTGAAATGGTTAGACCTAACTAGGTTATCAAAATGGTTTTGGACCTAGGGCATTAGATGGGATTTTAATTTGCGAGGACATGTGATGTCAAATCCCATATTTATCCAAGAGTTACATAAGATGTAATTGGTAAGGTGTTACCTACCTAAATAACCATACTTTAGGTGATAAGCCAAAGCTTACTTAAAGTGAGGTGAAATATGGATCTTGGCCCACTAAAATTACACTTTTATGTATTTCTCATCCTTAAAATCTCAAGTAGAACCCCGAGTTTAAATAGAGCATACATAAAGCAATCATTTATATAAACTAAATATGTCTACTTCCCAGTCCACCAAAGAAATAAAGAATGTCTATGTCTTTTGTGGTTCCAGCCCTGGAAAAGATAAAGTCTATTTAGAAGCTGCAAAACACTTAGGGCAAGTCCTAGCACGCAAGAAGATTAATTTGACCTATGGGGGTGGTAGTTTAGGATTAATGGGAAATGTAGCAACAACAGCTAAGTCTAGTAGTGTCAAAGTCTTGGGAATTATTCCTTTACTCCTAGCTGAAGGGAACCTTTGTGGAAAAGCAATAGGTAGGGAGAAAAGAGTTTTTGACACCCTTGAACGTCATAAAGTCATGATTGATAATTTTGATGCTTTTATAGCATTACCTGGTGGTCTAGGTACCCTTGAGGAAATATTCGTAGTTGCTAGTAGATAATTTTTGGGCTTTCATTCTTTGCGACTTTTAAATGTAAATGGTTTTTATGATGATCTTTTAAAATTTTTAGATTATGCTATGGGAGAAAACTTCATTGTAGAATCAGGGAGACAAATCTTTATTACCACCTCAACAGCTGAGGAATTGTTAGATAAGATGTAAATCATCCATTCAGAGTACGACACTGCAACGTCCAAGCTTAAATGGGAGAAGGAAAGCCAAAACCGGCCATTTGATTTGAATCTCAGTTTGTAATCTTTTGGTTTTACCAATGGCTTGTACGTCCGTGTTTCATATGTTATGAATAACCGTTTTCTCCACACTCTGTGTTTCTTATGATATGTTGTTGTTAAAATCTTTAGATTCATTGACCCTAATGCCAGGATGGCTGGTGGTACAGAGTACTTGATGCTCTTGAAACGCATCCCACTTAAGGTTTGATCTTTTGTTCATCGATGTTTATGTATTATATAAGCATGCATGAGATAAATAACTGGTATGTGGAGTGCCTTGTACTCTCAAAACATATCTGCATCATGTTTGTAATGTATAGTATTCTGTTAATGTTTTGTGGAAGTACCAAAGTCAATTGTGCGGATACTCTATAGAAAATTATGAGTGTGTTATGTGGGTAAAATGTTTGTGTATCATGCAGGTAACCGTTTAATGAAGAATTTGTCAAGTTGGCTATAATTACGAGATTCCATTTAATATCTCCATATATAAGTTTAATGTATGGTTTTGAGATAGAAGTGTTTGTGTTATATGTTTTATGATTATGTTTTAGTTTATTAGTTGGAATATGAAATCAGCCATCCTTGACTTTTCCTTACTCAGAAAGGAAAAAGGAAATCAAAGATGAAGTATGTAGAGTTTCTCTAGCAATGTCCTTAATGTAATTATAGATCATGGTAAATGGATAGTGGAGGACTGAAAAAATGGTATGATCAGCATGTGTGTGTTTTTTATCAGAATCCTAAACCATAACATGGTGTCGTAAGTTGGAACCTACTAGAAATACTCTTGTTGAGAGATTTAATATTTAGAGTAAGATTGATATCCCAAACAAATGAAAGGATATATAGTAAGCTATGTTTAGGGACAAATAACACTGAGGGTGTAGGGACGAAAGCAAAATCACTATAGAATTGTAATTTTTACTAGTATAGTCAGATTTGAAAATTTGAGGATGAAATTTCTTTACGGGGGTAGAGCTGTGACACCCGATATTTCCCTAATGGGTATTACGGTAATTAAATTAATTATTAGTGTGCCAATTAAAATTTTTTTATATTTAAAATCTATTTCACAATATTTATTTCTATTTATTTTTTAAATTTCCTAAAATTTCTTATTTCTATTTAGTATATTGACTAAAATGTCCTTGGAACTTCTAATTAATTACAAAAATGTCATTTGGCATTGTATGATCTAAAGTCACCGAAGGGGACTATGGTATACCTACCCTCAACTACCATGTTTCCTCCCTTCAATGATCTGTTTCCTTTTCAGCCTCTCAATCTTCTTCTCTCACATTTCTTCTTCTTACTTCTATCTTCTTCCTTCCTCTTTCATTTAGACACAAAACAAATAGCAAAAACTCTTTCTAAGGCAGCCACAAAAATCAAAGAAAGAACCAAAGAAAAGTTCAAGACTTTCTTTTACAAAATCCTACAAACTATTCTTCACAAATTTTAAAGTTTGAAAAGGCTTAAGCATTTCTAAGACTTTTAAGCTAAGTTTTGAGGTTAGATTTCTAAAACTTAAACTTTGATTTTAAGTTGTATTTTGGCATGGGGATTGTGAAAAACATGTTCTTGATGTTTCTAGGCAATTATACAACATTCTTGAAGCTTGATTTCTATAGATCTTGCCTTAAAATGAGTTTTAGAGTTAGTTTTAAAAAGTTTTGATTTTTGGGTTTAAAATTGTTTGTTGAGCATGAAAATTTTGAAAGGAATAATCTATATGCATTTAAATGTGTTAATCCATGGTTTTTATGCATTTTCTATAACTTAAAAATTGTTAAAAAGGATCGGATCAAGTTTTAAAGTTTGAAATATTTGAAAATAACAATACGGAATTTCTAAAAAATTGTTCTATCGGTAGGCTGGATGAACAGTGCTGATGAACGATACCAGGTGAACAGTACCGATAGGCTGATGAACAGTAATTACAGGTAGGTAGAGAGTCTAAAAATAGCAGTTTTGATTGGTAGGCTGAAAACATTGATCGATAGGCTAATCGGGCAGTCCAAACTCATATGTTTTTCATCGTTTTGTGTCACAAAATGTTCCAAGGATCTCATATAAAAGATTATGGCACACTAATAAGAATAGATGGTAATCGGTATGATTATGGATTAGGAATTGAGTAAAAGTGTGGTTATTTTATACGTCATAGGATAACGAAGTACTTGGATCTTACGTGGTACACTTGATATTGTGAGTTGGAAGTTCTTAGCATGGTATTTGCCAAGAGGCAGGGATTCTATTACTCATCTTGTGTGAGGTTTTATGGAATTAAAAATTGATTGTTTATTGCAAGATAAATATGTATGTTGAACCGTTAATATATATAAGACTATAACATGAACTCGTCCTGTATTGTATAGTGAGGATTTTATTGGTTTTGACACATGTTGTTGTAAATTAAAATGCATGGTTAGGAAAAACTAACTCTATACACTATAACAAATTTGAGATTATACAACCTTCGTTTAATGATCATTTCTCAAAAACTGTCGTGATAATGTAAAAAAACACGGCTAGTTATGGTCGCAAACACGAAAACGGTCGTGGTAACAACAGGAGCTACCACGACGGTTTTTTAAAAAACAGTCGTGGTAGCTCCTGCTGTTACCACGATGGTTTTTTAAACAACCGTCGTGGTAGCTTCAGTTACCATGACAGTTTTTTAAAAAACCATCGTGGTATCTCACTTTTTATCTGCTTTTCCATCTCGATAATCAAACACAAATCAAAAACTCACCTTTAAAAATGAACATAGGGCCCTCCGAAACAGCTACCGCCGTCCCTCTTCACCTCCAGACTTCTTAATCTCATTGGAAATTGTAAGTTTTTTGTTAGAAATTGTTAAATTGTTGTTGATTTTATTGTTTAATTAATCCAAAATTGAAAAATTTTAGTTGATTTTGTTGTTTATTCCGTGATTATTGTGTTATGGATCATGGGTTTGATTTATTTGTTTTATAATGGGTATGTGTAATTTGTTTTATAATGGGTGATGCTTTTGTTTAATTTTATGATTAATTAGATCAAAAATATATGGTGGGTATATGTATATAAGTTGTGAAATTCATTTTAAGTGAATATTTGCTATTTATTATTTCGATTTAGGACTTGCAAAATGGATAGGAAATGGATGTGGGTTTTTTGATTGTCTAATGAATATGTGAACGGTGTGGAAGAGTTCTTGGATTTTCCCAAAAGTCATGCCAATGGTGATAAAATTTGGTGTCCTTGTGTTCAATGTGGAAACCATAGATTGCATCCAATTTCAATTGTTAGAGGACATTTATTCCAAAATGGAATTATAAGTGGTTATCAAACGTGACATTTCCATGGCGAGTCTAATTTCAGTAATCCAACTTTAGAAAGTAAAGGGAAGGAATCTATTGTGGAGGATAACATAGATGATCATGACAATATGGTTGACATGGTCAATATTTGGAAGAACACTTCGTGCACCGTCTGGATGTATTTAAGGCAATGATGAATGATGTCGAGACACCTGTGTATAAGGGGTGTACCAAGTTCACCAAATTTTCTGCTTTAGTTGGATTATGGAATTTGAAAGCGTCGGGTAGGTGGTCAAATTCTAGTTTCACAAAGATTTTAGAATTTTTAGGAAGGCTTCTACTAGAGGGTAATAAATTACTAACTAGTATGTATGAGGCTAAGAAGACTTTGAGCACCTTGAGAATGGATTATGAGAAAATTCATGCTTGTGAAAATGATTGTGTTCTCTATAGGAATGAGTATGAGGACGAGAATTATTATCCGGTTTATCAACAAGCACGGTGGAAGAAAGGAAAGGAGCCAAAAGACGGTAAGAATGGAGTGCCGAAGAAAGTGTTATGGTACATCCCACTGGTACCACACTTGAGGCGTTTATTCAAAAACCCAGAACATGCCAAAATTTTGACATGGTATCATGATAAACGGGTGGATGATGGTATGCCTAGACACCCAACAGATTCACCACAATGGAAGACTTTTGAAGCCGATTATCCTGACTTTTGCAGATCCAAGAAATATACATTTCGCTTTGTCGACGGATGGAATGAACCAACATGGTAACATGAGTAGTAGGCATAGCAGTTGGCCCATAATACTTGTTAACTACAATCTCCCTCCAAAGATATGCATGAAGCAAAAGTTTTTAATGTTGTCTTTAGTGATTTTGAGTCCTCACCAACCAGGAAATGACATTGATGTATACTTGGCACCGTTAATCGATGACCTAAAAAACTTGTGGGAAAATGGAGTTGAAGTTAGAGATGCTTATCGAGAAGAGACGTTCACACTCCGTGTAATGTTGATATGGACAATTAACGACTTCCCCGCATATGGCAATTTATTTGGTTACTAGGTGAAGAGTTCTATTGGTTCTCCTATTTGCATGATAGAAACGTCTCACAAACGGTTGAAGAATGGTAAGAAAATTGTTTTTCTTGGTCATAGAAGATGGTTGCCAAGAGATCATCGTTACCACAAACAAAAGAAAGCCTTTGATGGCAACAGCGAAAAAAAAGACCCTCCTCATCCTTTGACGGTTGAACAAATATTTGAAATGGTAAAAGATATACAAGTCGTATTCGGGAGGAGAAAGCGAGGTAAGGATGAGCCACCGATTAATGGACTATGAAAAAAAAGATCAATCTTTTTTTTATCTTCCATACTAGAAGACACTATTTGTTCGTCATTGCTTGAACGTTATGCATATTGAGAAAAACATTTGAATCCATAGTTGGTACATTGCTTGACATTCCAGGCAAGAGTAAGGATGGTGAGAAAAGAGGGAACTGCACTTACTTACCTCCAGCGAAGCACACGTTATCAACAACAGATAAGAGAAAGCTTTGTGAATGGCTTGCTTCATTGAAAGTTCCGAATGGGTATTCTTCAAACTTTAAGAAGTTGGTGTCGGTGAAGGATTTGAAACTTATTGGCAAGAAAACACACGATTGTCATGTGTTGGTGCAACAATTACTACCACTTGCTTTGCGAAGAATTGCAACAAAGAATGTGAGATTTGCAATTACCAAGTTGTGTTTGTTCTTCAGTTCAATATGCTCCAAGGTAATTGATCCACTTATGCTAGATTCACTGCAATCGGAGTTGGTGCAAATCTTATGCATGCTTGAGAAGTATTTTCCACCAGCATTTTTTGACATCATGATTCATCTAACGGTGCACTTAGTACGCGTAGTTAAGTTATGTGGACCAGTGTATTTGAGATGGATGTATCCATTTGAAAGATATATGAAGGTTTTGAAAGGCTATGTGAAGAATTGAAATAAGCCAAAGGGATGTATTGTAGAAAGTAACATAGCTGAGGAATCGGTTGAATTTTGCTCCGAGTACCTATCTAATGTGGATGCAATTGGGGTGCCCAAGACTATAAACATTGAAGCTAGGGGACTATCTATTGGCAATCCTTCATCAATAAATCGAGAGGAGTGGGAGCAAGCATGTCTTTATGTCTTGCACAATGCTAATGAAGTGGAACCTTTCATTGAGGTGCACATGAATGAATTAAAAAAAACCCAAAAAGAGCAAGAAATGAGAAGTGGTTACAAGATGAACATAACCAGACCTTTCGGCTGTGGATTAGAGCACACATCTATGGCAAGTGCTCCATATCACAAGATGTAAGTATGTCACCAGACTTGAAGAACCTAGCTAGAGGACCATCATCGTTAGTTACAAGGTATACGTCATGTTCCATAAATGGTTACACTTTCTACACTCGTGAAAGATATGAGAAGCATCCTGTCCAAAATAGTGGGGTGACACTCCATGCCGAGGCTATGCATATTGCCTCCACCAAGGACAAGAATCCGTTATATGGGACCATGAACTACTTCGGTTTCATTGAAGATATTTGTGAACTTGATTATGGGGGATTGTGCATAGCACTTTTTAAGTGTAAGTGGGCCGACAACAACTACGTTAAGAATGATAATGACAGCATCACGGTGGTTGACTTTAGAAGATTAGGATAGAAGAATGATCCCTTCATTATGGCATCACAAGCAATCTAAGTTTTCTACACTATAGATCCCCATGACATGGAGTTGTCTCTAGTTGTCCCAATGAAGCCAAGATTAGTTATCGATGGTGAAGAAGTTGTCGAGGATTGCACGGACATCCCTTCATTCACAAAGGGATTGCCATCGATTGAAGAGATAGATGATTTGAAAATGAAGTTTCGCACTTGCTTCGTGAAGATGTGGAATGGATATGTATTGACGAACCAATGAAACAGAGAAGAAAGAAATGAGCATCTATAAACCAATTTATGTTAATTTATTTTCAAATATTTCTTTAATTGGTTGCATTTTTCATCTTTTTTTGGGCGTTTGAGATAGCTATTTATAGTTATATTTGTGATGAATGTAGAGAAAAAGTATACATTTTGGGTCATTGGATGTTTAACACACGGGTTGGCTACCCTAGGCACAAGAGAAAAACATATGGCAGCGGTAATTACACCAATTTTTTACAACAGTTTATAAATAAACTGTCGTGGAAATTAATGTTCCACGTCGGTTTACCGAGAAACCGTCAACCGTCGTGGAATATTTTCTTATAGCATTTTGTTTGCTGTGAAAGGCCTGCATTTAATTTGCTGGAAATTAATCTTCCATGATGGTTTATCGAGAAACCGTCATGGAAGGAGTAAACCGTCGTGTAATATTTTTTACAGCATTTCATTTGCTGTGAAAAGCCTGCATTTTATTGGTTGGAAATTTATCTTCCACGATGATTTACCGAGAAACCGTCGTGGAAGCAATGGAATATTTTTTACAGCATTTTATTTGCTGTGAAAGGCCTGCATCCCACGATGGTTTATTGAGAAACCGTCGTGGAAGACAGGCCTTTCATAGCATTTTTTGTGCTGTCAATAACATTCCATGACGGTTTATTCTTAGTAAACTGTCGTGGAAGGTTCTGCAGCACTAGAAATGCTATAACATTTTCCACGATGGTTTACTTAGAAATCATCATGGAAGGTGTGTGAATCATAATTTTTGAAATCCTCCATGTGGCATAATCAACTCCACCTTTGTAAATTTTGAAAAGCACGCCGAGATCCTCATTTTGAATAAGCCTCTCTTTCTCTAAAAGTACTCCCTCTCTCTCTAAAATCCCTCTTTCTCTCTCAAGATCACTCTCTGTCGCCATTGCCTCCTAGCCCTCGGTAAGCTCCCCCTCACTCTCTAAATCCTTTTCCCCCTTGCCCCCCTTCCCCCCTTCCTCTATCTCTCCTTTTCCCACCCCCCCCAGTCGCCCCACCCACCCCTGGCCCAGCCCCTCCTGCCCCACCCACCCTGCACCTAGCCCCCCTCGCCCCCCTTACCCCCACCCAGCCCCCCGTACCCCACCCACCTCCCACCCTAACCCCCCTTCCCCCCACCCAACCCCCTCGACCCCCATCGTCCCCCTCTCCCACCCACCCCCCTTCCCCCCTCCAAGCCCCCCACCCAAGCCCCCTTCCCCCCCCCCCCCCCAACCCAGGCTCCCCTCCCCCTACACCTAGGCCCCCTCGCCCCCTACCTGCCCCCAACCAGCCCCCCTCGCCCTCCTACCTAGCCTCCCGTGCCCCACCCACCGCCCACCCCAACCCCCCTCGCCCCCCTTCCTCCTACCCAGTCCCCTCGACCCCCCATCTTCCCCCTCCCCCCCCCCACCCCCCTTCCCCCCTCTAGGCCCCCCACCCAGGCCCCCCTCCCCCTGCACCTAGGCCCCCTCGCCCCCTACCTGCCCCCAACAAGCCCCCCTCACCCCCTACCTGCCCCCCAACAAGCCCCCCTTGCCCCCCTCGCTCCCACCCAGCCCCTCTTAAGATCACTCTTCGCCGCCGTCGCCTCCTCGCCCTCGGTAAGCTCCCCCTCCCTCTCTATCTCCTTATCCACTTGCCCCCTTGCCCTTTCGTCCCCCCCACCCCCCTAACCTCCCAACCACCCCCCCCTCGCCCCCCTTGCCCCCCTCGCCCCCCACCCGCCCCCACCTAGCCACCCAGGGTCCCCCCCGCCCCCCACCCAGGCCCCTTCTGCCCTCCCCCCTTCGACTCGCCCCCTACCCACCCCCCCTCACCCCACCCAGCCCTCACCCAACCCCCCTTGACTACCTCCCCTGCCCGTTGCCCCACCCACCCCCACCCCGCCCCCCAATGTGAAATTGTGTAATGTCATTGTAAACTTGTAAAGTTGTGAATGTATGAATATATGAAATTGTGTAATATCATTGTAAAGTTGTGAATATGTCAAATATGTGAATATTTTGAATATGTAAAATTGTGTAATTAAAATTGTAAAGTTGTGAATATGTGAAGATGTGAAATATGTAAATATTGTGAACTTGTGTAATTGAAATTGTAAAGTTATGAATATATGAAGATGTGAATATGTGAAATATGTGAATATGTGAAAGATGTGAATATTGTGAATATGTGAAATTGTGTAATTGAAATTGTAAAGTTGTGAATATGTGAAGATGTGAAAGATGTGAATATTGTGAATATGTGAAATTGTGTAATTGAAATTGTAAACTTGTGAATATGTGAAGATGTGTAATATGTGAATATTGTGAATATGTGTAATATGTCAACTTATATTATGCGATTTTTAATATGTAATTGTGTAATATATCAATTTAGAATATGTTAATTTTTGACTATACGATAGTATTTTAGTATTACTATGTCTGTCTTAGTTTTTGCTTACTTTGCATAGGTACGATGTCTCCCAAGGTTGATAGTGACCAATATAAGGATAAGTATGAAGAGTGCACTCCATCTTCATCACAATATAGCAAGGGAAAGCAACACAGTAAGCCACAAAGGCGAACCGAGTTTGATCCAAAAGTAGACTTTGAGCGAAAGGCTACATTGATGAAAAAAAATCATCGAATGAGGAAGAAAGGTTTAGGAATTGAAGTGACATTTGATTCAAAAGGCCAACCAGAAGGCACACCTAGCCATGAATTAAGCAGTTAGATCGGAGTCCTTAGTCGAGAGTACGTGCCTATATGGACAAAAGATTGGAGGTCTAAGGATTTGGATAAGGTAAAAGATGTGATTTGGAGACAGATTTATAAAGCTTTTACAGTCAAGGGTTGGTATCGGAAAAGGGCTTCGAAGGTTTGTGGCGAATTAGCAAAGGGGTTTAGATCTGACCTCTACATTACCTTCGTACGGCCATACCTTTCCATTCCAGAGGAGGATGAAAATGTATATAAACGACCTCCTATAGTAGTACACTACTACCCCTCCATAAATGATGATGATTGGGAAGCTTTTGTAAGGTATCGACATTCCATCAAATTCCAACTGTTATCAACAAACGCAAGAAAAAAAAGAGCAAAAAATGAATATTGCTCTATGGTTGGCCGAGTGGGATATAGAGAGCTCGAGCAATCATTGGTACGTTAATATCTTACTCATGTTACAAATATCAATTATTCTATCATAAATATGTTACTAATATAGCATTACACAATTAGCTAAGATAGGTGTGCTACCAACACGGGAGGAGTTGTGGGTAAAATCACATTAAGGTCCCGATAGACAGTTTAAAAATCCAAAAGTAGCAGAAATTGGGAACTTGATTGTAAGTTTATTGAACACGAACCATTAATTTGTAATTTAATACCTGTTGAAGGATCTTAAGAATAACATGGTCTTGTTGTTATTTTATAGGATGAATACACGATGCAACAAAGTCAAGGGAGCTTCCAATCGGTCAATAATGATGACATTTTGACGAGAGCACTAGGGAAACCAGAACATTCAGGGCATGTTTGTGGTCAATCAAAGTATGTGAAGTAGTCTCAATACTTTGACCTCCAATCAGGTACTTCAAAATTGAATTCCCAAATGTCGAAGATGCAGATGGAGCTTGCAAAATTGCGAGGTCTTATGACTAAGCTCATTTCCCAAGATGTGCCAAGTCGATGGATGGTAGCATCTCACAATGCAACATCTTCAAGTCTAGTTATAACCCTCCCAATAATGTAGCAGAAGCTCTAGAAGCCCAATTGTCATCTTCTCATCAAGAGCTCGAACAAGGTCAAGATTGCAGGCTCTTTATTGAGGATAAAATTAATGGTGGGTGTGCATTTGTTACGCTTAGAAAGGCATGGATAGAGAGTCTTCCAACTGATACAGTTCATGGAAGACGTTTAGGGGAAGAAAATGTACGTGTTAGCATCACTACCATCAGAGTTAGAATAGCTAAATTGCCCGTTCCAACACTTGAAGCAACAACTATGGGTGAAGCTACCAGAAGCTTCATCGCATGGCTGAAGTGGTTAGTTGAAGTCATCGCATTGACGAAGACAAGTGAAGCATCTAGCCACATTCCACAAGAACTAAGCGGAAAGAAACACCAAAAAAAGAAAAGCTTTACAAAAGCAAGACAATCACAACCTGAGGTAAAACAACAATAAGAACAACACGTTGTGAATGAGCCACTATTTGCTTTTAACTTCGCTTTAGTACCTCAAGAATTTATGCAGTTGGCTCTATACGCACATTCATTCATGCACGATGGGTTGAAGAATTTGTGCCTGATACTAGTAAATATCACTGGCAATGAATTGCCTATCTATGTGGGGCATGAAGACGTTTACTACTTCATCAACTTTGATAAAATTGGGGCAAACTGTATCTTGGTATACCTAAGGTAATAACTCCATCCTCAATTCATAAATTTTGAAATATAGGTAGAGTTGTAAGATGCTTTCAAATAAATTACTATTGTTTTTTATTGTAGTTTTTTGGCGAAATATTGTGAGCTTCAAGGCTTGGTGCAAAATTTTGGCTTCCTATCTCCGGCGCTTATTTCAAGTGCTACAATGACCTATAGAGTGATCGTAGAGAGCGCGCCACATCACTCCTCCACCTATTAGCTCAAGCACCGAGGGAGAAATTATTCTTCCTGCCATACAATGTTGGAGAACATTGGATGTTGGCACTTATTTCTCCATGGAAGGACTAAATATATTAGTTTGATCCCCTCGGACACCCACCACATGATGATTTCTTATCAATCATGAGATTGTAAGTATTAATGTTCTCTTTTAAAATTAACTATTTTAAGTCCCACATAATTGTATTGTCTAGTGATCATTTAGACATGACACATTGTTAGGGCGCTTAATGATTGGAAGCTTCAAGCAGGAAGTAGCGTCACAAACCAACCAAATAGAACGCTATATTCCAAACATAAGTTTCCAAGACAACAAGGAAACATAGAATGTGATTTTTTTATTCTACATTTCATGCGAGATATAATTACAAGTGGTATACAAGCCCTAGGAAGAAAAGAATTTTATATACATACGGATATACATGAAGTTAGATTAGAGTGGGTACAATTTGTAAATAGGTATGTAATTTTTAGGTAGATAGATAGAGATAGTAGATTCACAATTGTGCAAAATAGCTAAAATGTAAATGATCTTGTAAAATACCTTGTAATTTCAATATACATCAATTTTTGTATGCAATCAGGGCCTTGTTGTAATGGATAACACACAGGACTGGCCATCCCGTAGGAAATCAAAATTTTTGGAAAATTTTTTTTGTGGCTTGACCAATTTTCCATGACGGTTTTTCTATAAACTATTGTGGAAGATCTAGGCTTCCATGACGGTTTTTAAGGAAATCGTTGTGGAAGCTTAAGCTTCCACGACGGTTTTTCTATAAACTGTCGTGGAAACTTACCTTTCCATGATGGTTTTCAAGGAAACCATCGTGGAAGGTGTGGAAGTTTAGCCTTCTATGACGGTTTTTCTAGAAACCGTAGTGGTAGACTAAGCCCCACCACTCCCTCTCTTCACCAATTTTGCTCTTCCACGATGGTAAAAAATCATCATGAAAACTCGATTTTGTACCAAGAAAAAACCGTCGTGAAATTTTTTCACGACGGTTTAAAACCATAGTGGAATCTTCAGTCTGTAGTAGTGATAAATAATGTATGACTATAGAGGAATAGTAAGACGTGAAGAGGGTGATGGTTACGTCATTGGGTACGAATACCCTAAAAGGTAAAATAGGGTGGAGGTGATGACGCTCCCTTGGGTCGAAAGTCCCAAAGTCCACTGTACAAGAATCGACTTGGTAAGGACTCGAGGCTTGATGACCCCTCACTGGAATACCCTTAGAATGTTTGAAGGGTGGTCAAGCATGCCCACTTGGTTTTCGATGAGTTGAGTGATACTCTATTGAATGTGGATACCTAGGAATAATGATGAACTGTAACAATTGTATATATGTATATGTATGAAACTTGGTAATGATTAACTATGATATCCACGGAATATGATCATAATAAATCTCATAATTTGGATAATGATGAAAACTAACTAACCATGCAGGTTTAATGTGGTAAAGAATAAAACCTTAAGGTGAGTAATGGTTTTCCCTACTAAGCATGTTCTCGCTCATTCCCCTATATTTTCATCTTTTCAAGATTCACAGTGTGTGTGAGGTGATGACAAGAAATATAGTTAAGGAAGCTATATAGCTGTATTATGTTGGAATTATTTCATTTATGAAAGAATGTCCTTCATGATATTGTAAGCATCAATTGTTACTTTTTGTGACTGTATTAAGATGTGTTGAGGGTTGGAATAATGATGATGGCAGTTTTATATTATTAAAATTTAAGGTACTACATTAAACTATGGTTTATTTATTTGTTTATGTTTTTATTTTATTTTGAGAGTTTTTATTCAAGTCCTAGGCAAATTACTTTGATGTTTTATTTTTATTTTTTGATCTTTATTTTATTTATAAAAAATTGTTAACCCCCACTTAGGGGCGTTACAAACATTGATTAATAAAAGATTAATAGTTTAATTAAAGAGTTTAATTAATATATTAGTTTTATTGGAATTTGAAATTATGGGTTCATTAGTCCTCCCACTATATTACAAAACATTATTTTGATAAATAAAATTATTGGTTTAATTAACTAATTTAGAATTATGGAACTCTAAATTAAATATTATTCAAAATAAATTAATTATGTCTTTCAAAAAAATAAATTAATTATACATTCAATTATAATTATTAAATAATGAGATTATTTGATAACAAATAAATAATAATTAATTAGAAGACACATAGTGGGTCCCACGATGTATGTGGTACATACTGCTACAAGGAAGGGTTTCTTGTGTAGTCCAAGACTTGTTCACCAAGTTTCTATATCTAGAAGTTTCTAATCTTAATAATGTGCTTTAATTCAAAACTAAAAATTTGAATTTAGAAACTAATCAAATTGTATAACAAATAGAATTATTTCTCTCATTTTCCCCTCATTGATGCCACACATACATATATGGTATCTGCAGTGGCGCCCATCACTGATAAGTAAAAGGAAACTTATCTCTTTTATTTTAATTAAATATGTAATATTTAAAATTAGAATAATGGAAACTTCCAAAATTAATTAGGTATCTCATTCTTTAAAAATTAATCTCCTTTCATCCTATACACAATTAAGAGTCTTAACTAGACTGCAAAAACTCTGTCAGACATCCTCGTAATAGGCATGTAAAGAGAGTAAGAATGATAAGTGTTCTTTCATTCCCAATCTCACTTTGCTCATGTGTGTTGAGATTAGTGGAATAAAAAAAAAATAAGCAAGTGATATCTAGAAACCTTTATTCCATTCTACGCCCACACGTTTGTCTGGCCAATGTCTAGGACTAGGTGAAGAAGATGGTGGCATTGTATAGAGAACATTTTTTTGAAAGAAGATTTCTAACTTCTTATCTTCAACTAGATAAGCTTAAATTATATGTATATTTATTAAGCACTAAATTTATTTACTCTATGGCGTTGTTTTACAAAAGTTTTATGAAAATTTTTGTTATATTTATTCTGTACCTTACCATGTTTTTGCACATTTTCTCTAAAATCGTCTTTAGAAAACCTACATTAGATTGATCAACCTACTCATTTGAACTTGTTAGGCTATGATATCAAGATAGAATTTGGATTTGCTAAAGACTTTGACATCCATCTTAAAATGTTAGGTCAATTTGATAAATAGTATTGTCTGTGGTGTCATTTTTAAAATTTATCATTTCTATGAGAAAATTTAAAACATCTTACTTTTAAAGAATAGAAAGATAGAATTGACCATAAGTCTATCAGTGATGCCCTCAAGCCTATCAATGATGACTTCGAATCTATCATTAATTGACTCAAGTTCATCATTGATTATCTTTAATAATATTATTAAAAAAATAATATTTAAAAATATTATTACTGAATCTACTAGAAAAGATTTTTACTTAATTTAAGTAACCTAATCCAACAGAAAGCAAACTATAAATTTAGATCACCAAACTCATACTCCAAGGTCAGCTCCATGGAAAAGGCGCAGGAGGTGAAGGATACTGGACCAACGACATTTCCAGTAATCTTCCCGCCTCTCGTAGGTACCTAGATCTTTCCTCCAACTCCTTCTTTGGCTACATTTTGAGGAATATCTCAAACATGACGGAGCTCCAGCTTATGAACCTCTCGAAACAACTAGTTCACCGAAGAGACCGTGGCGAGCTTTGGTGAGCTCTAAGCGTTGTAGTACCTCTGGCTGGATCATGATTTGTTGGAAGGAACCTTACCTTCAGCCATAGCCAACTACTTGTCGCTCGTTTCACTTGAGCACCGAAGGGAACTCGATCACCGACGTGATTTCAGCTTCAATGTGGCGATCGATGCTATGGAGTCGACAGCGCGAAGCTGCCTCTTCAAAGTTGTGATTGGACGAGATAAGTGCAGCCCCACCAAAATGGTGTTGGAGATATTGGATCCAAAATGGTGTGATGGCGCGAGGTCTTGAAGACGCCATCTTGCGACGCTAATCTTCAAATGCAGCTGATCTCTTGAAGGAGATGTGCTTCAGCATTGAAACAAAAATGAAAATTTTAGAGAAAAAGTCAAAGAGTGAATTCAACAAGACGAATAGGGAATAGATGAGACAAGGATAATATCGCCTTTTCACTGCCTGACAGTCATGTAAATCTATAATGGTTTGAAAAAAGAAATTCGTTGGGATGCTTAATTGGTCTCTGGAAATGGTACCACACCTAATTATCTCTAAAATGTCATTTTATTAAAGGGTGAGACCCAATGTTCTTATAAATTTGTGTCTATTGTTATATTTTAATGATGTAGAACTCGAGGTTTATTTACCCTTTACATATATCATCATCTGTGACCTTTCACACAACTCTTTGGCTTTTTATGTATAGCTGATCCATTTCACACGTTAAACTGCATTAGGGTTGAAAAAAAAAAAGAAGACAACAAAACAATAAAGTAAACATAAAAATGGAAGAAATTGTTGTGAAGGAAGCCAAGTAATGGAAGTATAGAGAACGCAACGACGGTAGGCAAAACCTAACAATTGAGAGAAGAAATGGCAAAGTTATTTTGAAACAGGGAAAAAAAAAAGAACATAGAAAAACTCTTTCATCCTTGCTAGACATGTGTCCCACACACATACAAAGAGTGAAAAAAATGAGAAGAATAAATTAAAACTTACACTTCATTGTAAAATTACTAAAAATGGAATTGAAATAACAAAAATTACATAATAATTAGTACATTTTTATTATAGTAATTATTTTAATAATTATAATAAAACTATTATAGCTTTTGGTTATTCTTAAAATATTTTCAAAATTTTGTAAAAAATAAATTATCACATTAGTCTCTAATTTTTCACGAAAGAGTTATTTTGGTCCCTATTTTTTTATAGAACCGACCCCAATATTTTATTTTAGTTGCTGGGAAACTATTTTAACAATGAAACTATTAAATTTGGGCAGAAAAAATTGTTAGACATCATTTTTTAATTAAAATTACTAAATTACCCTTTAAAATAATATATACATTAAAAATTAATAAAAATTAGAACAAAATTTTATTTAAAAAAATCTAAAAAATGAAACAAATAAGTCAAAAACAAAAAAAAAAAAGAGAACAAAATCCAAATCTTCCTTCTTCTTCTTTCTCGGATCTTCTTCTTCATCATCATATTATGAAGAACAAAATTCAGTTTATTAAAAAATCTAAAATAACAAAATAAATAATAAAAAACCCAGATCTTCCTTCTTCTTCTTTCTCAGATTTACTTCTTCATCATAGTATGGAGAACAAAAGCTCGTTTATTCGCAGTTAACCCTAAAAGATTAAAATAAATGACCTAAAAAAGGAACAAAACCCATATCTTCCTTCTTCTTCCTTGGATTTTCTTCATCGTCATATTATGGAGGACAAATCCTAGACTTGAGGAACAAAAATAAAACCTCAGATCTTCTTCTTCTTCCTTAGAACAAAACCCAGACTGAATGAAACTTTTCTTTTTCATGGATGGGACCCACTGGCTCAACTCCAACTCTCAAAACAAGTTCTGCACAACTGGAGGCTCCTCGACATCCACGATGATGGGAACTAGACACAGAACTCACCTTCCACTATCATCTCCAAGGGATTTCACTATTCTACTACACCAAGAAGGTGGGAGGGTAGCGGACATTGAAGTGGTGGCGATGGGCCAAACCCTGCTAGATATGTATGTTCTCTAAATCATTGCCTTTTTAATTATGATTTTCTTGTTCCTGGATGTAAATTTTGAATGACAGAACATTTTGTACAGAGTTGATTAAATTTTTTTTTCTGTGTTTTATTGAATATGAACCATGTTAATTTTTACAAATTATGTTCAAATTATCCTTATTACGATTTCAAAAATTGTGCAAAAAATATTTACAAAAATATCGAATGAAAATGAACATTTTGATAATTTGTCATCAAGGTTTGGTTATTATGGCTTTTGCATATACATGAATTATGTGGTGCTTTTTGCTAGATCAAACGAATTCGCTTGTGGATCCAAAATCCTTCAAGTTCAAGAAGAATAGTTATGGGAAGCCTGAAGTGGGCTCTTTTTTTTTCAACATTTATGGGGTTTATTTTTGCTTATAATTAGGGCCGACAATTTCGGGCACAGCACGATAACACGATACGAAAATGATACGAGATAAACGGATCTGGACCACCCGTTTATTAATTGGGCCATAAATAGGCTAGCACGAATAACACAAAAATAAACAGGCTGGATTAGTGTTAACACTTCTAACACGCCTTAACACGTTTAATTAAACGAGCTGTAAAGGTGTCGACACGACATGACAAGACCCACCCGTTTATAACACATTTAAACTTAAAAATAAAAATATTTGAAATATCTGTAGTAGGTTGGTATTAATTATATATTGTATTTTTGTTAATTTTCTTTATTGGCTTTTTAAATTTTTTTTATTATTTTTTAATTTTTTTTAATTTTTAGTTAACTGTATCATAAAGTGCCATATGCATGTTGTTATCGTATCAACTCGTCATGGCCTGCTTAGTAATCGTGTTAATCATATCATGACGTGTTACACATGCCATAGGCGGGTCGTGTTCGTGTTTGCATTTCTAGCACGTTTATTAATAGTGTCATGTTTGTGTTCAGCCTAATCGTGTCGCGCTGTAAACGTGCTAACATGAACATGAATTTTGCCACCCCTACTTATAATCTTCTTACGTTTGCTTATATTTTTACATTTTTTACATTTTAATTTTAAATTTTTTTATAGAAATATGTTTTGATTTTAATTTCTTAAAAAATATTTATTTTACTAAAATGTCCTTACTAAAGATACCATGTGCAGCTCCTGTGACACAAAAGTTTATGTAGGTCAGCTAAAATGGTGCCTCGGCAACTAAAATAAAAAGTCAAGATAAGTTTAATAAAAGAAAGATTGGAGACCAAAATAACACTTTTGTGAAAGGTTGGGGACTAACGTAATAATTTACCCTCTTGTAAAATATATGTTAACTATATTACTAGTGAGATTTTGCTAATATCTAAGCAAGAAAATTACATAAAATGTCTCTTATAAACACTTTTTTATCAACATTGTCTCTTTTTTTTTTACTTTCAAAATTGCCTTTTTAAAGTTTCTTTTTAAAATTTGATTTATGGATTGACTTTTTTGTCCCTAATTCATAAACTAGATGAGAAACAAAACCTAATCTTTTTTTTTCATCTCTCTCTCTCCTCTTTCTTTCCCTCTACCTCCTCTCCCTCCTCTCTCTTCTTTACTACCCTATCCCTCTAGCCTTTCTTCTTCACCCTACCACAACTCATGCCACCATCCTTCTCTGGATTTTGAAGATTGTTGGAGTTGGCCCATTGCAGCTTATGTTTTCTCTCCATTACTATGAGCACCTACATTTGGGCTGATTTGTCACCAAAAATCCTTGGTTTTAACAACACAATGGTTTTTGTAGCAATCGACAGTGGTATTGCGGTGCCAAGACATGCTACTAGAATTTTGAAAGCATGTGTGAGTGCTGTAGCAAGTGAAACTGGCGCTGCAACACCAAGTTGGGTTTCTTCGGGTGCTGCAATGAGAAACCTGATAGCTATAGCGCCTAGGTTCTACTTTTAAGCCACTTTCTCCAAATCAGCGCCAATATACGATCCTTTTGCCCAGGTTTTGTCTTCTTTTATGCTCAAACATTTGCTTCTTTAGCTTTCCATGGCTTTCTTCTATTTTTAATAAAATAAAAAATAATTAGTAAAATAAAATAAAAAATAACATAAAGATATAATTAAACTAAAATTATTCGATGTAAATCAAACTTAAATAAACATAGAAAATATTCAAATAAAAACTAAAAAATTGTAATACTCAGAAATTTAATTAAGTACAATTAGTGTGTAAATGGTAGATTAGTATGCCTTAATTTAATTATTTTGTAGTATTTTTAAATTTAACTTACTTTTGGTTATTTTTATTTGTTATTTTGAATTTTGAAAAAAAACAATTTGTCAAATACCTGATATGTCCCTTTTGGAAAACCATGTGTTGAATATGGTTTTCATTATGCAAAACCACTCTCTCCCTCTCTATTTATTTCCCTCTCTTCCTCTCTTTCCCTCACCCTCTCAGACTCTCTCTTTCTCTCTTTCCTTTTCTCTTCCACGTTGCCTTTTTCTCTCTCTCCTCTCCCTTAAATTTTGATTCAAAGATTCCAACCCCGAGCCTCATTTCCGCTTGATTGAAGCCAAGGAACAAAGATTCATGCCTCAAATCTTCTCCAAAAATGCCCATCAAAAGGTTAGCCCTTTTTCTCAAAATCTTTAAGTTTTCGTTTTGAATCTTTCATGAATGTTTCAATCCGAGTTTGTGTAAGCTTAGATAATACTTGCCCTAAGTTCATGAGACCTTAGACACCCCGATTCCTAGCTTGATTTGAATGAAAATGAGATTTAAACTAATTTTTACATTTTTTTCTATTTTTGAGTTTAAACCTTTAATTCGCATATAAACTTGTTAGAAAGTATTTAAAGGTTTTCCATTATGTTATTCTACTTATGTTATTTAAAATCAGGGAGTTTAAAAAACAGGTTTAAAAGAGTTTTTGAACTCGAATTGATGAAAACCTGAGACTTAGAACTTTCTAGATCACGACAGATTGGCAGGTTGAACTCAAAGTTCAGCAAGCTAGATTCATGAGTCCAATAGACTGGATTCAACTCTTTAGTAGGCTGAACCTGGAATAGTTCGGTGGGCCGGTAGGCTGAACTGTGGAAGTTTGGCAGGCCAATAGGGCTTTGTAAAATTTTCCCTTTTTCACCAGTTTTCACTGTTTAAAACCTAGATAAAGACTTTGACCTTGAACATGATTTTGTGATCATTAAAGGCATACTAAGACAAATTGAGTTTACCTTTAAGGTTGTTTATAATTCTATAGAGCTAACGTATAGCGGGTTGGGACTGTGGTGTTGAACTTTCGTACGGGATATCGAGGTAGGACTAGGTACCTCTCTCCTTGATGGCATGTTTTAAAAAGGATTTTGGCCATAAGGTGATATTTCTCAAAATGTTTTCAAGAAGCATTTAAGGAAAAATTTATCAGTTGTTTTCATTAACTATTGAACAATGAATGATCATAGCGAATGACATAATGAATATAAATGATATACTTGGTAAAATGAGACCTACATAGTAATATGGAACCGAATGTGTTATGAATACCTTTCAGAATGATATAAAAAGGACATGATGCCATACTCAGAGATCGGGTCATGTAGTGTACAACCTTGGAGGCAAATCCCGAAACCCAGCTAGGCCACTACGGTGGTGAATATAGTGGCTTTGCCTAAAGATTAAGCATTGAGTGTTGGAAAAATAGTATGTAGTAGAATTTTAAAAATTTTATATCAGAGTATTTTCCAAAACACAAGTTTGACAAGCTATATGCATAAATTAACTAGATCTTACTAACCTTTATGTGCTGAAGAACCCTTGCAAAACGTGAAGAGAAGTAATGTTCTAGAAGAGCCTCAACCAACTAGTCTTCTTTGCTATTCTCTATCCACAACAGGAGTGAGTGTGGGCTCACATGTACAGCTCTTCCTTTAGGTGACTCTCCTTTCAACCAATTGAGAGAACCCAAAGCTAGTGTTCGTGATTTGTGAACAAAAGCTCTCAGGGAGTTTTCAGATTCTCACTAGCAGAGTATCACTCTTAATCTCTCAACTGATCTAAATAACTCATGTGACTTACTCCCTATTTATAGAGGTTGGGTCTAGGGACAGTCCTTATCAGATTAGGTCTCAAAAACTCAAAACAGAATCAACTTTAGATCAATATCTTATAAGATCTATGTAAAAAAGCGTGATCTTATCCTTTGCTCATCGGTAGGCCGAACATGTAGATCGACAGGCCGAACTGCCGAATAAATATCTCCACGAATATTTTATTTTCCACCGAGATTCTATAGGATAAAGTCTCAGTTTTAATTCAAATAATCTAATAGAGAAGTCATCTGATCAAAACAACTTTATCTAGATAATCTTTAAGAAAACAAATGAATTCCTAATAATTCTACAAGTTTATCTTGATCTAATTTATCCAAAATTAAATCAACCGATAAACAGGCAAGAATTATCCGATCCCAATAAATCAACAAGTTTATATTGAATTGATTTTATAACAAAATTAATTCAACCGATAAACACATATGAATCATCTGATTCTTCCGAAATTTAACCTATCTGATAAATCTGACATAAATGACCATTTATTGGAAAAGCACGTCGTATCGTTACAGGATGTTGTGAGCTAGCAAAGGGGACCAAATGGACCTATATAGTTTAAGTTCCCGATAATTATGAAACCCCAATATCCCAGATATACATTTCATAATTATCAACTCCAACGGTACTCCACTAAAAGCTTGGAGGTGCACTCTCGAACTACATAGAATTACAAAGCCCATATAGCTAAGTCTCCATGACATATCATAGTGTATCGTATCCCCATATGATAATCCATAATCGGCTTAAGGACAAGTTCTATCTTACCTTCTCGATTATTTTTATCTTACGTTCCATTATCTCACCATCGAAAAACTTATCATCCAAAGACAATATACCATTCGGTTACACCTATGTATCCAAATGGTTGAGCGCTCCAGTTTTTCAATTATAGGATAACGCATATAAGAGGATATCATTACTCCTAAAGAGGAGCTATGGATTCTATATCTATGAATAACAAGTCTACGCTATCAAAAGTCATACCTCCAACGTACCAGCATGCATACCACTATTAAGATGTGGGTGTCACCCTTTTGTACATCAAAAGAAACAAGTCAAGACAACGAGCCCACTATTCATCTCAGGATTAAGATACAATACAAATGATTGTCTAAAGTGAATCGATTTGCTGAGACAGAATTATTAATCCAAATCAATTCACTTTATGTCTCGATCCAACACATCATCGCCTATGACAACGTGCCAAAGTTTCTATTCACGGAGTCCACCTCCGATGGTCAAGACAAACCATCTCCCATTAGGGATATAGACAACATAACAATCTTTACATGAATAAAGTACCTAGCTTTATTCCCTCGATTGCGGATCTTATGATTTAGACCGTCACGTTAAGAATCATGTCTTCCGCATAATCTATCCATCATATGCCCAATTCTTAAAGATTTAGACCGATAGTCTCAGACTATTGTTTGCTTAACATACATTCAACAAATATGAACGTAAAGAGGACAAGATTTGGTATATTAACAATAAATAAATTCTTTATTGATAAAAATGTCTTCAAAAACTTCTTACATTTTTACTCCTTAGGGCATACATGTCTAACAATCTCCCACTTGCACTAAGTAAGTAAATATGACAAATCTCGCATCCCCATAGCTTCCACATGCCTCTCGAAGACTCTCCCAGTAAGTGTCTTCGTAAATGGATTAGCTAAATTATCCTCTGATGCGATCTTGCACATCGTGGCATGCCTGCCCTCAATGAAGTCCTTTATCACATGATACTTATGATCAATATGCTCACTTTTCTTGTGAAATCTTGGTTCCTCGGCATTAGCTACCGCCGCACTGTTATCACAATACAGTGATACCGCCTTATCCATGCCAGGAATAACCTCAAGATCCTCAAGGTACTTGCGGAGCCACACTGCTTCTTTCGAAGCATCACTAGCTGCCACACACTCGGCCTCCATCGTTGAATCATAAGTGCAATCTTGCTCAGCATTTCTCCAACTAATGGCACCGCCGCCTAGAGTAAACACAAAACCCGAAGTCGATTTCCTAGAATCCAGATAGGATTGAAAATCTAAATCAGTATATCCTACAGGAATCAGGTCCTCACCCGAATATACAAGCATATACTCTCGAGTCCTTCTTAGGTACTTGAAAATATGCTTTACCTCAACCCAATGGTTCGGTCCTGGATCCGCCTAAAATCGACTTACAATCCTGACTGCATAGCTGATATCCGTTCATGTACAAAGCATGGCATACATGAGAATACCCACTATCGAAGCATAAGGCGCCTTGTCATGTATTCTCTTTCTTCATAAGACTTTGGAGAGTCTTTCTTAGAAAGAGTAATTCCAGACCTAGATGGTTGCCCACCTTTCTTGGAATCCTGCATTGCAAACCTCTTGAGAATTTTATCTATGTAGCCGGCCTGGGATAACGCTATCATTTTGTTCTTCCTATCCTGAAAGATCTGGAAAGCGAGAGCAAAATTAGCCTCTCCTAAGTCCTTCATGTCAAACTGCTTGGTCAATCATAATTTGACCGATGACAATGCCCTAGTGTCATTGCCAATTAGCAGAATGTCATCTACATAGAGCAGTAGAAAAACCACCTTCCCATCCTTGATGTGTTTGTAAACACATGGTTCATCCACATTTTGTGAGAACCCATAAGTATTGATCACCTGATCAAATCTTATGTTCTAGGAACGAGAAGCCTGCTTAAGTCCATAAATTGACTTTAGCAGCTTACAAACCTTACCCTCTTGACCCGTGACCTTGCACCCGTTTGGTTGTTCCATATAAATGGACTCATCAAGATAGCCATTTAGAAAAGCCATCTTGACATCCATCTGCCAAATCTTGTAATCGAGAGTGGCAGCTATGGTCAAGAGAATCCTGATGGACTTAAGCATGGCTACAAGTGAAAAGGTTTCCTCATAATCGATTCCTTCCTTTTGTGCATAACCCTTAGCTGCCACTCCTCTTTTCCTTCCTTTTGTGCATAACGAGTCTAGCCTTAAAGGTTTCGACCTTTCCATCCACTCCTCTTTTCCTCTTATAGATCCACTTACACCCTATGGGTTTTACCCCATCGGGAAGATCCATAAGCTCCTAGACCTGATTAGTCTCCATAGACTTTATCTCTATATTCATGGCCTCTATCTAGATTTTTGAATCAACATCCTCCATAGCTTCTGTGTAAGTATAAGGATCCCTATCATGTTCATTCGGTTCAGCCACAAAGACCTCCTCATTGAATATATACCGCTCAGGTTAACGCGCAATCCTCCCACTATGCCGAAGCCCCTCAGGTTGTTGTTTAGGTTTCTTTGGTTTTTCTACACTGATCGGAATGGTTTCATTCAGAACCTTCGGAGTGACTGGATCACTCCTTAACTCCTCAAGCACCACTTTGCTTCGAGGTTTAAAGTCATCCATGTAACTCTCCTCAACGAAAGTTGCATTAGTTGAAACCACAACTTTATTTTCCTCTTGCGTTATAGAAATAACCCCCTTTAGTCCCTTTTGGATATCCTACAAACATGCAAACTTCTGAACGTGCTTCCAACTTATTTGGATCCTTAAACAGGACATGAGCCAGACATCCCCATATGCGAATATGGTTTAAGGATGTCTTCCTACCCATCCATAACTTGTGAGGAGTTTTAGGGACCAATTTTGAAGGCACATTGTTCAAAAGATAACATGCGTTTTGTAGTGCATATCCCCAAATGGATAAAGGCAATGATGAATAACTTATCATGGACCTAATCATGTCCAATAAAGTCCTATTTCTTCTCTCTGCTATGCTATTCTACTACGGAGTGCCGGCGTAGTCAAATGGGATAAAATCTCATTCTCTAATAAGTATCCCAAGAACTCATTAGAAAGGTATTCTCCACCTCGATCGGATCGAAGTGCCTTTATGGGTCTGCCCAATTGCTTTTCCACTTCAACCCAAAACTCCCTGAACTTGTCAAAAGTTTTGGTTTTGTGGTGCATCAGGTACAAATACCCATATCTTGAGTAATCGTCAATAAAAGTGACAAAATACTCATACCCTCCTCGTGCCCGGATGTTCAACGGTCCGCAAACATCACTATGCGCAAGTTCTAGAACCCCTTCGGCCCTATTGCCCTTAGACCCGAATGGTCTTTTGGTCATTTTACCCTCCAAACAAGATTCACATTGAGGTATAGATTCTACCTTTAAGTGACTTAAAGGTCCATCCCTTACTAGCCTATGAATCCTATTTAGGTTAATATGACCAAGGCGCAAATGCCAAAGATAAGTCTTATTAGAGTGAGAAGTTTTAAGTCTTTTAGAGTTATTATCATTCATCTCAGCATCAAGCAATAAGCCCATCTTAGGTTTAATAAAATATAAATTATTTTGCATCCATCCAAAACAGATAAAAGATTGTTTTTAAGGATCACCGCTTTATCACTAAAAGAGATCAAATAGGAGTCTTTAAATAAACAAGCTACAGAAATTAAATTTCTTTTAAATTTAGGAACATAAAAAAAATCTTGCAAAAATAAATTCCTATAATTATCAAAATAAAGATGGACATCTCCCACTGCTTCCGTTGAGACCAAGGATCCATCGCCCATCCGAAACATGAAGTCTTCATGAAGCAGACTTCTTGTTTCTTTGAACCCCTGCATAGAAACACAAACATGATTAGTTGCACCGGAATCTATGACCCAAATGTCACTGGATTCCTCAACCAAACAAGTTTCTAAATATAGAAGATCACACCTACCTCCTTTGGAAAGGAAGTCCTTGCAATGCTTCTTAATATGCCTGATCTTCCCACAAAAGAAGCACTTAAGCTTCTTTGGGTTCTTCTTCTTCTTCTTCTTGCTCTTGGTACTAGCAGGAATAGAAGACTTCCCATTCTTGGCCCGTTGCTTCTTTCCATTCCCAGAGTTGGAATTGGAACCAGAAGCAGCTACCATATTGGCCTCACCACCCGTAGGAGACTCCCTGATCAGCAGTTCAAACTCCTGTAACTGTTTCATTAGTTCTGTTAAGGTCATATCCCGTCTATTACTTAAATTAAATGTAGCTCTAAATAGAATAAATTCCTTAGATAGAGCCTCAAAGACCATGGTCATCTGAGTTTCAGCATCGATGTCAGCTCCATTGGTTTGAGCCTCAGCGAGGTAACCCATGACCAACATCATATGCTCCTTTACAGATGTCCCCGGCCTCTGTCTATAGTTAAGAAGTTTACAAAGCACCCCTTGCCGCTTTGTTATGGCCTGGCCTCCAAACATATCCTCAAGATTATCTAAGATCTGCTTCGTAGTCTCATAATCCTGATTTGAGCCTGCACCACATTATTCATGCTGGCCATAACATAGGAGTGGGCCTGATCATTAGCATCTTTCCAGCAATCATATGGTTGGAATTGCTCATTACTTGAGTCTCCCGTAGGCTTGGAAGGACAAGGGATTGTCAGTACATATTTTAGTTTCTCAAAGGAAAGGATGATATCTAAGTTCCATTTCCAATCATTATAATTCTCACCAGTTAATAGGCTTTTGTCAAGTATCAATGATAAAGCATTTTTAGACATTTTTAATCTACAATAAAGAATCATATACCAAACATAAGCAAACATATTATAATAATTTAGTAAGATAACACAATCATGTAAAAATATACAAATGTGTTTATGTATCAAAACCTTGAAAATATCACAACCTTACAACGATAATTTCTAACTCAAAATTCAACAAGCTCCTGGGGGAGTCATGCCATATTCAATCAGGTAGACGGATCCCCTCTTGATTAATATATGCCATCCAGGACCCGTATGATCCAGCATATATTAATAATCGTTTCTTTGGCCATTAATTTTATTAACAGAGCTCCTAGGGGAGGTTAATAATAAAATTAAAGTGAGTGTATAACCATCGTTTAAATATTTTATCCATGATTTATAATCACCACCTAGGGGCGTGCAACCATAAATCATGCTAAAATACCTTATCCTCTCAGAGATCCAATCTAGTACATGATAGAAATCCCTTCCTAGGGGTCGGGACCAGCGTGTTCTACCTATAGACCAACGATGGAGGCCTTATGTTCTCTCTTTGAAAACCTTCTCTCACTCAATATTTTGAAATCAAGGTTTATTTTAAGATCATGCATGAACAATTTTTAATATGAACGGCACTCCCTATTCTATATGACATGTTATCATTATACATGGCAAATCATATTATAATGCATACAAGCAAAGCTACAAGCAAAATAATAATAACCGTAATATTATGGTTCCACCCTAGAGAATAGAAAACTAAGATTACAAGAGAATAATCGAGACATTTATCGATTCTTCATCCTTGAATCCTCAAGTTGTATCCTTCTTCATGTAATTCCATCTTCAAGTCTTCAATCCCATATGAATCGAATACTTCATATTTCTAGTCATATCCAATTTTAATGTTTCTCAGAATTGTCCCAAAAATAAAATTAAAACTGCACTACAAAAATTGCACCCTTTTTAGAAATTTTTTGGCTCTGGGTCGGCAGACCGATTTGGGTGATCGGCCTGTCGGTCATGGTCCATCGGCCTACTGATCAGGGAGATCGGCCTGCAGACTCGTGAAAGTTTGGCCTGCTGGCAGAGCCACTTGATTTCTACCCCACTGATGGCCTGTCGAACCTCACGTCCGGCCTGCCGATATGCGACCATCGGCCTACCGAACTGGAAGGTTCGGCATTTCGACCGAGCAGAAATCTTCCCATTCTAGAAAATACAATTTTTAATGCAATTCATCAATTTTATTTTCAACAATTCAAAAACATACAAATAGAGACTCAGGAAATACCTGTGGGCGCCATCATCATTCTTCTAGATCCGTCTTCTCCGAATGATTATTTAATTACAAAATTCTTACAAATTTAAAATTAAATAACAATTCCTAGACGGAGATGATAATTCGCTATCTAATTACATGAAAAACCTAGATACACATTCTAACCTCTAAGGAACCATAACCGGTATAAATTAATTAATTAATAAATAATTAAATGACAATTTAATCAACCATAATTAATTAATGAACATTCACCATATAATCCATGACAACATAAAATTATATAGAAACCTAGAATGTCAACTCTCCATAAAATTAAATTCAAGCATAGGAGAGATTAAGAACACAAAATTTATACATATAGTATGATCACAAACTTGTAAACTTATGTAAAAATCATGTCTCTGATACCAATTGTTGGAAAAATAGTATGTAGCAGAATTTTAAAAATTTTATATCGTAGTATTTTTCAAAACACAAGTTTGACATGCTATATGCATAAATTAACTAGATCTTACTAACCTTTGTATGCTGAAGAACCCTCGCAAAACGTGAAGAGAAGTAACGTTCCAACAGAGCCTCAACCAACTGGTCTTCTTTGTTATTCTCTATCCACGACTGGAGTGAGTGTGGGCTCACACGTAAAACTCTTCCTTTAGGTGACTCTCCTTCCAACCAATTGAACAAAAGCTCTCAGGGAGTTTTTAGATTCTCACTAGCAGAGTTTCACTCTTAATCTCTCAAATGATCTAAATAACTCATGTGACTTACTCCCTATTTATAGATGTTGGATCTAGGGTTAGTCCTTATCAGATTAGGTCTCAAAAACTTGAAACAGAATCAAGTACGGATCAATATCTAATAAAATTCGCGTAAAAACACGTGATCTTATCCTTCACTCATCGATAGGCCGAATAGGATGATTGGCAGGCTGAACATCTCTATCAACAAGTCAAACACGTAGATCGGCAGGCCAAACTGCTGAATAAATATCTCCGTGAATCTTTTATTTTTCACCCGAGATTCTATAGGACAAAGTCTCAGTTAAAATTCAAATAACCCAATAGAGAAGTTATCTGATCAAAACAACTTTATCTAGATAATCTCTAAGAAAATAAATGAATTTCCAATAATTCTATAAGTTTATCTTGATCTAATTTATCAAAAATTAAATCAACCGATAAACAGACAAGAATTATCCGATCTCAATAATTCAACAAGTTTATCTTGAATTAATTTTATCACAAAATTAATTCAACGGATAAATAGATATGAATTATCTGATTCTTCCTAATTTTAACCAATTTGATAAATCCGACATAAGTTATCATTTATTGAAAAAGCACGCTGTATCGTTACAGGATGTTGTGAGCTAGCAAAGGGGACCAAATGGACCTATATAGTTCAAGCTCCTGATAATTATGAAACCCAATATCCCAGATATACATTTCATAATTATCAACTCCAATGCTATTCCTCTAAAAGCTTGGAGCTGCACTCTCAAACTGCATAGAATTATGAAGCCCGTATAGCTAAGTCTCCATGACATATCATAGTGTATCGTATCCCTATATGATAATCCATAATCGACTTAAGGACAAGTTTTATCTTACCTTCCTGATTATTTTTATCTTACGTTCCATTATCTCACCATCGGAAAACTTACCATCCAAAGACAGCATACCATTCGGTTACACCTATGTATCCAAATGGTTGAGTGCTCCGGTTTTTCAATTACAAGATAACGTATATAAGAAGATATCATTACTCCTAAAGAGGAGCTATGGATTCTATATCTATGAATAACAAGTCTACGCTATCAAGAGTCGTGCCTCCAATGTACGGGCATGCATACCACTATTAAGATGTGGGTGTCACCCTTTTGTACATCAAAAGACACAAATCAAGACAACGGGCCCATTATTCATTTCAGGATTATGATATAATACAAATGATTGTCTAAAGTGAATCGATTTGCTGAGATAGAATTATTAATCCAAATCAATTCACTTGTGTCCCGATCCAACGCATCGTCACCTATGACAACATGCCAAGATTTCTATTCACGGAGTCCACCTCCGATGGTTAAGACAAACCATCTCCTATTAGGGATATAGACAACATAACAATCTTTACATGAATAAAGCGCCTAACTTTATTCCCTCGATTATGGATCTTATGATTTAGACCATCACCTTAAGAATCGTGTCTTCCGCATAATCTATCCATCGTATGCCCAATTCTTAAAGGTTTAGACCAGCAGTCTCAGACTATTATTT
Source organism: Artocarpus heterophyllus (assembly GCA_025403435.1). Taxonomy (NCBI): domain Eukaryota; kingdom Viridiplantae; phylum Streptophyta; class Magnoliopsida; order Rosales; family Moraceae; genus Artocarpus; species Artocarpus heterophyllus. The sequence continues at coordinate 2,072,892 of JAJQZP010000037.1, forward strand.
GCTTAACATACATTCAACAAATATAAACATAAAGAGGACAAGATTTGGTATATTAACAATAAATAAATTCTTTATTGATAAAAATGTCTCTAAAAACTTATTACATTTTTACTCCTTGGGGCATACATGTCTAACATTGAGACCATAACTGAATGGATGATTGGATAATGGTAAGAATTAAATTTATAAATTTCATTTTTGTACTTTATATTTCTTAAGTTATTGTAAAATTTTATATTCAAATTAATGTTTTCAAAGTTTAGTCCTACTGAGCCTTCCTTTTATATTTTTATTGTCTTAAACCTTTTCCCCTAGGTGTTATCCAGCTTAGGATCGATTGGGACTCCACCAAGCAGACGCGTGGACTGTAGGATTTCTAGTTAAGGTTATTAACCTATCTTAATTCAAGGCATGTAATATTTAAATTTTATTTCTTATATTCGACTATGGTTGTATTATGTTATTGTCGATACTATGTGAGTGCACAATGTGGGTCCGGTGGGGCCTGACACTATTTACTTGTATCTATTTGTTTTTGTTATTTTATTTGATTAACTTACTTTAAAAAGGGTTTTAAATTGTCACATTTTTAAATAACTCAAAATTATTTAATCAGTAATTTTCATTAAAAACTTAGCTTAATTAACTTAATTAATCTATCATGTTACCACCCAAATTTGGGGGCGTAACAGAATGGTATCAGAGCCTTAGGTTTATGAACCTTAGGAATTATGTATACATAGGTATGACAATGAAAAATCACTGATAGTCTAATTTTGTTTTTAGAACTAAGAGAATGACACAAAGGTGTCGTTCAGTTGCTATAGATGCGAATCCCACAAATGAGGAAGGCATGATAGGGGCCATGTTTGTCACTTTTTGATAGATGGTAGCAAGGGCTAGACCTGAAGATTCTGAGGTGAGTCACCGACATAAGTACTTTAAGAAATTTCAACATGCATCCATTCCGACCTTTGATAGAAATAGGGACCCGTAGGTGGTTGACTACTAGTTCGATTAGGTAGTAAAACATTTGGACACTCTTGGAGTACCAATGGAGTATTGTGTCGAATTCATGGCCTATAAATTAGAAGGTAGTGCTAATACCCGGTGGAAGTAAGCAAAGCATCTGGAAAACAATAGAAATATTGGCTAGGATAGGTTTGAGGAATTATTTTACATGTGCTACTTTCTGCAAGGATACAAAGACCAAAAGATTGTCGAATTTTATCGATTGGAATAGGGTGATATAACGGTTCAAGAGTATAAGGCAAAGTTTAACGAGTTAGCCAAGTTTGCTCCATCCGCTATGGCTTCTGACTAGGAGAAGTGCATTAAGTTTCACAAAGGGCTTAAGGCATCCATCCGATGGCAACTGGTGGCTTTACGACTCTAGAATTTTGGTAAGTTAGTGTCGTCAGCACTATCTATGGAACGTGATTATGCTCTCTATTGGGAGAACCAGGCGAGAACATCAAGAGGACCCCAAAGGAACAGTAGGAGAGGTAATAGCAATCGCCAAGCCCAGGTGAAGAATCAGCTAGGTAATACTAGTGGGAGTAGTAGTTCATCAGGTAACGAACGTTGCAACCCTTACAACTTTCATTGCCATTATTGCCAACAGCCGGGACACATCAAAAGGAACTGCCCAATAAGGAATGCTCAACAAGGATTCTAGGCCGGAGATGGTGCAAGTTGACAGTTCCAGGGTCAGAATTTAGTTACACCTCAACAACTTCCCCAACTGCTATTTCATCAGTCCACTTCATAGTAGATGCACTACCCAACACAAGGATATCAACCACAGAATTTCCAGTGAAATGCCCCATAGTATTGAACACCAACCACGGCTAATGTACAGTCAATACGAGGAAAAGGGAAAGCTCTAGCCGAAGTTCACACTATGACCTCAGGTAGTTTGGATGCTTAGACCAACAATGCAGTAGTTGACAGTACGGTTCTGATTTCTCAATCTCTAGCTCAAGTTTTGTTTGATACTAGTGCCACTCATTCTCTCATATCGAGTTCTTTTGTACATGCCACGGGATTAAAGATATAGGAATTTGATAAGCCTTTGGTCATTAACTTACCCTTGGGGCAAGCGTGTGTAAACTATATATGTAAATCTTATAAGATAATAATTGAGGGTGAGATTCTAAAAAGTGACTTGATTGTAATCCCAATGAGTTCCTATGATGTGATCTTAGGAATGAATTGGCTGTCTAGGTATAATTGTTAGACATGTATGCCTTAAGGAGTAAAAATGTAATATGTTTTTGGAGATATTTTTATCAATAAAGAATTTATTTATTATTTATATACAAAATCTTGTCCTTTTTACGTTCATATTTGTTGAATGTATGATAAGCAAACAAAAGTTTGAGACTGTCTGTCTAAACCTTTAAGAATTGGGCATATGATGGACAAATTATGCAGAAGAAATGATTCTTAAGGTGATTTTCCAAATCATAAGATCCGCAATCGAGGGGATAAAGTTGGGTGCTTTATTCTTGCAAATTCTATATCCCTAATAGGAGATGGTTTGTCTTGGCCATCGGAGGTCGGCTCCGTGAATAGAAACATTGGCACATTGTTATAGGTGACGATGTGTGGATCAGGACATAAAGTGAGTTGATTTGGATTAATAATTCTATCTTGGCAAATAGATTCACTTTAGATAATCATATGTATTGTATCTTAATCTTGAGATGAATAAAGAGCCTATTGTCTTGACTTGTGTCTTTTGATGTACCAAAGGTTGACATCCACATTTTAATAGTGGTATGCATGTTGGTACATTAGAGGCATGACTCTTGATAGCGTATACCTATTATTCATAGATATGGAAGCCATAGCTTTTCTTTAAGAATGGTTAATATCCTCTTATATGCATTATTCTGTAATTGAAAAATTGGAGTACTCAACCATTTGGATACATAGGTGTAACAGAATGGTATACAGTCTTTGGATGGTAAGTTTTCTGATGGTGAGATAATGGAATGTAAGATAAAAATAATCAAGAAGGTAAGACATAATTTATCCTTAAGCCGATTATAGATAATCCTATGAGGATACGATACATTATGATATATCATGGAGACTTAGCTATATGGGCTTCGTACTTCTATATAGTTCGAGAGTGCAGCTCTAAGCTTTTAGTGGAATAGCTTAGAGTTGATAATTATAAAATGCATATCTAGGATATTGAGTTTTATAATTATTAGGAGCTTGAACTATATAGGTCCATCAGGTCCCCTTTGCTAGGTCATAAAAATCCTGTAACGATACAACATGTTTTTTTTTAATAATTGGTGACTTGTTTCAAATTATTAAATTGGCTAAAAATTCGATAGGATTAGAAAATTCATGTCTATTTATCGGTTAAATTAATTTTGTAAAAATTAATTCAAGATAAACTTGTTGAATTATCGGCATCAGATAATTCATGTTTGTTTATCAGTTAATTTTAAATAAATTAATTCAAGATAAACTTGTTGAATTATCAAGAATATTTATTTTTCTAGAGATTATCTATATATGACGGTTTTGATCAGATAACTTTTTTATTGGGTTATTTGAATTAAAACTAAGTCTTTATCCCAAGAATCTCGAATGAGAAATAAAAGATTCGCATGATCATTTATCGTAAGTTCAGCAGACCGATCTTTAATTTTGGTCTGTCGATGGAGCAAGTTCGACAGGCCGATCTACTAATTCAGCTTGTAGACCAAGCGATAAATAGATCACGCGTTTTCACAAGGATTTTATCAGATATTGGTCCTGATTTAAATTTTTGGGGCCTTATTTGATAAGGACTAACTCCTGGGCCCAGCCTCTATAAATAGAGGGTGAGATTCATAAGTTATTTAGATCAATTGAAAAATTAAGAGTGAGACTCTAGTAGTGAGACTTTGAAACTTCCTGTGAACTATTGTTCACAAATCATAAACTATAGCTTTGGGTATTTCTTAATTGGTTAGAAGGAGAGTCGCCTAGTGGAAGAGCTATACGAGTGTGCCCATACACAGAGGTCATGGATAGAGAATAGCAAAAAAGGCCAGTTGGTTGAGGTCCTTATACAACGTTCTTTCTCTTCATCGATTACGAGAGCTTTTTGGCAAACAAGATTAGTAAGATTTGGTTAATTTATATATATAGCATGTCAAACTTGTGTTTTAAAACATACTTTAGTATAAATTTTTTTTTAAAATTCCGCTACGTACTATTTTTCAACAAAAAAAGGTTCAAAACTTAGGTCCAAAAAAGTGTTAATATGAGTTTGTATGTCTTAAAATCAAGGGGAGATAAAATCCAAATCTACCCCAGTTTTTGGCTCAACCTATCATTTCAATGTTTGAGAATGGGCCAAGTTTTTTTGCCTTTAAAATGCTTTCTTAACCCAAAACTTGAGATCAAAATCAGTGAAACACCCAAACAATCACACCCGTCCTCGGCAATTGGGGCAACAAGCTCGTCGGTCCGAGGTAACAGGCAACTTGTATGATGGAAGGAACGTCTAAAGCTATAAATTGAGGCTCCACGTAGAAGAGTAGGCGTATTCAGGGGAAATAGAAAGTAGCCGCACCAAACGCTGAGAAGACAATTCATCTATTTCAGCACCCCGAACAACGCACAACGCCCCAGCCCCAAAATGGCAACTGTTGGAATGTGATTTTCCAACACTTCTCCAGTAACCTTGTGCTGGAAAATCGTTGCAGCAATGATCATGCCAGTGGTGGATCCCTTTTTTTTTTTTTTTTGTGGGATGAATGATTGAGATTGTACATCAATGCCACAACAGTTTGAAGCTTAGTTTAGTAAAAAGAGACAAATATAGAGGGCGCGTCTTGCTTTTGTGATTAAAGTAGCCTAGCATAATTTTCATACGGGGTTGTTCATGGTACGGGACATTTTTTTTTGTTTTTCTATTTAGGGAGAGGAAGATATAATCATGTATTTCTACCAGATGGATATTTAATATATAATTAATACATTATACATAAGTTGTTCTTTTATTTTTTTCATATATATTTTTTATTTTTTTTTACAAGGTTTATATGTAAGTTTTACCTTTACTATTAAATTAAAGAGGTCACTTTGTTTCTCATTCCTTTCTATTCCTGTAAAACTACCCTACCTCACGCGTGCTCTAATTTTTGGATCTCTTCATCTAGTTTACCAGTTGTTTTTCTCTCTTTCGTTTTTATTACTTCATCAAGTAGAGATCTAACAACTATACATGAGAAGTATATTTCAAAAATGGAAAACTGATAGTTTTTTCTTTGATTTTAAAACATAAATGAGATGTTTTTAGTAGTAAACTATTTCTAGTATTTTGTCAGTGCTCCAAAAATTTAATTTTTCTTTAGTGCAGAATTTTGGAGCGACTATTGACATAAAGAATTAAAGAGTGCCTCGGTGAATAAAGATAGTCATTGACTTCTATGGAGTTATAAACTTACATATATATATTTTGAGAATCTATGGAGACATAATTTATCACACAAAAAAATGGCTAAATAGTTTTGAACTCCATGGTATTCACAAACAAGTCTGCAGCAAAAAAAAAAAAAAAAAAATTACAAAAAAAAAATTACAAAAAAAAAAAGGAGGGAGAGAACATGATTCTAAAAACTGAAAGCGTTGAACACGCTTAGCAAAGGAAATATACACAGAGAAGTGCAATACATGGGCCGGACGCTGTACTTTACAATCCCAGCTATTCAGGTGTCATGGTGCTAGAATTTTCACTTTTGAAGCAACTTTTAGCTGTCGGCCATCTTTTTCCTGTTCATTCTTTACTATCTTACAATAATGCTATAGGTTTGTTTGGTATTATTTTTAGAGGTTATTATTAATTTTTATAATTGTTTATAATAGGTTAGGGTGTTTAATAAACTCTCTTTTAAAAAGTTGTTTTTAAAAACTATTGTCTAACAGAAAAAGAAAAGTTGAAAAACAAGTCATTGGTAAAGCAAGATCTGTCCTTTTTTTTTTGTCCCTATAGCTATTCCTTAATTAAATTTTAACATCTAAGTAAATTATTAAATTATTTTTAATATTTAATTTGTAAATGATGTGTCAAAAAGGTAATAAGGAGGTCATATCAAGATGTTAAGAAAATAAGACAGCAAATCTAGACTCAACCAAAGGTTTTTTTTTACAACAACTTGTGCTTTTATTGTTTTAAATTTACTAAACTAACCTTAATAATAATACATAATTCTTAATCTACCTATTTTTTATAACAAATTAAAATAAATCAAATGACACATTGAAAAGTGAAGTGGAGTGATATTTTTTTTAATTTAATTGAAATAATAAAAAAAAAACACCCATTGTGGGAGAAAAAAAAAACAAACAAACGAATTAGAGCGGAGAATCTGTGCGGGTGTATATGTCTGGGTGGCGCGTGAAAAAGGGGGAGAAATGGATGGTTAAGAAGCGTTTTTCTGGAGAAATCATTTGTGTCCTTTGTTTTTTGTTTTATTTTGGTAAAAAAAATTTAATTATGTTTATTGACTTTTTTTTCTTTGTTCGCCTCCCTGCAGTCATCGGCATATGGCTTTACTCTTATTGATAGCGAACTGTGATACAAAAAACTTACTTTTCAGTTTTGCATGTTATTTACTTTTTACGTGTACATATAATTTTTATCGTTAAATAAAAATACTTTATTTTTCTAAAAATATATTAAAAATAATAAAAATAGAATTACATTTTTAGTAGTTTAAAGTACAAATATTATATATTTTAACATTAAATTAAAATTAATTAACAACTAAAATCATGAATATGCTTAGAAAAATATGTTTATTTTTGTTATCATACATCTCTACATGTATAATTTATTAAACACTTACAATTCTGTTTCTAATTCTGACTACAACTTTATAAAAAATTTATCAAATGCTTACATGCTTCTGGTCCACATTACATCACAGCAAAAACAAAAACACAACACAACAAAAGTAGACAAGAATGTAAAACTGGTCTTATATTATATATACATATATATGTGTGTGTATATATATATGAGATGAGGTGCCGATGACAGTTTTTCCGCCCAAGCTGGCGTGTGATTGGTGAATTTTAAATGTTGTTTGAGGCCTACGTGGGTATGAATTTCTGAAGCAAATACCATGGGAACTGGTTATTGGCTGTTGAGCATTTCAGTTGATGACTAGGCGACGTCGTAATTAATGTGAATTGTAGTGGCATTTGTAGAGAAGAATATGTAGAGAGGAATTGAAAAACGATCATCTAACTGTTAGTTCCTTCGTCGTAACCTTGACTAGTTCTCGACTGGTTCTCGACGTAACTTTTTTTATTGTTTTATTTTATTTTAATTTTTTAACGTCCCTATATTTGGCATTTTAAAAAGATTTTATATACACAAAACATTGCCAATTGTCTTTTTCTTCTTTAAGGCCATGTTCCTTTGTTATTCTTTAAGAATATGCCTGAAAATGTTGCTAAAAAAAGAAAAAAAAAAGAAAAATAACAATTGTCAAAATATTAGATTTTAAAAATTACAGCAATTGCTTTTCAATATAGGTTCTAAAAATATATAATTTTTTCATTCAAAGAATAAATTTGGTGCATTAAAAAAGTGAACAAGCATAACAAACCACTGTTAAATGATTATCATAATTAAATGTTAACAAATTATTGGGAGGGGCCACAACATGGTTTGTGACGTGATAACATGATTTGAAAATGACACAAATTTTGTGGGTTTGGGTTGTAGTGATGTACGGCTATCAATGATAAAAAAAAATGTAGTCCCCATCCTAAAATAAAAATAAAATAAAAATTATTATGGGTCATATATATAATACAGCTCTGCTTTAATTAATTATTTATAAGTATCTTAGAGTCCGTTTGGTTCGAGTATTTAAATAGAGTATTTGAATAAAAATTTAAATTTTTGTGAAAGAAAATACAATAGTAAAATAATTAGAACCATGATTCAAATCACTAAACAAACGGCCCTTAATTCATCAACGTACAATGATTTCATATAAAGCAGTACAAAAGAAAAAAACTAATAAAAAAACCCAGTTACAATTTAAAAAAAAAAAAAAAGAGAAATTCTGTCGTTGTTCACCAACAGCCAATCGTAGTCTCATCCTCACCGTCTAAGCTAAACTTAAAGGTTGAAAATATAGAAGTAACCATTCTACTGACGGTATAGAAGAATATATATGTGTGTGTATATATATATATATACACACACGCACGCACATACGATACACCAAATAATACAAAATAAATGTATAGCCAATTAACGGTTGAGTAGCACATAAATTTTTTGGTACAATATTCACAATTATTTGTATGATGGCATAACACAAGTGACATTATGATAGTATAGAAGTGTCACACAAAGTCAACATCGTCAGCTGATGAATTTAGCTAAAAGTTAGTGGCATTCAACATGTAACAATCACATACAAAATTATTAGAATCGTTTGTCACTCATCCTTAATCCGTATTCTTACAAACGAAGAAATTGCTGAATAAGGTCAAAAACAAAAAAGAAAAAAGCATTTAAATTATTGCATTGTTTCGCTTAATTCTCTTATAGAAAGTTTCCCCTTCTGGTTTTTCTTCTCTTAGTTGGTCTTAGTGGCATGGTTGGAAAAAGTAAATGTAGTTAGTACTTATTATTATAATGAATAATCTTTTTGCCACCAATAATATAAGTTTGGCATGTAAACTTGTAAAGCTACGTAAAGTCGGACGTGTCATGGGCACGAACGTGTCCCCACTTTTGTCGATTGTCATTTTTTAAGTCGCAAAAAAAAAAAAAAAAAAGGATCGCCTTAGGAAGCTAGCCAGCTTTCCCCTCACAAAGGGTCTTCGACCATGTTTAAATCACTGTTTTTGCTTTCGCTTTAAGTACTTTTTCTTTTGTTGTCAATGCATGCATTCCTCGTAGAGCTTTTGTTTGCCAAAATGGTTCTTTTGTTGTTGCTTTCTTCTTTTTCGTCTTTAACCTGTGGACAATTAGAGAAGCCTATATTAACAAGTACATAGCTTTGGCTCTTTAATTTGTGTGAAAGACATGAGGTGCACTTAAAATTAGGCAAATCAAAGTCCTTCACGTCACCTCCTTTTTTTACCCTACTACTTTGCTTGTGATTTTATTGTAGTCTTCGGCCCTTTTTATGATTAACACCTGAAAATTAAATTATGCAAATCATCAATATCTAACTTAATTAACAACAATAGTTTTGAATTATGGCAATATAAAACTTTGTTAATGCTTAATTTTTAAAGGTTATTTGCATTTATTTTGCAGAATGGAAATTTAAAATGAAAATTGATTTATGAAGGCATGCGGGATTTCAATTTGGTGGATGCAAAGATGCCTTTACTTTCATTTTAAGGCCCTCAATGACTGCTTGCTTATTAAAAAAAAAGCGAAAAAACAAAAGCAAAAGCAAGACAAACACAAACAAATTTTCAAGACCCTTATAAAGGCCTTTTTGCACCCATTTTATAGAGAAAATTACACACCATACTTTTAAAAAATGTGTTTTTTTATGCCACACTTAAACAAATTGTATCGTTAATCATATTACATGCTTAAGTTAGCCACATTTATACATTAGTATCATTTATAAAAAGTAAGTTTTAAAAGATCATGTTTATGAACATTTTCTTTTTTATAGGGATATAGAGGTAAATGACTTTTTAAAAGTATTTTTAAAATAAATGACCACAACTTTTTTAATCTGTGATAAACTTGAGTTTTTCTAATAAATTCGTCGAGTTTATTAATGATAAACTAAAATTTATCAAGTTTAACACTAATAAACTCGAGGAGTTTAATGAGAGAAACTCAATTTATTAACGATCAACTGTCATTTGCCTAATTTAACAAAGTTATGGTTATTTATTTAAAGAGGTCATTAAAATGTCCACCAAGCCTATTTTTATACATATTTTAATTGGGTGGATGAGCTCTTGGTATTCATACCTTTACACACAAAAATATCAAACTGGCCTTTTATCCCAAGTGACAATCTTGCCGGCCAAAGAAATTCACACATCAACTATTTTATTGAACGTGTTTTTCTCACTACATATGCTTTCTCCCAATTTGCATTGAGAAAATTCCAAGGAAAAACAGATCCTTGAGGCAAAAACTTTTTGAAAAGTAATAGCAAAATAGCGTATTTTATTAGTTAATTAGTAAATTATATCAGAAGTTTGTTGGAAAAATAGTATGCAGCGGAATTTTAAAATTTTTATATCAGAGTATTTTTCAAAAACACAAGTTCGACATGCTATATGCACAAATTAACCAGATCTTATAAACCTTGTAAATGTCGAAAAGCTTCCTCAATTTGTGAAGAGAAGTAACGTTCTAGAAGGACCTCAACCAACTGACATTCTTTGCTATTTTCTATCTACGATCAGAGTGAATGTGGGCTCACACGTACATCTCTTCCACCAGGCAACTCTCCTTCCAACCAATTGAGAGAACCAAAAACTAGTGTTCCTGATTTGTGAACAAGAGCTCTCAGGGAGTTTCAAAATCTCACTAGCAGAGTTTCACTCTTGATCTCTCAATTGATCTAAATGATAAAGAGACTCACTTTGTTTTTATAGAGGTTGGACCCAGGAGTCAGCCCTTATCAGATAAGGCCTCGAAAATTCGAATAAGAATAAAATCATAATTGACATCTGATAAAATCTACGTGGAAAACGTATAATCCTTTTATCGTCGGTTGGCAGGTCGAACTGGCAGATCAACCTATCGAACCTTCTTAATTGGCAAGCCAAACTTAGGGATCGGCCTGCCAAATATCCGATAAAAGATCCATGCAAATCTTTATTTTTTCACCCGAGGTTCTTAGGATAGAGCTTCAGTTTTAATTCAAATAACCCAATAGAGAAGTTATCTAATTAAAACAATCATATCTAGATAATCTCTAGGAAAATAAATATTCCTGATAATTCAAAAAGTTTATCTTGAAATAATTCAAAATTAATCCAATCGATAAACAGACATAAATTATCTGTTCTCGATAATTCAACAAGTTTATCTTGAATTAATTTTATCACAAAATTAATTCAACCAATAAACAAACATGAATTATTTTATTTTACCGAATTTCAGCCAATCTGATAAATCTGACATATGTAACTAATTATTGGAAAAGCACGCCGTATCGTTACAGGATTTTGTGAGCTAGCAAAGGGAACCAAATGGACCTATACAGTTCAAGCTCCTGATAATTATGAAACCCAATATCCTAGATATACATTTTATAATTATCAACTCTAACGCTACTCCACTAAAAGCTTGGAGCTGCACTCTAGACCTATATAGAATTACGAAGCCCGTGTAGCTAAGTCTCTATGACATAATATAATGTATTGTATCCCCATAGGATTATCCATAATCGGCTTAAGTATAAGTTCTGTCTTACCTTCCTGATTATTTTTATCTTACGTTTCATCATCTCACCATCGAAAAACTTACCATTCAAAGACAGTATACCATTCGGTTATACCTATGTATTCAAATGGTTGAGCGCTCCAGTTTTTTAATTATAGGATAATGCATATACGAGGATATCACTACTCCTAAAGAGGAGCTATAGATTCCATATCTATGAATAATAGGTCTACGCTATCTAGAGTTATGCCTCTAACGTACCGACATGCTTACCACTATTAAAATATAAGTGTCACCCTTTGGTATATCAAAAGACAGAAGTCAAGACAACAGGCCCACTATTCATCTCAAGATTAAGATACAATATAAATGATTGTCTAAAGTGAATCAATTTGCCGAGACAGAATTATTAATCCAAATCAATTCACTTTATGTCCCGATCCAATACATCGTCACCTATGATAATGTACCAATGTTTCTATTCGTAGAGTCCACCTCCAATGATTAAGACAAACCATCTCCCATTAGGGATATAGACAATATAATAATCTTTGCATGAATAAAGCGTCCAACTTTATTCCCTCGATTGCAGATCATATGATTTAGACTGTCACCTTAAGAATCGTTTCTTCCGTATAATCTGTCCATCATATGGCCAATTCTTAAAGGTTTAAACTGACAGTCTCAGACTATTGTTTGCTTAACATACATTCAACAAATATGAACATAAAGAGAACAAGATTTGGTATATATAAATAATGAATGAATTCTTTATTGATAGAAATGTCTCCAAAAACATATTATATTTTTACTCCTTAGGGCATACACGTCTAACAAAGTCTTATAAAATTTAACAAAATAACATATTTGAGGATAATTAATATTTTATAATTTTTCAAAAACTAAAAATGCCCCTAAACAACTTTGTTCTTTTTTTTTCAACTTTTTTTTCTCTCTCTTCTCCCTCTCTATATCAAAGCCACCAAGCGAAACTATCCGATTTGCAACTGCAACGAGCAAAAGGTGATAGGCGATGATGGCAGATGACTAGCAACAGGCGATGATTAGAACAAGGAATTGACGGAGGAGATGCAAGACACTGTCGTCAAACCAGAATAGACTTAATTTGACAGGCCGACGAGTGACCATCGTCTCCAGCCAAGGTTCGTGTGTCTATGGGATCAAGTCAAATTAGACTTTGTAGCTCAGACGATCTATGGAGCATTTTCATCTTCGACAGTGATTGCTTTCACTTAGTCCACTAATGCTCCATCAAATCCAATGGCTTCCACAACCTCTCCAAGTGCGAGATATTTAAGTTTCTAGATCGTAATCGCCAACAAAAACAAAACCACGATATGGATGAAGGAGAAGATGAGGAGGGAGAGGAAAAGGAGGACGGTGAATGGCTATTGAAGGAGAGGCCTTTTTTTGGTTTTCTTTTTCTTTCGTGTTATGAAATACGGTATTTACATGAAAATATATCATTTCTACGTAAACATAGCATTCCTCAGCTATCGACAATGTTGTCGGTGTTGGTAATGTCGCCAAGTTTTTCTGAGTAAATATAGTATTTTTTAGGTCTAGCAAGGTTGTCGATAAATTTTTTATACACATCAAAATATAATATTTATATGCTAATACAATATTTTTCTGGCCATTAGTGATGTCTGAAAATGTTTTTGATAAATTTTTGTACTGTCATAGAAATACAATATTTATATGTTAATACAACATTTCCTTGCCGCCAATGATGTCAGGTAACATTTTTGGTAAATTTTGTATTTACATGGATGTTAATATGATATTTTTTGGGTTTGGCGGTGGTCGGTAAATTTTTGTATGCACATGAAAAAAGTATTTACAAATTAATACTGTATTTTTTGACTACCAATGGTCCAATGAAGCTTCCAATAAGTTAGTATTCATAGAGAAATAATGTATCTCTCGATCGCTGGCATCGTCATTGGTGGCCATGACATCCTGCACAGCCTCTGGTAAATTTTCGTACATGTATGTAAATACAGTATTTACAAGTAAATGTTGTATTTCCTGACCACTGGACGAACTCATCGATTTTGTTGTTGATGTGATGATGTCCGACTACCAACACCGACGAAGCCACTGGCACATTTTTGTATTTACATAAAAATATAGTAATTACATATTAATATGGTATTTTCAAGGCTGATGAGGTTGTTGGAAAATTTTTATATTTATATCTTAATACAATATTTTTCGACCATCGGTAAATTTTTTCATTATTTGGTAATACAATATTAGCATGTGAATATAGTATTTCTCAACCCATGCCAATGCTGGCAATAGAGGAGAGTGAGAGAAAGAGAGGAGAAAGAAGCAAGGGTATTTTGGGGCTTTTGTTTTTAATTTCTCATGAGATATATTTTAGTTTCTTATGATATATTATTTATTACATATTTTGAAAACATATGATATTATTTACTAATTCTTAAGCTGAATATGCTATTTGGCTCTTCTTCATAAAACTTTTTCAATGAAGACACTATTAAAAAAGAAATTAGCATTTTATAAGTAAATATATAATTATTTATTTTCATTACTCAGAAGTGTACATTATAATTTTCTCATAATTAAAATAGAGGCACAATAATATCTTTTAATTATTAGGAGAAGCACAATTATATTTTTCTTCCAAAATCATAGAATATCTAAAATTTTTAAAATATTTTATGAGTAAAAATTTAAATGTCAAAAATTAAATGCAAATGCCCCGCTCAATTCATTCTCTCGCCGCCATTGCCTCATCGAGAAAAATTAATACATGAAAGAAGAGTAGAATATTGAGAGAAGACAAGCTTCAATTATTCAGATTAAGAAAGGTGCGCAGTCTAAAGCACCAAAAAAGAAAAAAAAAATCATTTTTTCCCTCACACGTTTGTGCATATGCATTATGCATGAGTTTTGGTGGGAACAAAAAGCATGCTTTAAAAAATTATAAACAAAGAGCCCCATTCTGCACGTACCCTTTAAAACACAATTCCTTTACTCCAATCACGAACAGAAGAAAAAAGTGAAAGCGAAAAACAAAAACATAAAATAGCTTCAAAAGCAAAAGCACTTAAAAAAAGATCAAACCAAAAAGACACCAAGAGAGAGAACTATAGCTGACCACGTTAAGAAAAGAAAGAAGAAGAAGATCCCACATATATACTCTGAATCCATGTCTCCTTGTTACTCACTGATCTCGCTCTCATTACCATTACCAACCCTTTTGAGCTCACCAAAAATATTACAATGTCTCACGAAATTGTGGTCGCAGACCCTATATTCTACGAGTGTGAACCAGAGCTTCCCGGACCCAGTTCGAGTGCGGCTTCGAGTTCGATCACAGTTAGCTCTAAAGTTGTACTTAATCGCCACCAGAGTGTTCCTGAGCCGTTTGATAGTGAAAGATTGCCTCCAACGTTGGCTGCTGAAATCCAGAGGTTTCTTCGTGTTGCCAACTTAGTCGAAATTGAAGAGCCTCGTGTTGCTTTTCTCTGTAAGTTGTGATTTTTTTTTTAATGGCAACATTGTTTGTTCTAAAAGTTCAAGAGGTGGGGTTGAGTTTGATTAGTAAGTAGAACTTTTGGTTGGGCTTTTCTTTCTTTCTTTTTTTGGTTTTTTTTTTTCCCGCATGCTAAGTACTGAATTGTTTCGATACGGGTAATTTTTCTTTACAATGGTTTAATATACTTGCATTCATTTTTGCTGTTGTTGTTGTTGTTGTTGTCTCTATTATTATTTTTCTTTTTTATAGAGATTTTGTGTCTATTACTTAAGCTTTAGTTACATTCTTTTATTATTGCTTTTAATGATGTATAATTGAATATTTCTACGTTTTTTGGTATTACAACAGAGAAGATGCTTCATACTGTCTTCATTCTTACTCATGGTAGCTAACATAATTCCATGCCCAGAATTGAGAATGTATGTTGAGCCATTTACCTATTTGTAGTCAAAAATAAAGAATTAAAAAATGAGAAATTATAGCAAGCATTAAATTGTTATTCCATAGTTCCATTTTATGCTATACTAAGTGACTTTGTTGTGAAATTTGAAGCAGAGGTCCTTGTTTCAGAGATAATTGGTGTGTATATATATATATATATATATATATATTAATGATTGTGTTCATTTACTTAAGAATTAGGTTTTGGATTGTTATTTTGAACCTAGTTATAATAGGGATGACGTTTTGGTTTGACTTGAAATGAGTAGCATGAAGTGTTGACGTTCGTCAATTATGTGGTCAGGCCGTGTGCATGCCTTTGAAATAGCACATAATATGGACAAAAATTCAAGTGGACGAGGTGTTCGACAGTTCAAAACTTCTCTTCTTCAGCGGCTTGAGCAGGTGGTTTTCTTATTATCCAACAATAATAACAAAGAACCAAATTACATAGGGGTTTTTAGCACTATTTGTCTATGTCACAAACATGTCCCATTTTTTTTTTTTGATAATTTAGTGATTTACTTCTTCAATTTTTTTTTTTTAGTTTGTTCTTTTTTTTTTTGGTGGGGTGGGGTTGGTGGTGGGCAGTTTTGTTGTTTAATATTAAAATTGATAATGAATTGCTTAGATAAAAAGTTCCCAAATTCATCGGTAATTTGACAAAACTACCAAAACAGAAAAATTCGGAGTAATCTTCCACAAAAAAAAAAAAAAAAAAAGATTTTTGGCCCTCTAAACTTTTCGCTTTCTTCCAGTGTAATTGTTAAACATGTAAACTTAACAAAATGTGTTTACTAAGTTCTAATTATATACACCCATCAAACATAGAACAGAGAATAATTACATGAGACACACTATGCACCTCATTTGCTTATAACAAGTGTCAAATTGCTTAATTTTATACCAAAAAAAAGAATAACAACCAAAAGAAATTATATCATTGTTAATGATTTTTTTAATAATTTTATTGGCTTTTATGTATAATTTAATAATTGTAGTGCTTGAAATTCGGCTTATTCCTTTGTAAAATATATTATATGCATCGCATGTGATCATTTTTCTATCCCAATTTTAATGAAAGTTTATAATTAGAGACTTAATTGTCATACTTAAAACTAAGTTTGGGAAGTTAATTGCTATAAAAAAAGAAAATTTTAAGGACCATATTGTAAAAAAGCAAAAAATTTAAGAGGCAAATGCTCTAAAAACCCAAGGAAAAAAAAAAAAAAAAAGATCACGGATCAAATTCCAAAGATGCTTATAACAACCATGTCATGTAAGTTGTTGACATTGGCGGTGCCTATTGCATAATTACATTTTTTTTTTTTTGAGATTGTAATTACAGACAAATTGAATGAAAATTTTCTCTTAAGAATTGGTATCTCTAAGAAATTACTAACATCTGTAACACTGCTTTAATCGTGACTTTGTACATTTAATTTCTACATGTTTCCATTGTATTTGTGATGCCCGCTATGGATGTAGTAGCTCAAGTAGATAATATCCCATTCTCTAGTGGCAAAACACTTCTTTTCCTCACAGTGAATGACCATTTCAATGTTGATTTTGATGAGCAATAGGATGAGGAACCTACATTAAGGAGACGAAAGGAAAAGAGCGATATACGCGAACTCCGACGTGTTTACCATGAGCACAAGGAATATATTGTTAAACATGGTAGAACATTTGCATTAGAAAATAGGTAACTCATGCCTTTCTCTTTTTTTTTTTTTTTCTTCTCTCCAGATAAGCTAGTCTGGTTCAAATCTGCTTAAATTTGTTGTACATATACTTGTATTATAATCTTTTTTTTTCCCCTTTCAACTGAATTAGTCATAGAGAGAAGTTGATAAATGCTTGTACAATCGCTTCTGTGTTGTTTGAAGTTCTCAAGAGAATAACATTTGCAGCCAATCCTCAGGTACTCTAATTTTGTTTCCAACTATTTTCTGATACTCAATTGAAACATTCTTAGCACATTTCTAAGCTACCAGAAGCTAGTTGTTTTACAATTACTTTTTAATTCTCTTATAGGCTCTTGCCAATAGAGAAAGGGTCAACACAAAATCTGAGTTCTTTGTGCCGTATAACATTCTACCGCTCGATCATGGAGGTATTCAGCAAGCAATTATGCAACTTCCTGAGGTTTGATTCTGTTTGGACAGTCTAATTGTTTTCTTTATGATAACTTCTTGAATTCCAGCTAATAAACTTGCAAAACGATTCAGATCAAGGCTGCAGTCGCGGCTGTCCACAACATTCGGGGTTTACCTTCAGCCGAAGATTTTCGAACGCATGGAGCTTTCACTGACTTGTTTGATTTTCTTCAGTATTGCTTTGGATTTCAGGTACTTCTAATTTGTGCTTATTTTTTCTTCATCTTCTTGTGTTTAGGATTTTCTTTCTTACCATTTATATTTTGTGGTTTCAACCAGGAAGGGAATGTAGCCAACCAGAGAGAACATCTAATTCTACTCCTTGCAAACATTATGATTAGGAAGGCTCATAAGCAGACATCAGGCTCATATGTGGTTCCCTTATTAAGATTGTAACTTTTTTTTGTTTAATTAATTATTTAGATTCAACGTAGTAGCATTTTTTTCACTTCAGATAGAAGATGTAGTGGTGGATGAACTGATGAGGAAGTTTTTCAAAAATTATACAAATTGGTGCAAGTTCTTGGGTAGAAAAAGCAACATCCGGTAAGATACTCCTCTGTTTTCACAGGAATCAGAAAATGTTCTTTTTTTCTTATAATATTTTAATAATCTGCAAAATGATTCTCTCAATTTTCCCTCGTGATTGTTCTGTTATATGTCTTATGTATGATTGTAGCACAATTTCTATTCTCATCTCTTATATAATTTTCTTATATTATCACCCTTCTTCTGACTACATAAACTTTTTCCCCTTACTTTATATGTACCCTTGGTTTGTATAGGCTGCCTTCTGCGAAACAGGAGGCTCTGCAATACAAACTATTATATCTAGGGCTTTACCTTCTTATCTGGGGGGAGGCTGCAAACTTACGATTCATGCCAGAGTGTTTATGCTATATTTTTCATCATGTAAGTTAATTCTTTCTCTTAAGAACTAATTGTGTCCCATAAAAAAAAACTTCTTCTCCTTGCCAAAAAAAAAAAAAAAGAAGAAAAAATTGTAAGAAGAAATTTTATTTCGTGCTTCATATTACTGTAATTTAGTAGTATTAGCCTTTTTATGCACTTGGCTTGTCTTTCTTCCAATTGCATGAAGAAGTAATATGCTTCTTGGAATTGCTTGGTTACAAGTAGAATATGCATAATTTGTGGTTTAGATTGACAATGTTTTTCCAAATGTTTTTCAAGATGGCGTGTGAATTGCATGGTATGCTAAATGGGGCTGTAGACCCAACAACATGGGAGAAAGTCATGCCGGCATATGGTGGAGGATCCGAGTCTTTCCTTAACAATGTAGTCACTCCCATATACAGGGTTATAAAAGAGGTATTTCTCAATAAAAAAAATTTATGTTTTAACTCTTCCTTTCCTAGTAGTCACTAATTCTTTTTGTTAAAATTTCTAGGAAGCTAACAAAAGTAAAAATGGGACAACTGACCATTCCACATGGAGAAACTATGATGATCTGAATGAGTACTTCTGGTAAGTATGAATTTGAGTCACACATTTTTTCTATCTTATGAATATTGCCAGTTTAGGATTCTAGTAAAGTACAATGAGGTTGTAACATCCATAAATGCTTTTGCAGGTCTCCTGATTGTTTCCAAATAGGTTGGCCCATGCTTGAAGACCACAATTTTTTCTGTGTAAAGCCTTCAAGTAAACCCAAAGCTAAGAAAGCTTCAAAATCAACTACTGCTGAAGAAAAGAGGGAGAACGAAGACGATAAAGATGAAGAATTAGGGGTAAAATGCATATTTTGGTCAAGATTGCATATTGGTATAAACTGAAATAACTATCTAGTAATATTTGGTTGGCCCATAACAAATACAAAACAGGTTCTCACTAACACTTGGAAGTTTAGGGTAAACTTAGCCATTACAAAACCATCATAGGTTAGAGAAGAAATCTGATCACCATTACAAAACCATCATAGGTTAGAGAAGAAATCTGATCACTACACTAAATACTTTTTATTTGAAGTTATCTTTTTTTTTTTTTTTTTTTTTTTTTTTTTTTCGTAATCCTGTGGCTATTTACTCCGACACCCATGTGTATTGCTTGACATTCCGAGAACTACTTTGTTTCCCCTTGTTGAAGTAGACATTTAATATGATTACAGGAAAGTACGACTACGGGGAATCCACATTGACATATGATCCTCTTCGCCATTTTATACTCCTCACATGTTTTTTATGTTCTTACAGTCTACTGGAGAGGGAGATCAGGAACAAAAACATGAAAGGGAGTGGTTGGGAAAAACAAATTTTGTGGAAATCCGCTCATTTTGGCAGATATTTAGGAGCTTTGATAGAATGTGGATCTTTTTTATTTTATCCCTCCAGGTTTGCCTATGATCTGACATCACAGAATCGCTACTTCTTATGACTTTTTTTGAAGGACTAGTACTTAATATTTACTTTCTTTCTTTCTTTCTCTCTCTTTTTTTTTTTTTTTTAATAACATTATAGGCCATGATTATTATGGCGTGCTATGAATTGGAATCTCCACTTCAGTTGTTTGACAAAGCAGTATTTGAGGATGTTTTGAGCATCTTTATCACATCTTCAATTCTAAAACTCATGCAAGGTATGATGTTTTCAGACAGCTAAGCTACATGCATATTTTCTAGAAATACAAGCAGTAAGCTATATAATATAATTAATATTAACTATCACTTTCACATCAAACTTCTGAGTCATGAAGGGAAAGAAACCTTCCTAGGCTTCCACTCAATTTGCAAAGTGGCGTTACTCTCACTCTGATTTCTTTTTATGCATTCTTTATATTTGGGATACAAATTCAATTAAAGAGCTTGACATTAACGTTAAAATTGTTGTAATTATACAATCATCCTTTCCTAACAAAAGAAAAATAGAAAAAGAAAATCTCCATCAAACGGTCTCCTTTATCAAGCCAACTATTATCTAGCCATGCACAAGGACATTTTTATAATAAAATTCATAAGATTCTAATTCTTAAATTTAGCAAGCGCTAAAAGGGAATAAGTATAACATCTTATATCATTGCTTGCCTTTCCGAACCAATTACCCTTTTCATGTTCTGTTACAGTTTCCTTTAAATGTCCATAGTGCCTTATTCATGAGCACCACTTGTGCCATGATGATTTAGCATTCATCCACTCTTGGTTGCAGCAATGCTAGACATAGCTTTTACATGGAAAGCCAGGCAGACAATGGAATACTCCGACAAGATAAGACAAGTGGCAAGGATGGTTTTTGCGGCCACATGGACAATCATTCTTCCAATATGTTATGCTCATTCTAGAAGAAAATATACCTGTTTTTCCTCAGAATCAGGAAGCTGGCTTGAAGAGTGGTGTCTTTCTCCCTACATGGTTGCAGTCGGAGTTTATCTGACACCTAATGCAGTTGATATGGTGTTGTTCTTTGTTCCTGCTGTTAGAAAGTATATTGAGATATCCAATTCAAGAATATTCACTCTTTTCTCTTGGACACATGTAAGTTAATCATAAACTTTTTTTTTTCTTTTGTTCTTTGCATTTTTTATGATGTGCCATTAAGGTTTTGGCTTTATAAATGGTTATTTCTTGAAATATTTGTTTTTATCACATAGCCTAGATTATTCATCGGAAGAGGGATGCAAGAAAGCCAGGTTTCAGTGCTGAAGTAATTCTTATTTCTCTCTTCCAAATAATGTGTTGGTTGTTCTCTAGTTAGTATTTTCCCCTAAAGGACATTAATTTGCTAACCTTGTAGGTACATGTTATTTTGGATACTAGTGTTATTGAGCAAATTCTCTTTTAGCTACTGGTTTGAGGTGAGTTTTCATATGCTACTACATTTTAACCTTATGATTTAGTAACAATTCATTGAGGCATATTCTTTCTAATATACCTCTCTTTCTTATTAAACAAGAATTATATACATGTAAATTATACACTTGCATTGTTATATTTGGCCCTTTTCTGTTTTTTTTTTTTTTTATAACAAAAAGGATCTTTGTTTTGTGCCTTTACTACTAACTAGAAATTTATAGCGTAACTCTGACGATTAAAGTGCATTAACAACGAAACATTATAAGACAGACACACTATAGATTCTATACTCTCTTTAACGAGTTCAAAGAGAAAAAGATGGAGAAGAAATAATACCAACGTTAATACCAAGATAGAGATTCTATAGTCTCTTTAATTATTGGTGCTTATTCCGTGTGTTTGCATGTGGTTTTTTTCTTTTTTTTTGGAACAAAATTTTATCATAGAGAGAGGGAGAGTAATATGTAATTCCATTCTATAGTATTTATAAAATCTCCTAACCAAACACATGAATACTCTTTATTTTTCCTTCTATTCCTTTACCATCACCATTAACATTCCTATTGCCATTCCACCACTGCAACCAAAAAGACACCCTCAGAATCTTAATTTTACATGCTAATACCAAAGTTAATGCCCCTGCAGCTTAAGCTTTGGGAGAATTAGTAAACTAATATGGTACTGGAGCAATTTGTCTTAAATTCAAGCCAAATTCAAACCTTGCGAGTGCAGCCTCTAATTTCTTACCAGATTTGGGCCTTTATTTTCCTCTTTTAAAATCGGGGCCCAATGTTGTGCATTTGTTCAAATTTTCTCCCTCTGGAATTGTCCAAGCCCACATAATAGTTGGCTCACCTCCTATCTGCTCAAGCTTTTGGAAGAATTCTTAAATTAACAGTAATAATGTCAAACAATCTTGACAATTTCATTTTTGTTATACTTATTTTTAATTATTATCTTACTTGTTTTTACTTTGTTAATGTGAACATGCAAGACTACTTACTGTCTACTATTGCCAATGGAGTGATGCAGATAAAACCGCTCATAGAACCAACAAAGCAGATCATGAAAATTGGCATCGAAAATTATGACTGGCATGAGCTTTTCCCAAAATGTATTCTTTCTCCTTTTCTGTGTACCTTTTAGTTTAAAAGTTTGCATAACAATGTTCTTGTAGTTACCATGTTTAACCAATAAACCGTTTATGTTTCAGTCAAGAGTAATGCCGGCGCAATTGTTGCTGTATGGGCTCCAATAGTAGTTGTGAGTTCTGTTGCCTTGGGACTTTCAATCTTCATTTTTGTATTAGAGAAGTGATAATGAAGCTAGAAGGTTAAGAGGACTAGTTAAGTTTCTTGAACAGGTTTTATTTTGGCACAAATGTTTAAACACATATTTTTTGCTCTTTTTTTTGTCTGTTAAAGGTTTATTTTATGGATACACAAATATGGTATTCTGTTTTCTGCGCAATATTTGGTGGAGTTTATGGTATTTTGCATCACCTTGGTGAGGTAAGCATTTTTTTTTCTTATTTTTTTTTCAAGTTCTTATTACTAGAGTACAATGGTGATGGCCTAATCATGGTATGTTGTAGATTCGCACTTTAGGAATGTTGAGAAGTAGATTCCACACCCTGCCTTCTGCATTCAATGTTTGTCTTATTCCTCCATCAAAAAATGATCAAAAGAGAGGAAAAGGCTTCTTCGGGAATAGATTTCAGAAGGTATGGAATTTTCAATAATTTCCATTTTATTATCACTTTTCCGGGAGGACCTCCCATATTCATCTTTGCGCCAACCTTTCTCAGGAAACAAACAATGAAAAAAATGGTGTTGCTAAGTTTGTGCTTGTGTGGAACCAGATTATAAGTAGTATTCGTTCAGAGGATTTGATTAGCAACAGGTGTGCTATTAGTTTGCAAATCAAGTATTGCTAGTGATAATCTTCTAATAATATTATCTGACGTAAACCTTTTTCTTGCCAATAGGGAGGTGGATTTGATGATAATACCTATGTCATCAGATTTATTTTCTGGCATTGTCCGTTGGCCAATTTTCCTCATAGCGAATAAGGTAGTTTCTATAAAGAGTAGAGCTAAGCATCCCTTTTTATTCTTAACTTTTTGACACCAACCCAAGTGGCAATGAAATTTCATATTTCTGCTGATAGAAATGATGGTTTTTTAAGTACCTATCATTGAAAGAATTAAAAGCTATGTGCCACATTTAGCATAAGAAAAATAAAATTTGGAATCCCTTGCATCCTTCTTTTATAGGTGAAATTATTTTATTTAGTTAACACGTCTTCTTATCCATATTAGTTTTCAACGGCGCTGAGCATCGCAAAGGATTTTGTGGGGAAGGATGAGACTCTTGTAAGAAAGATTACAAAAGATAAATGCATGTACTATGCTGTAAAGGAGTGTTATGAGTCGCTCAAGTAC
Organism: Artocarpus heterophyllus; assembly: GCA_025403435.1. NCBI lineage: Eukaryota > Viridiplantae > Streptophyta > Magnoliopsida > Rosales > Moraceae > Artocarpus > Artocarpus heterophyllus. Next base: position 2,096,685 of record JAJQZP010000037.1, read on the forward strand.
ATTCTTGAAATTCTCATTGTTAGAGATCTGGAAAAGAGGTAAAAATACAGATTCCTTTTTTTTCCCCTCTAATCTAGTCTTTTCTTTGGTATGCAAGTTTACTAGGACGAGAGTATCCCTACTTGTTTCATGCTCTTTTTTACTTGTTTGTTCTTTTGGTCTATGGTGGGCTCAGGATGATATCTACCATATTAAATGAAATTGAAGAGAGCATGGCAAGATCAAGTCTTCTTGAGGACTTTCAAATGACTGAACTCCCGAATCTGCAAGCCAAATTCATTGAGTTGCTTGAACTTCTGGTAAGAATCTTCTTCTACAAAGCTACTAGAGGGAAAGTACTCAAGTCTAAGTCCTACTAACTTAAGTATCAAATGTTGCAAGGCTGAAGGAAATGGAGATCATTATGATAAAGTTGTGAAAGTTCTTCAAGACATATTCGAGATTATAACAAATGATACAATGATAGACAATTCCAGGTTTGGCGTAACTTGGGAATTGTGTTCCTTGTGAGATCAATTTGAGATGTTTTGTAGATATACTGCTAAAACACTAATTCATGCTCAAATCATACAGGATATTAGAGTTCTTATGCCCTTCACAGCAGATGGATAGCAATGAGGCTTATTTTGTCAGAACTATTGAACCACAGTTATTTGAGTCGGATACTAGAGAGAACTCCATCCATTTTCCTTTGCCTGACAGCGCCCCACTGACTGAACAGGTGATCTGCATGGTTCCTATTTGGGGCATATGCATAAATGGCCAAAATCTTGAACCCTCTTTAGAAAATATCGAATAGTTCATTGTTTTTGTTTTATGCTTGTTACGCAATTCATAATTATTCCAGGTTAGGTAAATCATGGATTTACTCTTCACAAAGCAAGCATTTTATCAAATCATGTTTTTCATTTGGCTCGAAAACACATGCAAATTAACCAACTTCTCATGCATATTAGTAAAGGGTAAAGTTATCACGCATACTGTTATTAAAAAAAAAAATCTTCTTATTTATGTTAGAAAGGGGTAAAGTTGACAGTAAGTAAACATGTAAACATAAAAAAATGTTAATGACCAAACTGTTGTGCCGCAGATCAGACGCCTTCTTTTGTTGCTCACTGTCAAAGATACAGCTTTGGATATACCTATTAACTTGGACGCTCGGAGGCGCATATCGTTCTTTGCTACTTCTCTATTCATGACAATGCCTAGTGCTCCTGAAGTGCGCAATATGCTATCATTCAGGTTATATTTTCTCGCTAAATCTGCATCTTTTTTTTTTTTCACCCAGTTGTATTTAAGGTCATGTCTCTCTTCTATTTCCTCTGTTGCCATACACAAGTCTGCTATATGTGAAGGACATATACAATGAAAGAGATAGAATATTTAATCAATTGATGATGGTACCTTGCAAAATTAGCAATTACCTAAGGAGCTTAAGCTGAAAGAACATAACCAACGGAAGTGAGATATAAATGCAAATATAACATCACATAACTTGCTGGAAAAGGGACATTACAATCTAATAATAAAAGCCATGAATTATCCCCTAATGACCACTTGTCAAAACAAGCCATCAATATATTTCAAGCTTCATACACATTAAAAGTATCCAAAAAAAAAAAAAAAGAAGAAACCAATTCTTTTTACCCAATGAATTTTGACTTATTGGCAAGTCCCCCTGAATTTTTAGTTAAGGAAAACTACCCTTAAATCGAGGATTAATATTAAAATTTGAAAGAAAAACGTGCTTATGCGTTTGATATTACGTGCTCCAATCATCGTATGAAATTTCAGCCTCTTTTCCTTCAAACGAGTACATGTAAGTTGTGATGTATATGAGAGTGTGTTGGTTTAAGTTTTAACAACCGCCTTTGATTCAATTTGACGGCGCTCTGGAACATTTGTTAAATTCAGTAACAATTTGCCAAAGTTTAAAATTTTAAGAGGTAACTTAACAATGACGAAAAATTCAGGGGCTGCATATTACAAATATAAAAAATTTGCTTCTCTTTCTTGCTCAGTTTGTTTATTCCAATGCCTTTCTTCCTTGTTATAAGACCTCTTTCTTTGCTCCTTTCTAAAGGAATCATTCTCATAATAGTTAAATAGAAAAAAAAGAAAAACAAACAAACAGTTCACATTTTTGCTTAGTCATGAAAAAAAATTCTTCATATTAGAGAATTCTGTGATCTCGGATACTATACTTGATGCATTAAATTGTTCTTGAATGCAGCGTTCTAACTCCTTATTATATGGAAGATGTTAACTTCTCAATGAAGGAGCTCCACTCAAGTCAGCGAGAGGTTTCTATTATATTTTACATGCAAAAAATAGTTCCAGGTTAGTACAAAGTTGGCCTTTCTTATAATAACAATAATAATCTTACATCTTTCCAATTAAACAAAGTTATAGAATGTAAATTATATGTTTACTTTATTTAGATGAATGGAAAAACTTTTTGGAACGGATGGGTTGTGCTAGTTTGGATGGATTGAAAGATGAAGGCAAGGAAGAAGACCTTAGAAAGTGGGCTTCATTTCGGGGTCAAACACTCAGCAGAACAGGTGAAGGAAATAGATTTTTGAACTATTTACAAGATGCGATATAAATATGTCAAATGTAACTTTTCTTTCCTTTTTATTTTTTTGGTAATAATAGTTAGAGGAATGATGTACTACAGAGAAGCCTTAAAATTACAAGCCTTCCTTGACATGGCTGAAGATGAAGGTTTGTAACTCATAAAACTGCCTTTTCTTTGTTATTCCGCTAGTGAAAATCTTTTCTTAAACCCTGTAAAGAAGGTTTTACTTATAATTTTTGTTTTGAATCTGGATGTCTTGGTCAGATATTCTTGAAGGTTATGACACAGCTGAAAGAGAAAATTACACATTATCTGCTCAACTAGATGCATTAGCCGACTTGAAATTCACTTATGTAGTTTCTTGTCAACGATTCGGATCGCTGAAAGCTGTTGGAGATCCACGCGCACAAGACATAATTGACTTGATGATAAGGTAATGCACCACCATGAAAAAATACTTCTGAAGAAAAAAGTTCTGAAGATGTACTTATGTAATATGACAAATTACTAAGGCCATATAGCTCTTACGTTTTCAACAAAGGTATCCAGCTCTCCGACTTGCATATGTTGAGGAGAAAGAAGTGATCGTGGAAAATAAGCTTCAAAAGGTTTACTCTTCTGTATTGCTCAAAGCTGTCAACGGTTTTGATCAGGTAGTGTACTCCATTTTCTGTTACATTTGCAAGACCAAATATAAATCTTACAATAATTGTGTTTAGTACTTCCATATTTTAGACGCTATCTTGTGTGATACATTTCTAAAATCCAGTCATATTTTTACATATATTACGCAATTATAAACTTCTTTTGGACAAATATAACCTCTTTGGAGCCCAATTGTCCCCGTGACAGAGTATGCGGATCGACCTTTGGATTTTAAGTACGGGTATATTGGGGTTTTTACATGCATTTTGTTTGTCCTAATTACACATACATTGGGGCAGTTTTGGGAAATAAGTGAGATAGAAGTATAGTGGGCATGAGAGTTGGGAGGCATGTGATTTTCCCGTGATTTTCTTCATCAAACTGAAAAGCTGCAGCTGCTAAAAATAGATGTAGCACTCAAATGAGAATAAACCAAGTTTTTGTGTATACTCTCACGTCATGCATAATCTGGTTGCTTCAACAGCATTATGCATCATAAAAGTTATTGCAAAAAAAGGCTGTTCTTTTAAAGTTCTAAATCATATATTCAACTCTTATTTATGTTAATTTTATGAACTTGGTATTTCTGCCTTTGTGTCTCTTTCTTTCATGAATTGGAGGTATAGAAGGCACTGAGTTCACTATAATATTGTCATGTAGGAAATATATCGCGTAAAGCTTCCAGGTCCACCTGAAATTGGAGAAGGAAAACCTGAAAATCAAAATCATTCCATCATCTTTACTCGCGGTGAAGCTTTGCAGACAATTGATATGAACCAAGTATGCTTTTTCCCCATTAGCTAAATGGTTTATAATTTTCTCATTGCTTGTTCTCATAGTGTCTTGTTTTGCAGGATAGCTACTTGGAAGAAGCATTTAAAATGAGAAACCTTCTGCAAGAATTCCTTAAGTGCCAAGGACGGCTGCCACCGACTATACTTGGTCTGAGGGAACACATTTTTACAGGAAGGTCAGATCTTCTAAAACAATTAAGAGCTTTAACTTTGTCAGTCCCTGAACTTTTTTACAAGTGACATTTTGTTCCTTGAATATGCATTTGTTAGCTTCGTCCCCAAACTTCTGAAACCTGTTCTTTGGCAGGTTTGATTCCTGGAAGTAAAATTGACGATAGAATATTAAAATTTAACGTATGCAGCTTGGAATTTTACAAAAACAACTGCATTATGTGCAAGATGTTTTAGTTTTGAAGCGTTTTCATGGGCATCAGAAATAACATTTTGCTCCTAATATGATTGTTTTTGTAAATTTTCAAGTTATCACGCACCAGACATGTATTAAAAATCTATCAATAATTTTAAGATCAGGAACCAAAACTGCCAAATAAAATAGAGTTCAAAGACTAATCGACCGGAAAAATAGTTTAGGAACCAAAATTGTAGCGGCACTAAGAGTTTAGGGACTAACTGCGTCAAAACCCAAACAATTAATTAAAGTATAAATTTTATTGAGATTTAATCAGGGATCAATCCTTTATGGTAGAGTAAATCTGTAAAGTGACAGCCATAGATAAACTAATGAACTGGCTAACAAGTTCTTGGTGTTTGAACAAAGCTTTTTGAAGTCTCATTTTTCGTTAGCAAACTTTTCTCGGGGAACCCTTTCAACCATATTCAGATCTTCCACCTAAACATTCATAGAAATTTTAGCTTGCTTCTCCAAATAAATCATATATGAGTTAATATGAAATAATTTTTAAAAGTTATAGGCTGATCCCTTTAATTTCTCTCCAAATGCAGTGTTTCTTCTCTAGCAGGGTTCATGTCATATCAAGAGACTAGCTTTGTCACCATTGGTCAAAGACTTCTTGCCAAGCCTCTCAGGTAATAAATCCTTGTTTCCATAAAAGTCATTTTCCAGAAACTTGCACCACTTATTAAGTACCAGCATATGTGGATTTTCCTGTCTTCATATAATTTTTTTTTCCTAGCGATCCTTAAGTTTAACTCGAAGAATTTAAGATCTTATTGTCGTTTTAAAATCCTATTAATTTTTTTTTTGGGGGATCCGACATTTAAATTCATTCCTATTATTCAATCTTAAATTCAGGGTACGGTTTCACTATGGACATCCAGACGTATTTGACAGGATATTTCACATCACAAGAGGTGGCGTTAGCAAAGCATCAAAAACAATCAACCTGAGTGAGGATGTTTTTGCAGGTAGGAACTAGCTAGTAACCACAAGCAGAAAAGAAAAAGAAAAAGAAAAGAAAAGAAAAGTTAAGAAGAAGACGACCTATATTCCATGATATTAACAACTGCATAAATATGATTTTTTATTAGGATTTAATTCAACTTTGAGAAGGGGGTGTATTACCTACCATGAATACATGCAAGTTGGCAAAGGCCGTGATGTAGGTTTAAATCAGATCTCACAGTTTGAAGCTAAGGTAGCTAATGGGAACAGTGAACAAACACTAAGCCGTGACATTTACCGCCTTGGATGTCAGTTCGATTTCTTCCGGATGCTGTCTTGCTATTTCACAACCATTGGATTTTATTTCAGTAGCCTGGTATTTGATCCATTGCCAATCTTTATATCAAAAATGTGATCCTTGATGGTTTTGTGCATTCATAAACTGATTTGAAATCAATTTTTGTGAATGCGCAGATATCAATAATTGGAATCTATGTCTTCCTTTATGGACAGCTATATCTTGTTCTTAGTGGGCTGCAAAAAGCACTGCTTCTTGAGGCTAGAGTGCAGAACATAGAATCTTTGGAAACGGCTCTTGCCTCGCAGTCATTTATACAGCTTGGACTCCTCACAGGCATGCCAATGGTTATGGAGATTGGACTTGAGAAAGGATTTCTAACAGCTCTCAAGGATTTTGTCCTTATGCAACTGCGGTTGGCTGCTGTCTTCTTCACTTTCTCTCTTGGCACGAAAACTCATCATTATGGCCGTACAATTCTTCACGGTGGTGCTAAATATCGCCCCACCGGGCGAAAGGTTGTGGTCTTCCACACCAGCTTCACAGAGAACTACAGACTCTACTCAAGAAGCCACTTCGTTAAGGGATTTGAGTTGTTGCTCCTCTTGATTGTTTATGACTTGTTTCGGCGGTCCTACGAGAGTAGCGTGGCTTATGTATTGATCACATATTCGGTTTGGTTCATGTCGATCACGTGGTTGTCTGCGCCTTTTCTTTTTAATCCCTCTGGATTCAGCTGGGACAAGATTGTTGATGATTGGAAAGATTGGAACAAGTGGATTAGGCAGCAAGGTGGTATTGGGATTCAACAGGACAAAAGCTGGCATTCTTGGTGGAACGACGAACAAGCTCATCTTCGCCATTCGGGGATATTTTCGAGGCTGTTTGAAATACTCCTTTCTCTCAGGTTTTTCATGTATCAATATGGTCTGGTCTATCACCTTGACATCTCCCAACAGAGCAAAAATGTCTTGGTCTATATTCTCTCATGGATTGTGATTCTTGCCGTTTTCTTCTTGGCCAAGGTAAATTCATAGTCAACCCTTTTTCAATCTGACTATGCTTAGACACTTGAACCAATTTCTTGTGTGGACTTGACATGGTACATATGAAGTTTGGCATTAAATAATACGGGTCCAAATGTTATTTCATTTGGTATTACACCATTTAATTATAGATGCATTATTTTAGATCACCTAGTTGGAATAGTTTCTTCTCCAAGAAATAGCACGCATTGAAAAATTATAAATATTACACAATAGCTTCCAATTACATTAGCACTAGTGTCAGTTTGCAATTTTTTTTTTTTATTGAAGGCTTTTATGCTATTTCATATGGTAAAGATTATCCCAACATGCTATGCAGGCAGTGAATATCGGAAGACAAAAATTGAGTGCCAATTATCAACTGGCGTTTAGGCTATTCAAAGCAATCTTGTTCCTTACTGTTTTGGCCATCATAATCACTCTGTCTAGCATCTGCCAACTATCTTTGATGGACTTGATAGTCTGCTGTCTAGCATTTCTGCCAACTGGATGGGGTTTGATCATGGTAAGCATATTCCAGTAACACTTCATTTTTTCAGACTTCCTTTGGCATGTCGGTGAAAAATTTCTGTATGTGCCAAAGACAAAACGATTAATCACTATTCATATACAGGATAAAAGTACACTATAAGGTTAGTTTCTTGGTTGGTTTGTGAACTACGTGGTATCCAAAATTGCTTAGAAGTTCCCTTTCTAGTGCTTGTTGATAGTATCTAAAAGGGACTTAAGCAAGACTTCGGTCAAACTTTAGGATTTAGTTATTTAGTGAATCTTCTATTTTATTATTACATGTTTTGTTCTCAAGTCTTTGTGAAAGACGGATCCAACATTGTAACATGAAGAAGTAAGGGGATATAAATGACGTATATTCTATGTAACAATGACTTTAAAAAAGGTATAATATGGACTTGTAATAGATAAATCCCCTGTTGCTATACCTCTGCAAAGTCATTCTCATCTAAAATAAATGTCGCATTACACCCGGGCTTCTTGATGTTAAATGTAGAACAAGTCCTTCGTGACGGACTCAGAAGCCTTTGCTTATAGCTAGTCATATGCCAAATTCATTGGCCTTTACTTTTATCTTGATTATTGTTCCTTTTTTTTGGTTGGTTGGTTCAGATTGCACAAGCTGTGAGGCCAAAGATAGAGGACACTGGACTCTGGGACTTCACCAGGGTGCTTGCTAAAGCCTATGATTATGGAATGGGTGTTGTTCTTTTTGCTCCAATAGCTGTTTTGGCATGGCTTCCAATTATATCAGCCTTCCAAACTCGTTTCCTATTCCATGAAGCCTTCAATCGGCGTTTGCAAATCCAACCAATTCTTGCCGGGAAAAGAAAACAAAAATAGATTTTCTACAGTAATACTCATGTATATCATGTACAGGGAAGTGAAGATATTTTTGACACTCTTCACATTTCTTACAATTTTGTAAAGTTCTACATGTATAGAATTGATACCAAACTGGTACATAACATAGAAACCATAACCTATTATTGGTTGCAGAATTGTACTTCCATAAAGTTAAAATTGCTCTACTTTGATAGCTAAGCTGGGTGATTAGAAATGTCCCTCAATAGTAGTTGCTCTAAAACAGAATAACATGTTTCAAGCTTGTTTAGGAATATAGTTCGAATAAAAAAAGTTCGTTCGGACTCGTATTGTTATAGTGTTTTTTCTTACAAAATTTAAGATTACTATAGTATTTTAGACTAAACTGTTGGTTTGATCTCTCAACCGTAGCAAGGTAGCCAAGAAGAAAAAGAAGAAGAATGCCTATCTCTCTTCCATCTCAAGTTGTTCATCTCCATTTCTCTCTTCTAATCAAGTTGTTCTTCACCTTGCCAATGATGGCACCTTTTTGATCGATGACCATGGCATCGACAAGCTCAAAACCTGCAAGACAAAATTAAAAAATGTTTTTTTTTTCAATTATTTTTCTTAGCTATTCAGAATTTCCTTTATTTAGTTCTTGGTTTCTTTGCACAATGAAAACTAAAAAATGAATAAAACAAATTCTAAATAGCTACGAAAAATAATTAAGAAAACAAAAAAGTGTGTGGGAAATCAGAGAATGAAGGATGTGTTTTTCATTGATTGGAAACCTGTACAATACTGTGTACTTATACACAGAATACCCATGCTCTAAAAGGAAAAATACTATCACCTATACCAAATCCCTTGTTCAAAGGGATTCCCAGAGAACCGTTATCGCCAAATTCTAAAATTTAGAATTTTTCTAAAATAGCTGAATAACTTATAGCTGTATTTTCTAACACTCCTTCTCAAGCCAGTGAATAGACATTGTCCATTCTTAGCTTGGTAACTATCATCTGAAACACACGGTTGCTTAAACCCTTAGTAAGCACATCTGCAAGTTAGTGGACACGTAGGGCGTGTAATCAAGCCATTGTCTAACTTTTCCTTGATGAAGTATCTGTCAATCTCTATGTGCTTTAATCTATTATGCTGTACTAGATTGTGTGCAATATTAATTGTAGACTTGTTGACACAAGAGAGCTTTATAAGACTATCTCACTTGATCTTCAAATATTCTAAGATGATTTTCAACCATAGTAGTTCACAAACTTATTGTGCCATTGCTTGAAATTCTGCCTCAGCACTTAACCTGGCCACCATATTTTGTTTCTTGCTCCTCATGTAACTAGATTTCCATCCAGAAAAGTACAATACCCAGCGGTAGATTTTCTATCCACTAATAAACCAGCATAGTCATCATTTGTGAATGCTTCTAGTACAATTCTAGCGTTCTTTTTTAACAAAATACTTTTCCCTAGAGTTCCTTTAAGATGGTGCAACACTTGCGGCTGTTTGCAGGTGAACTTTTTTAGGGTTGTGCATAAATTGGTTTATCACACTCATAGCATAGGCTATGCCAAGCTTTGTGTGGGACAAGTAAATGAGTCTCTCAATCAATCTTTGATACATTTCTTTGTCAATAGCAACATCTTCTTTTGCTTCCCCCAGTTTATGGTTGGGGTCTATTGGTGTGCTTATCGGTTTACATTCTAGCTTCCGCTATCTTTCAAAAGATCAACAATGTATGTCTGCAGAGAGATAAAGATTCCCTATTTAGAGTGCATGACTTTAATTCTCAAGAAATATTTCAGCCTTTTGAGTTCTTTTATTTCAAACTCCTTTGCTAAACATTGTTTTAAAGCCTGTCTTTCCTTCTCATCATTTCATATAACTATTATATCATCAAGATAAACCAAAAGTATTTTAACTCTCCCTAGTGAATGCTTGATGAAGAGTATGATCTTCTTGGCTTTGGTTATATCCTATAGCCATCGTGACTCCGGTGAATCTTCTAAACCAAACTCTCAAAGACTGCTTCAATCCATCCAAAGCCTTTCTAAGCCCACATACTTTGTTGTTTGGAAACCAAGAAGTTCCTCGAATTTATGGTTAATCATCGGGGGATTGAGATTAATCTTGCCAAGGCCCAAGTTGTAATAAATATGCATTCGCCTTAAATGGTTAAGGAAATCTAAAAGCTCACCGGAAGGGTCATTGCGCTTTCTTGATTTGTTTCTCGATCTACCAACAACTACCATCATTTTTTTCAAGCACTCAAGGGAGGTTTGAGTGCAGTAAAGAATGCGAAGAAGCTTTTCAAAGCCTTAAAAGGTATTTGGTGACACCTGTGCTCTTGTCCAAGCCTTTACCAAGCGAAACACTCTATGCCTATTTGGCGGTATTTGAGAAGGCATTTAGTTCAGTCCTAGTCCGAGAAGAGGACAAAATCCAAAAACCTATTTATTACACTAGCAAAGTTTTCCAAGGTGTAGAAAAGAGGTAGCCCCCATTTGAGAAACTAGAACCCGCCCTGGTTACGCCCACCCGAAAATGGTGGCCGTACTTCCAGGGACACCCTATCCAAGTATCGACCAAGTACCCTTTATGCCAAGTCCTCTAAAATCTAGAAATCTCTGGTCAAACCATGAAGTGGTCGATTGAGCTCGAGGAGTTTGAGGTCCAGTTTGTTTCCCGAACAACGATAAAGGCGTAGGCTCTTGCGAAGTTCATTGAATCCTACAAGGTGACATGTTTAGTTAGTAACATACAAATGGAAGATCTCTATCGAGCAAGCAACACACGAAGGAATCCAACCACCCTGCATGGAAGCTATATGTGGACGGACCTTCGAGCATGAATGGATCTAGGGCCGACCTCGTCCTTGTTGACTCAGATGATTACAGGACTTGTTATGCTCTACAGTTCAAATTTAAGGCTTCCAACAATGAAGCTGAGTACGAAGCGTTGATCGCTAGACTGAAGATCACGCGAGAGCTAGGAATAGATCACATACACATCCATAGCGATTCCATGCTTATGGTCCAGCAAAATAACCATGGGTTCTAGGCGTGATGAGAAATGATGGTAAAATTGTAACACCCGTATTTTTAACGGGCATGATTTTGTAAAATTTAATGAATAAAATGTGACTATTTAAAATTACTAAGTTGTTTACGATCATAAAAAAAAAAAAAATACCACTTTAGTATTTTCTTACCAAGTCTTCCTAAGAAACATTCAAAATTTACCAACACTTCTACCAATCTTGTCTCCCTAAATTATTGCTCAATTATATAGCCTTCTCCTTATTTTGCTAAAGGTATCCGAAGGGGACATTGAATTATTTTCCCTCAATTCATAAAAGACATGGAGATATTTTCTCAACCACCTCTTTAATTATTTCCTTATCTTCTTCTATAATTCACTCCAATTGTCCCCTCAATTATGTTAGCATGATTTGCTAAAAATCTTCATGGGAGACAAGATGATATTTTCCTTTAAGACTCTTTTGTTTCTTCTTACAACTTTCCCCCGTAAACATCCCATTCCTCTTAAGCATTTTGATATCTTTTTATTTAACTATCACCACCTTCTTCTCTAGTTCTCATTCTCTCCCTTTCTCACTTCAAATTTCTAACTAAAGACATAGAGCACAAAGCTCTCTTTGTGGCCAAGACAATTATAATTCCCAACCATGATCGAGGCGGTTTTAGAGTTAATTCAAGCTTGATTGTTAACCCGAACTTTGGTGCTTTTCAAAGAAGTTTTGAGGTAGGTTTTCTTTAATCTAAACTTAGTTTTTAGTATGTATTTTCTCCATGTTTAATGCATAATTTTCGTGTTCAAAATTCATGCAAATTTCTAGTTAAGTTAACATGCATCCTTAAACATTTATGAACAAAAACTTGAGTCTTGAGTTACAACCCACAACCAACTTTTATTTTGGTTTGATGACAATGTTAGAAACATGTTAGGAATGTTTAAAACCGGTTTCCATAACTTTAAGATTGATGTTCTAATGTTTTGAGCTTAAAGAGCAAATTTAAGCATGTTTTCATCATTATTTACAAGAAAGGCTAGAGATATAATTTGATAATGATTTTGGTATAAAACTCATGAGAATATGTTTATTCTGATTATATAATGCATGTTGCATATTTTGGAATGGTTTTGAGATTTTAAACAAGGATAATATGCTTTAAGTTAAAGAAAAATTTGACATCCCATAAACTTTATAATACCTCTATGGGCAGTGGCTATTTCTTAAAATTCTGGAGTTAAATGAAAATGAATTTTGTAAATTGGTTTGCATATTTAAAAAGTAGACATCCTAAGCTTTCCAATGAGCTATCATGACCCTAAATCGGAGTTGTATTTTAATTTCTATGAATTTTTCAATTTTCGGATTAGAAACTAGTAAACCTGCCAGTGGTAATAAACCACCCGTCTATCTTAAGTAAACCACCTGTTAACCCGTGTGTTAATTGTAGATAGTGAACCCGCCTTTTTACAAAAGTATACCACCAAGTTGCCATGGTATACTAGCTGTTAACTTGAACCAAAAACCCAATTTTGCTCACCTTCTAGTCTCTTAATGTCTTACAACCTTTCCAATACTACCCTAAATGATTTATGAATTCTTATTAGAGACTAAAACATAAAAATTGCTTGTATGTATTTTATTTTGCGTTTAAGATAAAAATTGTTTACTTGGTATTTAAAGAACAATTGCATAAAAATACTTTAATGGCACTAGTAGACGGGTTTACACATAATTCACTTATGAATGTGATTATACGTTGTGCTTTAGTTTTAATTGTCCTTATGCATGCCTTAGGGTCAAGGATGTGTGGAGCTAACGTTGATTAATTCCGAGAATAAAAGTTTGTTGTTAAGCTTTGAAGGTAGGGATTCTATTACTCATCTTTTGTGAGGTTTTGGTAAATTAAATTTGATTGTTTTATATTGTAAAATATGTATATTGTATAGCGATAAATATAATGATTTGACATATGTTATAAATTGAGAAGCATGGTTAGGAAATTGACTCTATAAATATAAATTGAATACAAAGGAATAGTGAGATGTAAAAAGGGCGACGGTTACGTCCTTGGGCACGAATACCCTAAAAGGAAAAATAGGGGGAAGGTGATGACGCTTCCTTGGGTTGAAAGTCCCAGAACACACTGTACAGGAATCGATTTGGTGAGGACTCGGGGCTTGATGTCCCCTCACCGGAACACCCTTGAAATGTTTATAGGGTGATTAAGTACGCCCATTTGGGTTTCGATGAGTTGAGTGATACTCAATTTAACATGGATACCTAGGAACAATGATGATTGGTAATATTTGTATAAATGTGTAATTATGACACTTGGTAATGATTAACTACGGTATCCATAAGATGTGATCATAATAAACCTCATAATCTGGAATATGATGTAACCTACTAACCATGCAGTTTTTAATGTGGTAATGGATAAACCATAAGGTGAGTCATGATTTCCCTACTGGGCATGTCGATGCTCATCCCTATCATATCTTCATATCTCAGGTGGAACTCAGTGCAACATATTTGAAGAGGAATAAGCGAAAACAATCTTGCTGTTTTTGTGTTAGAAGACTCTGTTTAATTACAACTTATCTACAACATGTAAGAGTTGTATTTTTTTTTTTATGGCTGTGTTAAGTTATTTGTGAATTGTACTATGGTGATGATGACTGTAATTATATATATTTGGTGCTACACTAAAAACTGTGGTTTGTATTTAAAACGTTTATTTTTATTTTTCTTGTTGTTTAAAGACCCATGGGCATTGTTTAATTGATTTAAATAATATAAAATTTAAAATTATTTTTATTTATTTAAAACTGTTAACCCCCACATAGGGGTGTTACAGAATTTTTGGTATCAGAGCCTAGGTTCGATTAACCTAGGGGGTATAGCACCACCTTAAAAATTAATCTTTGGGAATGGTTTTAAAGTTAGGTGTTAATGTCATCATCATTTGGTACTGATCCTAGTTAAATTTTCGCAGCCAGTAGAAACTATGCCACCAAGACGTCAAATGCAATCGTCTGAGCTGTCACAACCGGTTGAACATGCTCAAGAAGTTGAGCAACCGGAACCGATGGAACAAGCTCAAGAAGATGAGCAACTACAACATGCAACACAATCCCCGCCAGCTGCACCAGAAGTAAATAATTTAGGACAAATTCTTCAAGCATTACAAAATGTGCAAAGACCTGTGGAGGTTCGTGATCCCAAACAACGACATCTAACTCTGTTGAAGGAGTTTATGAAGCAGAAACCACCCACATTTAGTGGAGAACCTAACCCGGTCATAGCAGAACAATGGCTAAAGGCAGTCAAAAAGAAGTTGGACACCTTGAGGATTCCACGGGAGTATTGGGTTAGCTTTTCAACATATATATTTGAGGGTAAAGCCGAAGAATGGTGGGATCTTCAGAAAGACGACTATGACGTGCCGAATCTTACATGGGAGCAGTTCGAAACCATTTTTCGCAACACCTATATTCCTCAGAGCCATAGGCAAGCAATGATGCGAGAATTTGAAAACCTGGTGCAGGGAGATACAACAGTTGCTGAATACCATGCTCGATTTATAGAATTGTCTCGCTACAATCCCGGGGCTGTATCGGATCCAATGGCGAGATGCGAAAAATTTAGAAATAACCTGAGGCCGAAAATCAGACAAATGATAGCTGCTGTTCCATCAACAGATTTTCTTGATCTTGTAGCTGCGGCACAGCGGGCAGAGACAGAACTAAATAACTCCTATGGAGAGTATAAGGGTTCTGGTGGGCGTCAAAGGAAAATAAGTAAGAAAGAGAAGTCACAAGGGCAAGTCATTCAGCATAGTGGAGTGACTATTGGTGGTGGATCTTCTGGTAGTGGTCGTTTCCAACCGTATGCTTGTCATAACTGTGGACAAGTGGGACATCTGAGGAGAAATTGCCCTAACCACCCTACACAATCATCCTTTGCACCAAGGCCACAAGGAAGTCATTTTGGCTCCACTGTTTGGGGAGGGAGTCAAAATCGTGGAGCGCCTCAGCAAAACACTCCAGCTTCCCAAGTCTCAGTAACTCAACCTCGAGGGTTCCAGCCTCAGTACAACTATCAACAGCGGCCACAGGGTTCCAATTTTTATGCTAATCAGAACTTCCAACCGACTCCACAAGGCTCAATGAATCAAAGGCCATATTTTTCTGGGAGAAATAATAATAAGGCTAGTAGTAGCCAAGGAAACCGAGGAAAAAGTGATAAAGGAAAAGCACCAGCACAAGCTTATGCAATTACGGCTACAGCTGGACAAGCAAAACAGGCTGATCACTCAGTTGTAGACGGTATGATTCACGTGTCTCATTCTTGGGCTCATGTATTATTTGACACTGGTGCCACTCATTCATTTATATCTATGTTATTTGCTTCCGTACTACAATTAGAAACTGAGACATGTAGTTCATCATTAACCCTTAGTACACCAATGGGCGGGATAGCTGAAGTATCCATAATTTGTAAATCAGTGTGTATTGTTATAGGAGAACATAAACTATCGGCTGACCTATATGTAATAACTATGACAGAGTTTGATGTAATCTTAGGAATGGATTGGCTAACTAAATACCAGGCAATAGTAGATTGTCATAGGAAACGTGTCTCTTTATTCACCAAGAATGGACAAGTCGTCGAATTTCAGGCAAAAACAGGAACAGTGACACCAGCCCCGGTGCTAAAGGCTTGTATTGGAGGACGAAGGAATTTCACCAATCTTGGGACGATCTTTGCTTCAAATGGAGAACTAAAGAAGAGTGACCTATCCTCTCACACTCCTGTGGTGGACGAATTTTCAGATGTTTTTCCAGATGAATTGCCCGGACTTCCGCCTAATAGAGAAATTGAGTTTGTCATCAACCTAACTCAAGGAGCAACGCCTGTTTCTATCGCTCCGTATCGAATGGCACCTGCTGAGAAAGTGGAATTGAGGAAGCAGTTGGACGAATTACTGGAAAAAGGATTTATTCGACCAAGTACATCACCTTGGGGAGCTCCAGTACTTTTTGTGAAGAAACATGACGGATCGTTGAGGCTCTGTGTCGATTATCGCCAGCTTAATCGATTGACTATCAAGAACAAGTACCCTCTACCCCGAATTGATGAGTTGTTCGATCAGTTAGGAGGATCTTGCTATTTCTCAAAGATTGACTTACGATCCGGATATCACCAACTGAAGATAAGAGAAGAGGACATTCCAAGGACAGCTTTTCGGACTCGCTACGGTCATTTTGAGTTTCTTGTCATGCCTTTCGGGTTGACTAATGCACCAGCGGCTTTCATGGACTTGATGAACCGTGTCTTTCGACCGTACTTAGATCAATTTATCATTGTCTTCATAGATGATATCTTGATCTATTCTAAAAACGAAGAAGAACATGCTGAGCATTTGAGGATCGCTCTACAAACGTTGAGAGAACATGGTCTTTATGCAAAAAGAGAAAAATGTGATTTCTGGATGACGAAGGTCAAGTTCCTTGGACACGTTGTCTCTGAAGAAGGCATCTCAGTGGACCCCTCCAAAATTGAAGCAGTGCTAAATTGGGAACGACCAAAGAACGTGTCGGAGATTCGAAGTTTCCTCGGACTAGCTGGATACTATCGACGCTTCGTAGAGAATTTTTCAAAGATTGCTTCTCCATTAACAAAACTCACAAGGAAGAATGTCAAGTTCGTGTGGGATGATAAATGTGAAGAAGCATTTGAGGAACTGAAGCAAAGACTCACTAGTGCACCTGTGCTAATCATACCTAACAACGAGGAGCCTTACACAGTATACACTGATGCCTCAGGAAACGGTTTGGGTTGTGTGTTAATGCAGCATGGACGAGTAGTTGCCTACGCCTCACGCCAATTGAAACCCCATGAGAGGAACTACCCCACACATGATCTTGAGTTAGCTGCTGTGGTTTTCGCACTCAAAATTTGGAGATGTTATCTATATGGCGCAAAGTTCGAGCTATATTCAGATCATCAAAGTCTGAAATATTTGTTTACTCAAAAGGATCTCAATCTAAGGCAACGAAGATGGACTGAGTACATGGTGGACTATGACTTTAGTATCCAATATCATCCTGGAAAAGCAAATGCCGTGGCAGATGCTCTAAGTCGTAAGAACAACGGACGTATAGCCAGTTTAGCATTGGAAGATTGGAGACGAGTCACCATCGCCGACTTCAACTTGCAATATTATGAAGATGACGAGAGAGCTTTCCTATTCAATGTGATAGCAACTCCTACGTTAATTCAGAAAGTAAAACAAGGACAATGGCACGATGAAGGATTACGTAGGGTTTGGGAGCAAATACAAAATGGAGAACAACTGGATGGATGGCAGATTGAGCCAGAAGGATTTTTACTTTACAAAGGAAGATTAGTTGTTCCAGATGATCCATATCTCAGGCATGCGGTGCTAGATGAGGCTCACCGTTCAAAGTTTGCTATTCATCCTGGAAGCACAAAAATGTATATGGATCTAAAACGACAATACTGGTGGCGAGGAATGAAACGAGATGTAGCAACCTTTGTCTCTAAGTGCATGACGTGCCAACAGGTTAAAGCGGAACATCAAAAGCCTGGAGGCGAGTTGAGGAGCTTACCTATTCCAGAATGGAAGTGGGATCATGTGACAATGGACTTTGTTACTGGATTTCCTAAGACTCAAATAGGGCATGACGCCGTTTGGGTAATTGTAGATCGTTTAACTAAGACAGCCCACTTCATCCCAATCAGAACTAGTTATAGTGTCTCAAAATTATGTCAATTATACGTGGAAAAGGTAGTGACATTGCATGGAGTGCCAATGTCAATAGTTTCCGATAGAGATACACGTTTCACGTCGAAATTTTGGAGAGGATTGCAGAGGGCCTTGGGAACTCAATTGAATTTTAGTACAGCTTTTCATCCTCAAACAGATGGACAATCTGAACGTGTCATTCAGATTCTCGAGGATATGCTTCGGGCTTGTGTGCTGGACTTTGGAACAAATTGGGCTGCACAGCTGCCATATGTTGAATTCACATATAACAACAGTTACCAAGCAAGTATTAGAATGGCTCCATATGAGGCCTTATATGGTAGACCTTGTAGATCTCCATTGTGTTGGGCTGAAAAGGAAGAGCGTCTTGAACTTGGGCCTCAGTTTATCAGAGAAACAACGGACAAGATCCAGATTATTCGCGAACGTCTTCAGACAGCTCAAAGTCGACAAAAGAGTTATGCAGATAAGAGGAGGCGACCTTTAGAGTTCATGATTGGAGACTTTGTGTTCTTAAAAGTGAAACCAAAATGAGGTGTATCTCGATTTGGTGTTAAAGGAAAGTTAGCACCAAGGTATACAGGACCGTTTGAGATTGTGGAACGCATTGGAACGTTGGCATACCGTTTAGACCTACCACCACAATTGTCTCATGTACATAATGTGTTTCATGTATCGATGTTGAGAAAGTATGAACCCGACCCTTCACATGTGATCATGTGGACAGATGTGCCGATTCAAGGAGATACGAATTATGAAGAAATTCCAGTTCAAATACTGGATCATGAAATAAAAATATTACGTCGTCGTGAAATTCCTCTGGTGAAAGTGATGTGGCAACACCATGATGTGGAGGAAGCCACATGGGAACTTGAATCTGAAATGAGAGAAAAGTATCCACATTTGTTTTAACATTGTAATCAGTGTAAGAAATTTCGAGGACGAAATTTTTTATAGGAGGGGAGAGCTGTAACACCCGTATTTTTAACGGGCATGATTTTGTAAAATTTAATGAATAAAATGTGACTATTTAAAATTACTAAGTTGTTTACGATCATAAAAAAAAAAAAAAATACCACTTTAGTATTTTCTTACCAAGTCTTCCTAAGAAACATTCAAAATTTACCAACACTTCTACCAATCTTGTCTCCCTAAATTATTGCTCAATTATATAGCCTTCTCCTTATTTTGCTAAAGGTATCCGAAGGGGACATTGAATTATTTTCCCTCAATTCATAAAAGACATGGAGATATTTTCTCAACCACCTCTTTAATTATTTCCTTATCTTCTTCTATAATTCACTCCAATTGTCCCCTCAATTATGTTAGCATGATTTGCTAAAAATCTTCATGGGAGACAAGATGATATTTTCCTTTAAGACTCTTTTGTTTCTTCTTACAACTTTCCCCCGTAAACATCCCATTCCTCTTAAGCATTTTGATATCTTTTTATTTAACTATCACCACCTTCTTCTCTAGTTCTCATTCTCTCCCTTTCTCACTTCAAATTTCTAACTAAAGACATAGAGCACAAAGCTCTCTTTGTGGCCAAGACAATTATAATTCCCAACCATGATCGAGGCGGTTTTAGAGTTAATTCAAGCTTGATTGTTAACCCGAACTTTGGTGCTTTTCAAAGAAGTTTTGAGGTAGGTTTTCTTTAATCTAAACTTAGTTTTTAGTATGTATTTTCTCCATGTTTAATGCATAATTTTCGTGTTCAAAATTCATGCAAATTTCTAGTTAAGTTAACATGCATCCTTAAACATTTATGAACAAAAACTTGAGTCTTGAGTTACAACCCACAACCAACTTTTATTTTGGTTTGATGACAATGTTAGAAACATGTTAGGAATGTTTAAAACCGGTTTCCATAACTTTAAGATTGATGTTCTAATGTTTTGAGCTTAAAGAGCAAATTTAAGCATGTTTTCATCATTATTTACAAGAAAGGCTAGAGATATAATTTGATAATGATTTTGGTATAAAACTCATGAGAATATGTTTATTCTGATTATATAATGCATGTTGCATATTTTGGAATGGTTTTGAGATTTTAAACAAGGATAATATGCTTTAAGTTAAAGAAAAATTTGACATCCCATAAACTTTATAATACCTCTATGGGCAGTGGCTATTTCTTAAAATTCTGGAGTTAAATGAAAATGAATTTTGTAAATTGGTTTGCATATTTAAAAAGTAGACATCCTAAGCTTTCCAATGAGCTATCATGACCCTAAATCGGAGTTGTATTTTAATTTCTATGAATTTTTCAATTTTCGGATTAGAAACTAGTAAACCTGCCAGTGGTAATAAACCACCCGTCTATCTTAAGTAAACCACCTGTTAACCCGTGTGTTAATTGTAGATAGTGAACCCGCCTTTTTACAAAAGTATACCACCAAGTTGCCATGGTATACTAGCTGTTAACTTGAACCAAAAACCCAATTTTGCTCACCTTCTAGTCTCTTAATGTCTTACAACCTTTCCAATACTATCCTAAATGATTTATGAATTCTTATTAGAGACTAAAACATAAAAATTGCTTGTATGTATTTTATTTTGCGTTTAAGATAAAAATTGTTTACTTGGTATTTAAAGAACAATTGCATAAAAATACTTTAATGGCACTAGTAGACGGGTTTACACATAATTCACTTATGAATGTGATTATACGTTGTGCTTTAGTTTTAATTGTCCTTATGCATGCCTTAGGGTCAAGGATGTGTGGAGCTAACGTTGATTAATTCCGAGAATAAAAGTTTGTTGTTAAGCTTTGAAGGTAGGGATTCTATTACTCATCTTTTGTGAGGTTTTGGTAAATTAAATTTGATTGTTTTATATTGTAAAATATGTATATTGTATAGCGATAAATATAATGATTTGACATATGTTATAAATTGAGAAGCATGGTTAGGAAATTGACTCTATAAATATAAATTGAATACAAAGGAATAGTGAGATGTAAAAAGGGCGACGGTTACGTCCTTGGGCACGAATACCCTAAAAGGAAAAATAGGGGGAAGGTGATGACGCTTCCTTGGGTTGAAAGTCCCAGAACACACTGTACAGGAATCGATTTGGTGAGGACTCGGGGCTTGATGTCCCCTCACCGGAACACCCTTGAAATGTTTATAGGGTGATTAAGTACGCCCATTTGGGTTTCGATGAGTTGAGTGATACTCAATTTAACATGGATACCTAGGAACAATGATGATTGGTAATATTTGTATAAATGTGTAATTATGACACTTGGTAATGATTAACTACGGTATCCATAAGATGTGATCATAATAAACCTCATAATCTGGAATATGATGTAACCTACTAACCATGCAGTTTTTAATGTGGTAATGGATAAACCATAAGGTGAGTCATGATTTCCCTACTGGGCATGTCGATGCTCATCCCTATCATATCTTCATATCTCAGGTGGAACTCAGTGCAACATATTTGAAGAGGAATAAGCGAAAACAATCTTGCTGTTTTTGTGTTAGAAGACCCTGTTTAATTACAACTTATCTACGACATGTAAGAGTTGTATTATTTTTTTTATGGCTGTGTTAAGTTATTTGGGAATTGTACTATGGTGATGATGACTGTAATTATATATATTTGGTGCTACACTAAAAACTGTGGTTTGTATTTAAAACGTTTATTTTTATTTTTCTTGTTGTTTAAAGACCCATGGGCATTGTTTAATTGATTTAAATAATATAAAATTTAAAATTATTTTTATTTATTTAAAACTGTTAACCCCCACATAGGGGTGTTACAAAAATACATGAAGAAAGTCAAATCATTACTTAGCTAGTTCAAGAGTTTTGCAGTTGTCTAAATCCCTTGGTCTGAAAATATAGAAGTTGACATGCTCTCCAGGTTGGCTCTAAACTAGAGGACCCTAATCTGGTATCGACGCCAATCACAAGATTGACTGAGCCAAGAATTTCAAAGCCCAAGTTGGTAACTAATGTCGCCACCCAAACTGATTAGTGGATGGACTCGATCATCCAGAACCTAAAGATGACTAAATTGCCTGGGGACTATGAGGAAGCCAGGAGAATTTGTAATAACTCTGCCCAAAACATGATGATTGTGGAAAACTTTACTGATGGGTTCACTCAGTACTATACCAAAGATGTGTGGAACTAGCAGAAATGATGCATCTTATGGAAGAAATCCATAGCAACCTATACGGAAACCACGCCAGTGTGCGATTTTTATCCCTCAAGTGCCTCCACTTGAGATATTATTGGCCGACCATGGACCAAGACAATACAGAGTACATGCAAAGGTGCCTTAAATGGTAGCAGTATGCCCGGGCACTCAGCCAACACCTCAAGCTAGTCACTTTTGTCATGTGCGCTTGGGCCTTTGTCAAATGGGCCATGGACCTTATAGGACCTATTCTTGTAACTCGATCACAATTCAGGTATTACATTATGGCCATAAATTACCTCCCACAGTGGATAGAGGTAGAAACCTATACGGAGATTATAGAGGCCAAGTGCACAAACTTTATCTAGAAGGACATAGTTTGCCGGTATGGTGTCCCCCACAACATCATGACCGACAATGCGAAGCAATTCAAAGCCACTGGTCTACTCATAGCATGTGTGATCAGCTCAGCATTAAGAAAGTCTACTCGTTGCTCAAGTACCCAAAAACCAATGGACAAGTTGAAGTCGTCAACAAATGCATCAAGGATAACTTGAGAAAGAAGTTGGATGGTCTTAAGGTGCTTGGGTTAACGAGCTACTAAAAGTTCTTTGGACCTACCAAACAGCTACCTAGATAATGACTAAATAGGCACCCTTCTCTCTCATCCATGGTGTTGAGTTAGTTGTCCTAGCAGAGGTCGGGTTGCTGAGCTATCAGGTGGAACATTATGATGAGTAGGAGAACACCAATCTGATAATGGCAAGTCTTGACCAAGTAAAAGAGGAGGAATATGGCTTATGTTTGAATGGCTGCTCAGGACCAAGTTATGGCTTGTTTTTACCGCAAGCAAGTTTATCCAAGAATCTTTAAGGTTGGAGACTTAGTTTTGAAGAATGTCTTCATTCCCCAGCTAGGCCTTGGATCTTTTAGTGCAAAATGGGACTGGCCATTTAGGGTGGTCAGCATCATTTGGCCTAAAACATATAAAATAGTTGATAATGAAGGAAACATACTTGGTCATCCACGGAACGCCGAGCATTTAAAGCACTTTTACTGCTAATTTGGGAACCAGAACTCCTTTTTTGATCTTTGGTTCCAACATACTTTTACAGCTTATTGTAAAGCTCCTAGACAATTGTAAAAAAATAGGTATGAAAATGACACCTTTTGAAAAGGTCTAACTTTTGGAAAGGCGTAACATGGCCAAACTGAAAAGGAAGGATAGGTTGGCATATAAGCTGACCATCAACCACAAAAAAAAAAAAGTAGATTTACCTTCGCCAAATGGTGAGTTGCTCATGCTTGCTTGTTTGGGGGGGCTACTAGACGATGGATGGATATTACATATGAATAAGAGCAAATTACTTGTAACTCAAAAATGGTATTTTACTGAATACGCTTGACCATATAGCTTGCTGCAAAAAACCAAAGGTTGGTCAGGCTAGTACCTAAATTCAAGGATCGCCAACATAGAGGGCACAACTAGACTTGGACAAAAGGGTTTTGCTAGGTATGGGGGGGCTACTAGTGACTGACGATTCGATCCCTCGAGCATGACAGCTCAACAAGAAATGCGTAAATACATACATACATACATACATCAAAAATGAAACCTTGAGTGTGACAAGCTATTTGGAGAAAAAGCATGCATATAAGAAAATAACATTAAAGATAAAATGATAAAAACTACTACTCCAAACAACTCAATGCTTAAAAAAGAAATAATTTATGATAGTCAATAAAAGGGAGGTACAATAACCAGACACCTCCCAAGCCTAAACAAAATTACAAAAGCACAATGATCAGGGTCTTAATTATCTGGTTAAGAGTTGTTGTCAATTTCCTCATCTTCGAGGTCCATGATAGCCCAGTTCCCTTACTTTTTCCTATTTTCGCCTTACCTAGATTCGCCCCAAGCAACTGCTTGGTGACCTTCTTCTTCGTCTTCCTCCTTGGCATCTTCCTCCTTAATGATGATATCCACGAGAAGGTCCCTTATGCCTAGGTTGTAGTTGTCAAAGAACTCCTTAGTGCCTTCGAAGCTCTCAACTACCTAGTCTGCCCGATCGGTGAGCAAGCCTAAAAGTACCTCCAGGAGATATGGATCGTCCTCAGCCCTTGCGATCCTTGCCATCTCTTGGGCCCTTTTGACCCCCTTATGTGCCTAAGCAGCATCTACCTTTGCTCTTTCGAGCTCTGCCTTCACCTACGCCAACTCCTCCTTTAGTTTAGGCTGGCTCTCCTCGACTTCATTCTAGCATTATGTGGCTTGGGTGGCACTCCCTTTCTATAGCAAGCTTACTGCTTAGCCTGCAAATCGACAAGCTTTAGTGTTGCACAAGCTTGTTGAACATGATGCTAGTAAAAAAGAAGAGTAAAAAGGGAGGGAGTAGCTCAGGAAGTCAAGCTCAGAGGGCATGCACACTTATTTGGATCATATACTTGAAGACGGCCTCGAAATTCTCCCAATAGGGCATGCGACGAACCTTGCTATAAAAGGCCTTATCGGGAATCGCGCCCTTGACGCACTCGACCATGAAGGGGCATAGAGGTTCTCAGTTTGATCTTCGCCCCTAATCGGATTAGGCTGGGGGTGGAGGCAATGAAGAGACTTTTCTAGAAGGCCCTTGTCTCTTGGAGTTGTCCCCGACCTGCTAAAAACTTGGTTAAGGGGTAGAGGCTCAAGCGCTAGACCTCTTTTGTTTCTCGGTCACCTTCCCCTTGCTTTTGTCCCAAAGAGACACCATC
This sequence comes from Artocarpus heterophyllus, assembly GCA_025403435.1. Lineage (NCBI taxonomy): Eukaryota > Viridiplantae > Streptophyta > Magnoliopsida > Rosales > Moraceae > Artocarpus > Artocarpus heterophyllus. The sequence continues at coordinate 2,121,480 of JAJQZP010000037.1, forward strand.
ATTTGGATACAGTCCTCCCTAGATAGCTAGTAGGAAGGCATGTCTACAAAAGGACGACAACAAGGTTAAAAAATGATCAGGATACCCAAAAAAAGAGGGGTCTTTGGGCAAGACCTCTGATCGGAGTGGCCTTTGGGGGTAGAATAATGAGATCATATCCACGTGGTCCTCGTCTGCGATCGACGACCCTAGATAGAAGGCACCACCAGATGAGTGCTTGAAATTAGAAAAAGATGGAACCCCCACCGGTTGCTCAGATCGGGTCCTACTCGGCCTAGGATGTCGATGGCCTAAGCTGTGCTATTTGACTTGCTGCTTGGTCGACCAAGTAGTAGGAACATCCGCACAAGAGTTCAACAAAGTAGAGCCCCTAAACCATCCATATCTATGTAGGTTCTCCTTGCTCAATAGGAAGGTTTGTTGCTAAATGTTATCAGGCTTCGTTAGGAGCTCCTCAACTTCTTCTTAACCTCGGTGGGGCCCATGGTCGAAGAGACCAAACATGGCCACGTTCAAAAATTCTTAGCACATGCTGGACAGAAGGGATCTCATCTCTAGCTTGGGACATCTACTTCTTACTGACATAAGCTTGGGATCTCATCTCGAACTCCCATAGTTTGTCCAAGTCAGAGTTTTTGAGTATAAGCTCCTTATGGAAACCTTGGAAGTAATACCACCTAGCCTGTTGGGGGAGTGTCTTCATTGTGAACATCTGTTTGAATGCCTTCCATGGCATCTCGAAGGCATAAGAATATATCCCGAGAACCCACACGTCGATTAAGGAACAGTAGCAGTTCGAGTTAAGCTAGATCGAGCACACATTTAAGCCATTCAACGTGCAGTGCAAAAATGGGTGCATCATTAACCGTAGACTCACTCAAAAGAACTCAACATATAAGGTGATACAGCTTTTAGGTGGGTTGGTCAGAGTGTCCCCTGGCCTAGGGAAGATTAAGGTTACATCATTAGGATCTAGTGTTCCCACCAAAGAGCCTCAAGCTAGGTTTGGAACATCGTCAATGTAAACTCTATAGTAGTAGGTTGCCCCAACCGATGAACTCAGGTGGCCACATGTTCACTTTGCCTAGCCAACTTAGACTCCTCAGCTTGTTGCATCTGCTAGATTGAACCGACTAGTTCCTTACTAAGCTTGCTAAAAATTTTAGCTCGCCTTGTATTGCTCAAGCTGGACGTCCCCTTACTGATTAGAACGGCAACAATTAGTCAAGCATAGTGTCGATTAGCCTAGACGTGCTTAGAGCAGTTGCCCTAGCATAGGGGGTCCTCCCTTCAATAGGGACAGATCAAAGGTACACCGTCTAGGAGGTTAAAGAAGTCTTAATCGAGGATGGTCCCTTTGCCTTCACTGAGTATTCTCTCCAGCTGTATTGCTCTAGTCAAAGACAAGGACCTTGCAGGGCTTAGTTGGTCATTTGACTCAAAACTACTAGATGTAGTTGAGACCCCCAAGTTGTTGTTAGATCGAATCTGAGAGTCAGGAAAGTCCCTCATATTCAAAAATTACCTACTCAGGAAATACTAATGATGTGGTTGAGAAATGTTTGTTCCAAGTTCTAAACAAAGGTCTTCTCGGCAACTCACGCATACTCAAATTCAATAGCAAAGTAAATATGGTCGAGATGGCTCTTCTATTTATAGGAAATTGTTGACGTGGTGTACAAGGAGGTGCAATAATTACTTTCATTAGGAAAACTACCAATCTCAAAGCAACATATGTCAGGGCACTAGGCGTTTAAGGAAGAAAATGGGATAAGGCACTAAGCAAGCTAATTCTTTGGGGATAACAGTCCCAAGGAGCCCTCGACACAAGCAAATGAAGAATAACAAGGACCTCTTTATTTGGCAGTGCGTCCTGGCCGAGAACCCGACCAGGTCTATTAGGGGACTACTGTTAGTGGTGTGCTTAAGAAGCACCTAAGAACAATAGGTTAGGATGCACCAACCAAGCTGATCGACGAAAGTTGCCTCAGTATCCCTTTACATCCCTCGTCTAGTCAAAATCAGGTCACCTTGGAGCCTAGCCATCACAAACTGGGGTATGAGAAGAATCTTACCTTGGCGTGTACCAAACATCACGCATGCTCCTGCTCGGCATCAGGCATATGCTAACCAAGTGTGGCAACGACCAAGCTGTTCACAAGCCCACGTGGTGCCACCGTAGCCCCATATAAGGCCAAATCCAACTACCATAGGAATCATGGCGCCTGTCACCAACCCCATGACACCACTGTACAAAGTACTTGGGTTAAGGATCGAACCTACTTTACACCCAGTCCAAGTGGTGTGCCATAAATAGGAGCTTTTACTCCACCTCCAAAGTAGTGGAGTCTCTTTAATCAACCTTTAGCTTCTCTCTTGACCTAATAGGTACCTAACTTAAGTGTCAAAGAGCCCTTGGTTGACATCACACCAGCGTCCCCCTTTGACCTTTGAGGCGTTCCTTCTCTTGTAGGGCTAAACACTAAATTTGAGAAGCACAAGGCAAGGCAGTCAAACCACCATTTGTAGTCATACATGATGTTGACCATCAACAGCTGGTATGCATCCTTTATTGAGTTCAAGATGTCAATCTTTGGTACATTAAAATACATGTATAACTGAAGAATATGTATCTATAATTCATTTTAGGATTAAGATGTAGCACACATAATCGTGTGAAGTGAATCAAATAGAATTATTATTTAAATCAAATTTATTTTAGTCTCGAGCCAATAACAATATACTAATGTCTTTATTCACGATACTCCGATGACCAAGGCTAGTCATCTCCCATTAGGGATGTAGACAATATAATAATCTTAGTATGAATAAAGCATCCAACTTTATTCCGTCAATTATGAACTATTTATATTTAGACTATCACATTTATATATCACTTTTTGATGAAATTCTAGATTGGTGGAGTTAGAATTTTAGGCTTTTGGGAATCGTTGTTTTGCTTGAATATACATTCTAGGGATTGGTTTCAATCATTGAGTCTTTGTGATATGTCATGAATGTGCCTTTAATGATTTTAAGATATGCAACTGTTTAGTTTTATGATTCTTATGTTATATTTAATCTTTAGCCTTTTATGAATTTTGTACAAATTTATAACAAATTTTTATTTCAAAATATTTATTTCCTAATGATCAGTGTTAGTTATCATCTTTGGATTTTTAATTAGTGTACATAATTAATCTAATTTTATTTCAGTCAATTTTCAGATATGTTGTGCAATTATGTGTTAACTATGATTGATAACTTTTACGTGTTTTTATTAAGCTTATTTTAAATAATATGAATTAATTAAACAGGTATTGCTTGCTATTTCTTTTATGCTGACATATTTTAAAGTACATTTTGTAAAATCTGTCTTAGTTTCCAAACAAAAAATAACTATGTATAGATTTTCAGATCATTGTGGACATGTTAGTTGTGATTATGTGAATTTTCAACCTCATATCTTGTTTATATTTTGAGTTAAAGTTCGTTAACAATTGAGTGCTCAATATTTCTAAGTATCTACCTAATGTGTTTTGCAAATTTTAAAAAAAGAAAAAAAGAAAATCTTGACTTAATTATATTTTTCATGATTTTCTTTTTCTTGAAATGTTTATTCATATGTTTCCTATGTTACATAAAATTATTAGGATTATATTAATTATATTTTATTTTATAGATATTTTTAATTGAATGGTGTTCTCTACCTTGCAAGTTTGAATCTCATGTTGTCTTTGAACTCCAACATGTGTTCTAAATGATTTCGATTTTATTTGATGCTAATTTTTTGATACCTTATAAAACTAAATGTCTAATATATGTGGTAACCTTTAAAGATTTTTATACGACATATGTTATTTAATACAAAAATTTTGATTATGCACTACTCACTAGCAAATGCGTACTGGTAGATCTTATTGCATGAATTAAGAAATTCGTTGTATTTGTCAAATGATGTTTTTATGATTGGTAAAAATTCTAAAGGCTATATATATATATATGTATATATATATATATATGTTTATTTGTTTCTGCAAATATTTGTCCTCTATTTATGTGCATATTGAAAGATAAAAATCTAGATATGCTTGGTATTCGATCTAGTTTGGTGAATAGTAAATTGTAAGGTCACTTTGGAAAAAATTAAAAAAGCCATTTTTATTAATGTTTTTCATGAGATAAAAATTAGGGTGATGCCTATATATGATAAGTACAGTATGAATGAGTTTTTATACTTTTACCATGAAAATATTGTGAGCTTAAATTCTCTTGGTGTTTGAATGTCAAACTATCTAGCATCATGATTCTTGACCCTAAGTGTATATTTGTGACTCAAAGTTGTTCTACTTCGCTAAGCATAATGTTAGATGATGTAATATTACATTAACTGATATTTTGAATATGCATAATAATTATATAGTTTTGTAAATGATTGAGAAGAACACTCCAAAAGACGAGTATACCAAGAACTGCGAATATGTCACTTAAGTAGGGATAAACTAGCTAAACATCAAGTAAGTATATTATCACCTACAACATGATAAAATTTTGTGAAAAAAAGTATTGAGAATATGTTTATAATGATTTTAAGTTTGTTTCAAAATACTATCTTCTTACAAAACTCTTGTTGCAATAAGGATATTTAACGAATTGTTTTCTGACTTCTACGTTTTGGTTTATGATATGATTTGTTAAAAAGTCTATATATAGATACATACATATATATATATATATCACATAATTAAAGCATTGCATATCCTACGTTCATGTTTTTCCCTCTAGGTGGACTTGTTACATTTAGTTTGGGATAGCTACCTCACTCCTTTCATGACAGCGCACCAACTATGTTAATGGTGCAATGCTAAGAGCCTTAAAAATAAAATGAATCACATTTATTATGGAAATAATGAAATGATATGTTATATTAGGAAATTGTGCTATTATTGTATGATTATTTTTCACCCAAAGTTTCATTAAATATTTTGTTTTGTGAGAAAAAGAGGTGTACTTACAAAATTTATGCTTACTTAGGTTTAAATCATGTTGTTGACAAGGGCAAAAGACAGATTGACTAGGATGGAGGACAAGGACAACATGTGCATAAGGATTATGGGATTAGAAACCAAATCTTGCCATAAAAGAAATTTAAAATTCAAATAATAATTAACATATTATGTTTCGCACTTTTCTGGATTTGAGACTTAGTTTAGTTATGAAGTTCTCTTTTATACTTATGTTTTTTTTATTGAATTGTTTTGCACTTCTGGATGTTTGGTTTTATATAGATTATATTACGCTGCCTTTATTACGACGTATTGAGACTAGTTGGATGTTAGTACTTCTTATGGGATCAAAGAATATTTAAAATGTCTATGTGAGCTCATTTATTTTTCAGGTGTTTTGTGTTTGTAAAGTAACTTGCTTTGTAGATGGTCGATTGACCAAATAATTATGGTATTCCATCAAGCTAACAAGAAAGATGAGTTAAACTTGATAAGTAGTTTTTTAAAAAATATGGTTGTTTTTTCATGAGATACTTGGCCATATGTTATTAATTGTTCTAAACTTATTGTTGGTAATTATTAAGTCTAACGGTAAAAGAAAGGTTCCCAATGACGTCCATAAGGGGGCATTACAATATTAACATGTAAGTATAGTATTTGTCGGCCACCGACAACTAGGAGGGTGAGAGATGGAGATGAGAAAAAAAAATAAGGGTATTTTGGGGTTTTTGTTTGTAACTTCTCATAAGATCAATTCCAATTTCTCTTGATTTGCTATTTACTACACATTTTGAAAGCACATGACATTATTTACTTATTCTTAGACTAAATATGCTATTTGGCTCTTTCTCTCCAAAGCTTATCCTCTTTTAAAAATTTTTTCATGCCATCTTTCAACCATTAGTTTCTAATAAATGAACTCCCTCTAATTGTTCTGATTGTCATAATTTTAAAGCATATTTTTTCCAACATAATTTCTTTTGCATGTGGCTGTGCTTACTTTTTTATTTTATTTTTTTATTTTATTAAAAGATCCTCTACACGGTAATTCTTTAATGTACTACTTTTAAATAGCTTTTGTCCCATACGTTCTCATAAAAATATATTTTTTATGTCGCTATTTTATTTTTCCCTATCTAATCTTAATTATTTTTGAAGTAATACTCATAAAGATGTTTGTGTTTGTTTTTATTAACTAACAACTAACTAAGATCTTTAATGTTAAATAAATTAAAAACTTAACAATACGGTAATCAAAATTTAAGATGCAAGTAGAACTTTTAAAATAGCCATTTTTTTAAACTACTTAAATTTATGTGCATAACAATATGGTAATTTTATGTGCATAGCACAAAATTACTTCTCATGTGTTATGCACATAAATTTAAGTAGTTTAAAAAAATGGTTAATCCCACAAATGGTTCCTAAGGTTTACCCACAATCCTACTTTGCTTCTTAACTTTTAAAACATCTTACTTTGATCCTTAATCTATTACTTAGTTTCAGTTTCAATCTCTCGACTATTTAAAAGTTAAATATTTAGCAGAAAACTTTTAAAATGTTACTTTAGTTCCTAACATATTATCTTGTTTAACTTTTGGTCTCTTCTTTAGCTAAGAGTTATTCAGGATGAAAATTTGAAAAAAAAAGAAAAAAGAGGAAAAGTCTATGGTGGGCATCGATTAAGATGCATAAAGTTTGATCCAACGTCCAAAAAACGGTGTAATGTCAAAATGGATGGCTAGGTGGTATGGTAGATCTAGTTAAGGGTGTAGCAAACCATATCTTTTCCTTGTGAGAGCAAACCATCTCCTTGAGAAAGGGAAAAGATGATGCATTTGCTTCAGTTGTCTTTCCCTTTTACCTTTTTTTAAGCAAGTATGAGTTATCAATAAACTTCTTGTTGTTTGAAATCTTAAGGTGAAACAAAAAAACATTTAAGGAAATGCTACAATAAGACCTCCATTTTGGTCTCATCAATAAGACTCTTTTATTAGCCATCAGATCTCTATCCGAGGGTTAAAAATAAATAAGTTTGTCATTAGTCCAAAAAACACACACACAACATATCATTGAAAAAACTAATAATAAACATAAAAATTTACAAACAAAAAAGAAAAAAGAGAAAAATCGATTTCTTCTTCATCGCCAGGAGAATTTACTAGCAGTTGACGACCTAGGTTTCACGACCACCTTTTGTTGGGTTTCACGAGGGGAGGCAGAGGTCACCGAGAATGCTATTGTGCATGTGTTTAGGAGTTCATGTTGTGGCGACGGTGACAGATCTATCAATGGAGGTAGGGGTAGTAGTGATGAATGCTGTCTCACGGTGGTCGTATTCCCATTGCGACATTTTAGTGACCCCAGATCTCAAAGATCATGGGTAAAAGGAGTCGCAAGTCAGGACAAATGAAGGTCGTGGGTGGAGATCATGCATCACCACAAGAAGAGTTTGGCTGATAAATCACGAGCTCATGGGCGATGGGGGCTCATCAATTCTATTGTCGAACAATCACGATTGGGTTAGATGAGTATGGGTCGTGATGCCTCGACCCCCTCCATCTACCCACACTGGCCCTAGCCCGATTTGGTCTCGATATAGTTCGCAAGCCTATCGTGCATTGTTGGAGGTAGCTTTGTGTTGTGCAATCGCTATTGGTGGCATCTTCGATGGCGGTGGTGACTTGCCAAAGAGATAGATAGTGCGGACACCTACATTGGTTTCGTTCGTAACCATCTCCAACGACTTTTGTTGTCATATAAGGTGAACTTTTTCATTTCAAAAAGTTTGTTTTCACTAATTTTGTAAGATTTTGTTAATAATTAGGTTTTCTTAATTCTAGTTTTATTTTTAATTATATATAGACAATTGGTGGAATTGAGCCTTTTATATCTTTAGATTGAATCCAATGGCTATAAAAAAATAGTTCTTATAGACAATACCTTCTAAGAGAATTTTATCGTAGTCTTTTCCAAATATTTAAGCTAAGATGATGAGAAATTTAGAGAGAGAAAGCCAATGCCAATATCAGTCAAACTAAGATTTAGTTTTTTTTCTTTTGCTTGTCTGATTCTGCTTTGATTCGAAACCAAATAATTAAAAAAATTACAAAAAATTACAATAAGACCTATAAAAAATTCTCATTGATAAGGACCTTTTTTTTTGTACCATTAGATTTAAATCTAATAACATAAAGTAAAAGAGCTTATTTTTTGTTGAATGAGCCTATAAAAAATTCTCATTGATGAGGACCTTTCTGATTGACGATAGAGATGGGCTTTGGGTCACTATTTTTTTGGGTCACTAGTTTACTACCTCTCTTTACCATAGAACTCCATCGTGTGGAGATTTTGTAAAGGTCATGTGGAGATAACGTTGTTGGAGTTTCCTCATCATTTGGTGGCAAAATCAATCACATTCCCTCGTAATTCCAACCTAAGGTCTGTCATGATTTCTCAGCCTCCCTAAGTCGTGACCTTATCGAGATCTCCATTGAGTGCAATCGAGCGCGATGGCGAGGCCGTTGTGGCCAAGATCGCCATGCATGGAATCTTAACCCCTATCGTGGCCAAGATCACTTGGAACGATGTCGATAAGGGAGAAGGAGATCTACTCCTTTTTCTTTTTTTCTTTTTATTTTTTAATTATTAGGGCTTTCAATTTTAATTTTAATGCTAATTATGTAGGGGAAAGCCTATTTTAATAGGGTGGAATTGAAGTTTTTAAACCATTAGATTAAATCCAATGGCTTAAAAGAGGGGTCTCATAGATAAAACCCTTCATTGCATTCGCCAAACTTGAATGTTATTTCAATTAGATTATCTTGCATAAATGAAAAAAACCAAGACATATTATCATCCATGGTTTGGCATTGTGAAGAATTCAGGGACCTACATATTACCTAGATGAGTGATGAATGGCGAGTGAACCTTAGACCTCAGCAATGTGAAAGAGATGATAGAGAGCTATAAACCCTTTGGATCTGGTTTGATTTTCAATCAAATAAATAAATAAACAAAAATCACCCAAATACTCTTCATCTTCTTCATCTTTTGCTTTTCATGTTTTTCTATTTCCTGTTAACTTAGTTTTTTTAAAACTTTCTTAAAACTTGAAATTTGGTGTAATTGAAGAAGGAAGTGATGCTTGCAAAGCTTGAGATTATTTAAAGCTTGTGACACTTTGGATAATTTGGTATTAGATTTAGTAGCTCTTTCAATGCTTAAACACCATATTTCCCATGTTTATTCCCATTATTTCATGATTTCTAAGCTTTTTTTTTTTTTTGAATGGAAGAATTTCTAAGGATTTGATATACTATATTCTAAGCATTAGTAGTATTTTTTTCTTGATTTCATATGGGTAGGTTCGTGAAAACTTTTATGTATCATTGCCATCATAGACCACAGATTAAATCAGTGTGATACAAACTGTGCACTACGCATAGCGTTCCTCAAGCAGTACTTGCTGTAGACCTTCTCGAAATATATATATATGTTAGACATGTATGCCCCAAGGAGTAAAACATTGTAATATGTTTTTGGAGACATTTTATCAATAAAGAATTTATTTATTACTTATATACCAATTATTGTCCTTTTTATGTTCATATTTGTTAAATGTACGATAAGTAAACAAAAGTTTGAGACTTTCTGTCTAAACCTTTAAGGACCAGGTATATAATGGACAAATTATATAAAAGACATGATTCTAAAGGTGACGGTCTAATTACAAGATCTACAATCGAGGGAATAAAGTTGGACGCTTTATTCATGCTAAGATTATAATATTGTTTACATTCCTAATGGGAAATGGTTTATCTTAGCCATCAGAGTTGGACTCCGAAAGTAGAAACATTGGTACGCTATCGTAGGTGACGATGTATTGGATCAGGACATCAAGTGAAATTGATTTGGATTAATAATTCCATCTATGCAAATTAATTCACTTTAGACAATCATATGTGTTGTATCTTATCTCAAAATGACTGATGAGCCTGTTGTTTTGACTTATGACTCTTGATGTACCAAAGGGTGACATCCTAACTTTGTGATTGTGCGTATACCGGCACGTTAGAGACATAACTCATGATAGCGTAGACTTGTTATTCATAGGTATTGAATCCATAGCTCCATTGGTGGAGTCAATGATATTCTCTTATATGTGTTATCTTGTAATTAGAAAACTAGAGCGCTCAACCATTTGGAGACATAGGTGTAATCGAATGATATACTGTCATTGGTTGGTAAGTTTTCTAATGGTGAGATAATGGAAAGTAAGATAAAAATAATCAGGAAGGTAAGATTGAATTTATCCTTAAGACGATTATGAATATCCTATAGGGATCAACGTATTATGATATGTCCTGGACACTTAACTAATTTGGACTTCGTAATTTTATATAGTTCGAGAGTGCAGCTCTAAGCTTTTAGTGGAAGAGCGTTAAAGTTGATAATTATAAAATATATATCTAGGATATAATATTTTATAATTATCAAAGCTTGAACTATATAGGTCCATCAGGTCCCTTTTGCTAGCTTATAATTAATCACGTAACGATATGGCATGCTTTTTCAATAAATTGGTGACTTATTTAAATTATTATATTGGCTGAAATTCAATAGGATCTAATTAATTCATGTCTGTTTATTGGTTGAATTAATTTTTATAAATTAATTTAAGATAAAGTTGTTGAATTATCAAGAATATTTATGTTTCAAGAGATTATCTAGATATGAATGTTTTAATAAGATAACTTATCTGTTGAGTTATTTGAATTAGAACTGAGGCTGTATCTAAAGAATCTCGGGTGGGAAACAAATGATTCTCAGGAATCATATTATTGTAAGTTCAGCAAGCCAATCAATTAGTTCGACTTACCAATGAAGCAAGTTTGGCAGGCCGATTCATTAGTTCGGCCCGTCGATCTAGCGATAATTTGATCATGCGCTTTTAAAGCGATTTTATTAGAAGTTGATCCAGATTCGAATTTTTGAGCCCTTATCTAATAATGACCAACCTTTAGGACGACCTCTATAATTAGGGATTAAGTTTTCTAAGTTATTCAGATCAGTTGAGAAGTTAATAATGAGTACTATAGTGTTAGATACTTTGAATTCCTTGAGAGCTTTTGTTCATAATTACGAGCCTTTGCTCTGGGTCTTCTCAATTGGTTAGAAGGAGAGTCACTGGTGGAACAGCTGTACGACATGTGCAATCATGGATAGAGAATAGTAAATAATACTAGTTGGTTGAGGTGCTTCTGGAATGCTTTCTCTACACTGATTACAAGAGCTCTTCGGCATATAAAGGTTAGTAAGATCTGGATAATTTATGTATATAGCATGTCTAACTTGTGTTTTAAAAATTCTCTAATTCAAAAGTTTAAATTTCTGTTGTGTATTGGTTTTTTTCCAACAATTGGTATCAGAGCCATGGTTTTTATGCAAATTTACAAGTTTACGATCATACTATATATATAAATTATGTGATCTTGATACTCTTGTGCTTGAATTTAATTTTTTAAAAAGTTGACACTCTAGGGTTTCTATATATTTATATGTTGTCATGAGATTATATGGTGAATATTTATTAATTAATTATAGTTGATTAAATTATTATTTAATTATTTATTAATTAAGCAATTTGTGCCAGTTATGGTTCCTTGGAGGTTGAATGTGTATTTAGTTTTTTTATGTAATTAGATGGCTATCTATCATTACTGTCTGGGAATTATTTTTTTATATTTGTAAAAAATTTTGTAATTAAATCATTCAAAGTGAAGACAAATCTAGAAGATGGATGATAGCGATTCCAAAGGCATTTCCTGAGTCTCTAAATTTTTATTTTTTTGAATTGTTGAAAATAAGATTGAAAAACCACAAAAAAAAACTATTTTCTAGAAAAGCGTGAAATCTACTCGATCGGCAGGCTGAACCCTCAAGTTTGGTAGGTTGATGGTCGTAGATCGGTAGGTCGAACCTCTAGTTCGGCAGGCTATTTGTGGGGTAGGATTCAACCAACTCTAGTGGCAGGCCGAACTATCAAGTTTGGTAGGCCGATGGCTTATGATTGGCAAGCCAATCTCACAGATCGGCGTGCCAGCAAAGAGCTGTATTTTTTTAAAAAAGGTATGTTTTTCAATGTAGTTTTGATTTTATTTTTAAGACAATTCTAAGAAACATGAAATTTTGTGACGATCGAAAAAGTGAAGTATTTGATCTATGCAGGATTGAAGACTTGAAGATGGATGCCAAATGAAGACGAATACAGCTTGAACATTTAAGGATGAAGAATCGATAATATGTTTCGATTGATCTCTTGTAATCTTTATTTTCTTTTCTCTAAGGTGGAACCATAATATTACAATTAAGTATTATGATTTTGCTTATGGCATTGCATGATTGCTTTGCTTGCCTGCATTATAATATGATTTGCCATGAATGTTGATAACATGTCATATAGAATAGGGAGTGCCGCTTGTTAAAAATTGTTCATGCTTGCTTTTAAAATAAAACCTTGTTTTCAAAAGATTGAGTGGGAGAAGGTTTTCGAAAAGAGGACCTATGGCCTCCATCGTTGGTCCATAGGTAGCATATGGTGATCCTAACCCCTAGGAGTGGATTTCATTGTGTATCGAGTTGGATCTCCGAAAGGATAATTTATTTTAGCATGATCTATCATTGCATACCCCTAGGTGGTAATTATAGATCATGGATATCATGCATACCCATAGGTGGTAATTATAGATCATGGATAAAATAGTTGAAATGATGGTAATACACTCATATTAATTTTATTATTAACCTCCCTTACAAGCTCTGTTAATAAAATTAATAGCCAAAGAAAACGATTATTAATATATGCTGGATCAAACGGGTCTTGGATGCCATTTATTAATTAGGAAGCGATCCATGTTCCTAATAGAAATTGGCAAGTCTCCCCTAGGCGGCTTGTTAAATTCTGAGTTAGAAATTATCATTGTAAGGTTGTGATATTTTTAAGGTTTTGACACAAAAAACACATTTGTTTGTTTACTTAATTGCATTATCTTACCAAACTATTATCAAATGTTTGCGTTGTTTGGTATATCATTCTTTATTATAGATTAAAATGTCTAAAAATGCTTTATCTTTGATACTCAATAAAAACTATTTAACCGGTGAGAATTACAATGATTGGAAGTGGAACCTGAATATCGTCCTAACCTTTGAGAAACTAAAATTTGTGCTGACAACACCGTGTCCTCTCAAACCTATTGGGGAATCCACTAATGAGCAAATCCAAGTGTATGATTGCTAGAAAGATGCTAATGATCAGGCCCGATGTTATGTTATGGCTAGTATGAACAACATACTGCAGGCTCAACATGAAGATTATGAGGCTGCGAAGCAGATCCTAGATAATCTTGAAGACATATTTGGAGGCCAAGCCATAACAAAATGGGAAGGGGTGCTTCGGAAACTTTTGAACTACAAACAAAGATTGGGGAAATCTATGATAGAGCATATTATGTTGGTCATGGGTTATCTCACCGAGGCTCAAGCCCGCGGAGTTGATATCAATGTCGAGTCTCAAATGACTATGGTTTTTTAGACTCTATCAAAGGAGTTCATCTTGTTTAGAGCTTCATACGATTTAAACAATAGATAAGATGTGACCTTAACAGAGTTAATGAAGCAATTATATGAGTTTGAAAATTTGATCAGGGAAACTCCTACGGATGGCGAGGCCAACGTGGTGGCTACATATTCCAATCCTAACCCTGGGAATGGAAGGAAGCAGAAGGCTAAGAACAGTAAGTCTTCTATTCTTGCAAATGGTAAGAATAAGAAGAAGAAAAAGAAGAAATCAAAGAAGCTAAAGTTCTTTTTCTGTGGGAAGATATGGCATATCAAGAAGAATTGCAAGGACTTCCTTCCTCAAGGAGGTGTGATTTTCTGGTTGTCAAAACTTGTTTGGTTGAGGAATCAAGAGACACTTGGGTCATAGATTCTGGAGCAACTAATTATGTTTGTAAAGTCTACTACATGAAGACTTCACGCTTCGGATGGACGATAGATCCTTGGTGTTAGCTGAAGCAGTGAGAGAAGTCCGTCTCTATTTTAATAATGATAGGATTTTAGTTTTGTGCGGTTGTTTTTATGTTCCTAGACTTAAAAGGAATTTAATATTTGTAGCTTGTTTATTTAAAGACTCTTGTTCAGTTTTGTTTAATAATAAAGTGGTGATTCGTAAAAACAAATCTTTTATCTATGATGGCTAGATGCAAAACAATCTAGACTTTGTCAAATCTAAGATGGACTTACTGCTTAATACTAAGATTAATGATAATAACTCAAAAAGACTTAAGACTTCTCACTCTAATAAGACTTATCTTTGTCGTCTACGATTAGGTCATATTAGCCTAAACAGGATTCAAAGATTAGTAAGGGATGGAACTTTAAGTCACTTAAAGGTGGAATCTATACCACAATGTGAATCTTGTTTAGAGGGCAAAATGACCAAAAGACCATTTGGGTCTAAGGACAATAGGGCCAAATGGTTTCTGGAACATGTGCATGTTGATGTTTGTGGTCCTGTGAACATCCAAGCATGGGGAGGATATGAGTACTTCATCACTTTTATTGATGATTACTCATGGTATGGGTATGTCTATCTAATACATCATAAAAGCGAAACTTTTGACAAGTTTAGGGAGTTTCTAACTACAACGAAAAAGCAATTAGGTAAACCATAAAGGCTTTTCAATCAGATCGAGGTGGTAAATACCTCTTCAATGAGTTCTTGGAACACTTATTAGAGAATGAGATTTTATCGCATTTGACTACACTAGGCACTCCGCGGCAGAATAGTGTAGCTAAAAGAAGGAATAGGACTTTGTTAGATATGGTTAGGTCCATAATGAGTTATTCATTGTTGCCTTTATTCTTTTGGGGATATGCACTATAAACCGCATGTTATCTTTTGAACAATGTGCCTTCAAAATTGATTCCTAAAGCTCCTCACGAGTTGTGGACAGGGAAGAAGACATCCTTAAACCATATTTGCATATGGGGATGTCCGGTTCATGTCCTATATAAGGAAGCGAATAAGTTGGAAGCATGTTTGGAAGTTTGTGTGGTTGTAGGATATCTAAAAGGGACTAAATGGGGTTATTTCTATAACCCAAAGGAAAATAAAGTCATGGTTACTACAAATGCAACTTTCCTCGAGGAACATTGCATGAATGACTTTAAGCCTCAAAGTAAAATGGTACTCAAGGAGTTGACGAATGATTCAATCACTCTAAGAGTTTTGGAAGAAACCAATCCAATCAATATAGAAAAACCAACCGAACAACAACCGAAAGGGTTTCAGCATTGTGGGAGGATCAGGCGTCAACCCGAGAGATATATGTTCAGTGGTAAGGCCTTTTTGGCTAAACCAAATAAACATGACAAGGATCCTTACACTTACAAAGAGGCTATGAAGGATGTTGATTCAAACTCTGGACAAAAGCCATGAACACTAAGATAAAGTCTATGGACGTTAATTGGGTCTGGGAACTTGTAGATTATCCCAAAGGGGTAAAACCCATAGGGTGTAAGTGCATCTATAAGAGAAAGAGAGGAGCAGATAGAAAAGTCAAAACCTATAAGGCTAGATTGGTAGCTAAGGGATACATGCAAAAGGAACGAATCTATTACGCGGAAACATTTTTGCTTGTAGGCATGCTTAAGTCCATTCGCATTTTCTTATCCATAGCTACCACTCTCAATTACGAGATTGGCAGATGGATATCAAGATGGCCATTTTGAATGGCTTTTTTGATGAGTCCATATATATGGTATAATTAGACGGGTTCAAGGCTAAGGGTTAGGAGGGTAAGATTTGTAAGCTGCTAAAGTTGATTTATAGACTTAAGCAAGCTTCCTATTCTTAGAACATAAAATTTGATCAGGTGATTAACACTTATGGATTCAAATAAAATGTAGACGAACCATGTATTTACAAACACATTAAGGATGGGAAGGTGGTTTTTCTACTGCTCTATATAGATAACATTCTACTAATCGGCAATGACGTTGAGGCGTTGTCATCGGTCAAATTATGGTTGATCATGCAGTTTGACATAAAAGACTTAGGTGAAGCTAATTATGTTCTTGGTATCTAGATCTTTTAAGATAGGAAGAACAGAATGATAGCTTTGTCCCAAGTGATAATAATAACAACCATTATGTCCCAAGCTAATTACTACTATTTGGATTTTCATGATAAACATTATAATAATAACAACAACAACAACAAAAAATAATAAAAGTGATAGTAGTAGTAGTAGTAGTAGTAATAACATTAATATTAATATTAGAAAAATTCTACCATGAGAATTCTAATTTGTTCTCATCTATGAGACCACATGAAATCCTTTTATTAACCATTCAATCTACATCTAATGTATAAAGTTAAACAAACTCATTATAAGTTAACTGAGTCCATACACACCCAATCACTCAAAAGCTCAAAATTAAAAAAAGAAATACTAAAAAAGTTCCCCAAAAAAATTTAGAAAGAAAAAAACTTAAATTTTCCTGCCCCTAAACAGCAGCCATGGATGGCCACACAAGCCACCTCTCATTACCACTGGTGACGACAAAGCCACCACAACCAAGATCATAAAAGTCCAATCTATAAAATCCCTCACACAATGCTTCGAATCTTGATCGAAATCGTTGCCAAACTCAACCACAAATGAGCGATCTTGGTATTTTCTTGGCCTCGCATGTTTTGCCATAGCTGCCAAAAATCGACTTAGAGACCCCCAAAGACCCCCCATGCATTGGTCATGATGAAGGTGGCGACCTCACTCTTGCGATACCAAGGGAGCAGCCACCTCACTTTCGTGTCGTTGACAGGGATCGTGACCCCACTATTATGACACCAACAAAGGTCATGACACTAATGGAGGTCGTGACCTTGCTTTCATGATGAAGGTCACAACGGATCGTCAGCCCACTACCACCTTAAGCTTGTCAGACTAGTTTTCTAGTTTAGCTTTTTTTTTTGGTTCCTTTTTTGAGTTTTTTTCATTATTATTTTATAATCATTTGATCAAAAAAATATTATAATCAAATGTAGTTATGTGTATTCTTGTTTTAATGGGCAAGTAAGTTTGGACCATTGGTTTTTTATCTAATGGTTAAAGAAAGGGGTCTCATAAATGAGAAATTAGGCATTCTCATCACAGCCACTCCTTACTGTCATCATCATCATCATCTTTATAGGGTACCTTGACATTCTTTTTGAGACGTAAAGTCACAAAACTTGAACTTGAGGATAAATTACTCTAGAGATCACCAGCCTTTTAAAAAGGTGTTAGTTGGTTCCCAATCTTTTTTGTGTAGCTAAATTAGATCTATCCTTTCAATTTTGGTGCAAAAGGCTGAGAACTAACAGAATGCTGTTGAAATTTAAACAGAGGAGACATCGCGAAATATGAGGGATATTTTACTAAAATCATAATAATAATAATTGCATTTTTAATAAAAAGCTAAATTAAATAGAACAAAAAAGCCATTCATTTCAAAATGTTGTCCTCTTTATATTCCTTTCTGTTGAATATATAATAAGCATACAAAAGTCTAAGACTGTTAGTCCAAAACCTTTAAGATCATACATATGATGTACAGATTATGCGAAAAAACATGAATATTAAATGTGATAGTCTAAATAATAAGGTTCGCGATTGGGGAATAAAGTTGGGCGCTTTATTCATACAAAGATTGTTATGTTGTTTACATCCCGAATAGGAGATGACTTGTTTTGGTCATCAAAGTGGGCCTCCACTACAAACATTGGTGTATTGCCATAGGTGACGATATATTAGATCAGGACAAAAGTTGAATTGATTTAATTAATAATTTTATTTGTTTAAATCAATTCATTTTAGACAATCATATGTGTTGCACTTTAATCCTGAAATGAAGTAATGAGCTCATATTCTTGACTTGTGTTTTTTGATGTACCAAAGGGTGACATCTTGAGTTATGATGGTATGCATACCAATACATTAGAGACATAACTCTTGATTGACATAGACTTGTTATTCATAGATATGGAATCTATAGCTATTTTGTAGAGCTAATGATATTCTCTTATACGGATTATCCTATAATTGAAAAACTAGAACGCACAACCATTTGGATACATAGGTGTAATCGAATGGTATACTATTTATGGATGTAAGTATTCCAATCATGAGATGATGGAACATAGGATAAAAATAATCGGGAAGGTAAAACAAAATTTATCCTTAAGCTGATTATGAATATCCTATGGGGATGTCACAAATTATGATATATCATAGATGATAAGCTTATTGAAGTTTCATAATTTTATATAGTCTGAGAGTGCAACTTTAAGCTTTTAGTGGAATAGTGTTAAAGTTGATAATTATAAAATATATGTTTTTGAGATATATTATTTTATAATTATAAGAGCTTGATCTATATCTACCCATCGAGTCCTCTTTGCTAGCTCATAATATTTCCTATAACGATACAGCGTATTTTCTAACATATTGGTAACTTATGTTAATTATTAAATTGGCTTAAATTCGGTTGATTGGAATTTAATAGGTCATGATAGTTTATTGGTTGGATTAATTTTGTGAATTAATTCAAGATAAACATGTTGAATTATTTAGATATATTTTATTCAATATGGGATTATCTGTATATGACTGTTTTAATCAAATAACTTCTCTATTGGGTTATTTGAATTAAAATTGAAGCTTTACATAAGATTCCCACACAAAATAAGATATTTTTAGATTTCTGGATCAGCATTGGTCGATAGGCCGATGTCCTAGTTCGGCGGGCCAGTGGAGCATAGATCGTTACATAAATAAGTATGGCCGAAAGGCTGATGGCTTGGATCGATAAGCCAATTGTCAGGATTCGCATGTTGGTGGCCAGGTTCGGCAGGCTGACGGAGTGTAAATCCTATTACACATTTTCATGTGTTTTTATTCGGATTTCGACCCACTTATGAATTTAAAAACCTTATATAAGTGGAATTGACTCCCAATCACCTACTATAAAGAAGATACTTGTTTCTATTGTTATTCAAGGTCATCAAAGAAATTTAGAAAGAGTATTCTAGTGAGAGAAACTCTGAAACTCCTTGAGGGCTAATGTTCAACATCCCAAACTTTAGCTCTTGGTTTTCTCTTATGTGGTTGGAAGGAGACTTTGCCAAAGAGAAGAATTGAACGACGAGTACCCATCCGCACTTTGGTCATGAAATAGAGAATAACAAAGAAGATTAGTTGGTTGAAGCTCTTCTAGAAACGATTCTTGGTAGCAGTTATGTGGATGTTTTTCCTATTAGAAGTGCGGCTCTAATTTTAAGAAATACATAAGATCTTTTATTAATTTATATACATAGCATGTCAAACTTATTATTTGAAAAAACACTTTGATTTAAAATTTTTAAAATTTCACTGCTTATTATTTTGCCAACACCTATGATACATGCCACCCTTCTTATGATCACCACATCTAGCACCCATGGGCCCCCATTCCAGTTGCTCTTATTGGTCCCATCAGCTCTACTATTACTACCAGACGCCAACAAGGGGATCGTCATGACTCTTGCCAAGTTCCTCTGTGTGGCTCTTGCCACCACTGTCGCCCTTAGTTGAGCTCCATTCTGAGACACAGATGGGTCTTGCCACCATTACAAGTCCTACGCGTCAAAGGTCTGCAGCTCTTCACAATGAAGATTGGACTTTATAATGGAGATTTTGCTTTTCGATGGAGATCTAGCTTTGCAAAAAGCTAGGGGGCTGACCAACACGAGGTTGGGAAGGGAAGGGATCATGATTGAGGGTGGGGATGGAGGGGGCGATGACAATGACAAGAGGGAGGTGGCCAACAGGGGTTGAACTAGTCCAACAATGGCTGATGAGAAGTTTGCATGTCTGAGGAAGAAGAAGAGGGTGTTGGGACGAAGAAGACGACTTGTGGAAGGAAGAAGAGTTTTTTTTTTTCCTTTGGTTTTTTAGTTATTTTTATTTTTAAATTAAAGTATTTGATTCATCCATAAGAGCAATTTGTGTCATGTGACCTCGAATATGACACACGTCATTTAAGTTTTATTTTTTTTTTGGTTTCCAAGTTTTGTTATTTTCTAAAATTTTATGTTATTTAGCAATTATTGTTTCTTCTTGTAATTATGTTTTTGAACTAAAATAGTACGTTTAACATTTTTTATATTTTAAAAAAGACTCAAGGTGCCTAAATGATTTTTTTTTTTAGGAACAAGATAGCTTGATGAGATTTTACAAACACGAGTATACCAAATTTAAAACTTTCCACCTATAATTATAAAATAATATTTTCCAAAGTAACAAAGAAACCTATGAAATCTTTAAATATATAAAAGACATTGTGGTCATTTTATCTATGCCTATGCTTCGTTCACTAGGTTTCGTTCTTTTTTTTTTTTTTTTGTTTTACTATTTATGTGTTTTACATTTCTCTTTTGTTTTTGTTTTACTTTTTTTTCCTTTTTTTCCTCTCAAAATCTTTATCCTTTTACTTTTTTTCCTTTTTCCTTTCTCAGTTATTTTCTTTTCTTTTTTAAAATCTTTATCCCTTCTATTTTATAATATTTTGATAAATAAAATATTTTTTCTTTTAATTTTTCTTTATTATGCTGTAGTCTTCGTTTTATAGCGTTATCAACTACCACTTCGTTCATGATATAATTTCTCTAATTATGTAAGTTGAAATAATTTTTTAAGATAAATTTCTATAAAAAAAATTAGTATGATTGTCTCAACTACTATTTTTTATTGTACTTTTAAATTTTTTTATCAAATGTGTCTTTACTTGAATATTTATCTTTACAGTTGCACTGTCAATAATGTATAAATACTGCCTCTTTCATATATTCATGTTAAAAAAAAGTTTTCCAAATGTATCCTTATTAAAAAAGCATATTTATCTCAACTACTATCTTCTAACTGTATTTTATAATTAATTTTTTATTTTATTTATCCATAATTTTTTTTTTCAAATATGTCATACTTGTTTACACACAAATTTTGTCCAAAAAAGATACGAAGCATTTTGTCCCCCTTTATTTTTATTTTTTTATTTATTGCTTTTTTTTAAATTTCCTAATAATGCTTACATTTCTTCGGGGTTGATTCTTTTGTCGGAATTTTGAAGTGTATTTTTTCCTTACATTATTATTGTTAACATACTTTCTTTCACAAGTGTCTATGTTTAATTTTTATCTTTTTTATTTTCATTTTGTTAGAATATCCTCTACGGGATAATCTCTTCTTGTTTAATAAACTTCTTTTAAATAATTTTTCCATCACATGTTTTTATTGAAATTTTTTTCCAAATATGTACTCATTATTTTTTTCTTGTCTAATCATTATTATTTTAAAAGCAATACCCATAGAAATATTTGTGTTGGTTTTGTATAAAGTTACAATCAACAACGATCTTTCCTATAAAAAATTTAAAATATGACAACGTAAGCATAATAATCAAAACATATCACGCAGGACCTACAAAATTATTCCCTACGTGGATAGCATGTAAGTTTACCCAATATGAGAAAATAAATATTAAGAAACAAATGCTAGAGTACAATTACATTAAATTTTTTTGACAAAAATAAAATAAAATTACATCAAAGCAAATACAAAGTGACCTGACTAGGAAAAAAAAACCTACATAAGTGACCCAGTTACGGTAATGCCACATAAGCTTGGGATTTTTTTTTTATTTTTGGTTGAAGTACACTTCTCTTCATACTCATGTATTAATTAGGTGGTTAAATTTAAGGAAATACTCCCTTCAAAAAAAAAAAAGAAGAAAATACCTGACCCCCCTTCCCCACAAGGGTAGATATCTGAGTTTCTTTTATTATTAAGATAAATTGCTATAGTAGTCCTGAATCTTTTACGAAAGTGAATTTTGGTCTTCAACCTTTTATTTTTGATTTATTAGTCTCTAATCTTTGATTTTAATTGCTGAGAAACTAATTTAATGGTCAAACAGTTAATCTTGGATGGAAAAATGTGGCAAACTAGTCCTTAAATTCATCAAGAATATGACAAACTAGTCCCCAAATTTATAAAAAATATGACAAGCTAGTTCTTAAAATTAACAGTTAAACCGTTAAATTAGTCTTTCAACAACTAAAATAAAATATTAAGGACCGATAAATCAAAAATAAAATATTAAAGACCACAATCATACTTTTATGAAAGATTGGGAACTATGGTAATAATTTACCCTTAATCATCATCATCGTTGTTGTTATTGTGAATCAAGTGTGTGTGCATAGATGCCACCTCTTTGTATGCCATGAGTTATATGCAAAAGTTTTATTGCGAATTTACAATTCACCTTTAGACCATGTTATCTCACCATTGAATCCCTCTTAATATAATGCATTATGTCTCTTTACTTCTATATGTAACCTATGTAAATTAAGTCTATTGCTATTTCCTCTAGTTATGATTCTTGACCTATAAATAAAGGCTGTGCTAAACTTATATGTTCATCCTTCACAAGTGAAAAAAAAAAAGAAAGATACTTTGTTTCTCATTTCCTCTTTGCTTTCTCTCTTGTTCTCTTTAGTCTTTGTTATACTATGTTTTGTTTTTAACACGTTATCAACATGAATTCCATCATGATTTCTTTAAATGCATGCGATTCATTTAGACACATTTTATTGAAGGTGATCCACTTATATATGTCATTTGATCATACAATATATTCATGACTTTGTTTTACACATCGTAATTATCTCTTTCTCGCATGTATATGTTTATATATTATATGTCTATGTACTTAATTACTGCAGATATATATTCATACATATATATATAGAGTCTTTGAAATCTTTCTTGCTATTAGTTTTATATTTTAACATGTTTGTAACTTTAATCTTGTTATATATTATTTATAGATGATTGTGGTTATTCTGATCATTTACTTTTGATTTTCATACTTTAATATGAGATTCTACCGAGCTTTTCCTTTGACCTTTTTTATGTCCGTGGTTATTAATTATTCATTTCTCTTTAATATGCCATTAATTGATGAATTCATGATTATTAATGAATTGTCATATTATTAATATATTTATTTGATGGTTATGATACTTACTTTTTCTATTATGCATTATGGTCACAATAGTCCATTATGCATCCTCATAGGATCGCCCAAAGGCAATGATATTCCTTTGTCATCATCTCCATGGAGGCTTGAAAACTAAATATTTGACGGTAAAAGATCTATATGTCCTTTGAAATAATTTAAAGAAAAGGTATGGCTACCAAAAGATTGTAAAATTCCTAAAGCTTGCTATAATTGGATCCATCTATGATTGCAAGATTTTAAAACTGTGAGCGAGTATAATTCTACAATGTTTAAAATTATTTTTCAATTAAAATTATGCGGAGAAAGTGTTACTAATGAAGACATGTTAGAAAAAACATACTTTATTTTTTATGCCTCTTATGTGCATTTGCAATAGCAATATCGAGAATGAGGCTTTAAAAAATATTCTAAATTAATATAATGTCTTCTTGTTGCCCAAAAAAATAACGAACTATTGATGAAAAACCATCAGTCTAGCCCAACTATATCAATGCCATTCCTTGAAGTAAATGTAGCGTATGTTGAAGATCCTAGGCATGGTTGACATGGTGGACGTGGTCATGGATGTGGTCGCGGTTGCAGTCACAGTCACAGTTGTGGTCATGGTCGTAGTCATAATTATTATAACCAAAACTCCTCAAATTTCAAGAAAGTTGCATCTCACAATCAAAAATAGGAGAAGAAAGAGGAGAAACAAGAAGAAAGGGCTTTCAAATAAAGCTTCCAAGATCAATGAAGATACTTGCCATAGCTATGGCATGAAGGGACATTGGAGATGTACATGTTGCATGTCTAAACACTTTGTTAATCTTTACCAAGCTTCCTTGGAAGAGAAAGGAAAAGATGCAGAGATAAACTTTATTGAACACCATGATTCTATAGATTTTACACACTTAGACGTTGCAGATTTCTTTGAGAATTATGATAGAAATTTTGAGAATTTAGTTAGCGAGGGAAACATCAATATGGCTTGAAAAGATATTCTCTCACCAATTAATCCCTGGTGTGTTATTTTCAGTTTGTTTTTATTTCTGGTATGATCCATAATTTTAGTATGCTTCGATATGTTTAGTGTGCTGGTAATTTTGGTGTGCTTTTATTATGTTTCGTAACCTCCATATATTTTCTTATAAAAAAAGGATTGTGTTTTGTATATTCTTTTCTTATCTTTTTGTTTTATTTTTCATGAACAGACATAGATTTTAAAAATCATTCTACTGATATTCAAGTTAATGATGAAGCCTTTTGCCTAGTAAATAGTGAAACAAACACACTATTCTCAAAGATAAAAAATATTTTTCCAATGTTTTATTAGCTGAAGCTAATGTTAGTACAATATCTGGTGTTACAAACCTCATTAAGTGCTTTAGTAGAGCTAACATATTATTACTGGGTGGCACAAAGTTTATAATTAACAACACTATGTGTTCTAGTAGATCAAAAAAAGCTACTCAGTTTTAAAGATATACGTTGTAATGATTATCATATTGAGACTTCAAATGAGAAAGACATTGAATGTCTTATATTATGTCTAATGTCTTAGGAAAGAAACAAATATTGGAAAAGCTACCAGCATACTCTTTTAGATTGTATTATACATTTATAAATCCAATTGAATCCTATGTGGTGATGAAACAAGAATCCAAAAATTCAAGGAATTTTGTTATGTGGCACGATCGTTTAGGTCATTCAAGTTCAACAATGATGTGAAGCATTATAGAAAATTCAAATAGACATCCTTTAAAGAACTAAAAGATTCTTTTGTCTAAAGATTTTTTATGTGCTGCTTGTTTTCAAGGAAAAATGATTATAAGACCATCTCTAATGAAAGTTACAATTGAATCTCCTACATTTTTAGAACGAATTCAAGGAGATATATGTGGGCCTATATTCCATCATGTGGACCATTTTAGTATTTTATGGTACTAATAGATGCATCAACACGTTGGTATGTTTGTTTAGTATCTACTCACAATATTGCATTTGTGAGACTCCTTACTCAAATAATCCGATTACGAGCGCAATTCCCAAATAATAAAATCAAGAAAATTTGTCTGGATAATGCTGGAGAATTTACATCCAAAGTCTTTAATGATTACTGCATGTCAATTGGAATTATTGTTGAGCATCCTATTGCTCACGTGTACACGTAAAATGGATCAGCAGAATCTTTTATTAAAAGGCTGAAATTAATTGCTAAGCCCTTACTTATGAGGACAAAATTGCCTAGCTCTGCTTGGGGACATGCCATATTACATGCTGCAATGCTTATTCGTATAAGGCTAACAGCATATCATAAATATTCCCCATTATAGCTT
Organism: Artocarpus heterophyllus; assembly: GCA_025403435.1. Taxonomy (NCBI): domain Eukaryota; kingdom Viridiplantae; phylum Streptophyta; class Magnoliopsida; order Rosales; family Moraceae; genus Artocarpus; species Artocarpus heterophyllus. The sequence continues at coordinate 2,146,978 of JAJQZP010000037.1, forward strand.
GTTTCTGGTAAAGAGTCAAATTTTTCCCTTCTAAGAATTTTTGGTTACACATTATGTGTCCCAATTGCTTCACCCCAACATAGTAAGATGGGTCCTCAAAGGAGACTAAGAATATTTGTTGGATTTAAATACCCATCAATAATTAAATATCTTGAAGTCTTGACGAGTGATCTCTTTACGACACGGTTTGTCGATTATCAATTTGATGAGACAGTTTTCCCAGCATTGGGTGGAGATAAACAACAGCTGGAAAAACAAGAAATTTCATGGAAAGCATAATCATTATCTCATTTGATCCTCGTACAAATCAATGTGAATTAAAAGTTCAAAAAAATTATCCATTTGCAAAAGATTACAAATCATTTACTAGATGCATTTACTGATGTTAAGAAAGTGACAAAATTACATATACCGGCTGAGAATACTGCTATTCGAATTGATGTTCCAATGAAAAAAATATTAACATGCTAGCAAATAAGTCTGAAGCACGCTAGAAGCGTGGTAGGCCTATCGGTTCTAAGGATAAAGAAAAATAAGCTAAATAATAAGCAAGTTGGCATATCCAATGTTATTAATATTCTTGAAGAGGCCAGTATAAAAACAATTGACAAAGTTAAAGAAGTAACCCCAAAAGAGGTTCAAATACCTAAAAATGATTTTAATGAAGAAATATCAATAAGTTATGTCACTTCAAGAAAAAGATGGAACTGAAATGAAATTGTCGTCGATAGTATATTTGCATATGCAATAGCTCTTGATATTACAAAAGAAAACAATGATCTTGAACCAAAGTCCATTGAAGAATATTAGCGTAGAAATGATTGGCCAAAACGGAAAGAAGCAATCTAGGCAAAATTGAATTCACTTGAAAACGTCAAGTTTTTGGGCCTATTGTTCAAACACCTAAAGGTGTAAAACCTATAGGCTACAAGTGAGTATTTGTGCAAAAACATAATGAGAAAAATGAAGTTGTTAGATACAAATCAGGACTTGTAGTACAAGGTTTTTTGCAAAGACCTAGTATTGATTATGAGGAGACATATTCACTAGTGGTGGATGCAATTGCGCTTAGATTTTTTTTTAGCCTGGCAATTTCAGAAGGACTTCACATGCGTCTAATGGATGTTATAACGACTTATCTATATGGTCACTCGATAGTGACATTTATGTGAAAGTCCCTAAAGGGCTAAAAATACCTAAAGCATGCAATTCAAAACCCCATGAAATGTGTTCAATTAAATTACAGAAATCCTTGTATGGATTGAAGCAATCTGGACGCATGTGGTATATCGTCTCAGTGAATATCTTTTGAAAGAAGGATATATTAACAATCCAATTTGCCCATGTGTTTTTATCAAAAGGTTAAAGTCTGGATTTGTTATTATTACAATTTATGTTAACGATTTTAATATCATTGGGACTCATGAAGAGCTTACAAATAAGATAACATATTTGAAAAATGAATTTGAAATAAAGGATTTAAGAGAAACAAAATTTTGTCTCAACTTACAGATCAAGCATTTATCAAGAGGGATTTTTGTTCATTAGTCAACATATATTGAAAAGATATTAAAGCGTTTTAATATAGAAAAACCCCATCCAACAAGTTCTCCCATGGTTGTGTAATCCCTTGATATGAAAAAAGGATCCTTTTTGTCCTCGAGGTGATGATGAAGAAATTCTTGGTCCAAAAGTGCCATATCTTAATGCTGTTGGTGCACAATGTATCTTGCTAACTACACAAGACCTAACATTTCATTCTCTATTAGCTTCTTCACCAACTCAAAGACATTAGAATGGTGTCAAACAAATACTTTGTTATCTTCATAGTACAACAAATATGGGTTTGTATTATACGCAGGATTCCAAGTCGGAATTGATTGGATATGCAGATGTAGGATATTTGTCTGATCCACATAAAGCACGATCACAAACAGGTTATTTGTTTACATATGGTGATACAGCTATATCTTGGTGCTCAACAAAGCAAACCCTTACCGCTACATCTACGAATCATGCTGAGATATTGGCAATTCACGAGGCAAGTCGAGAATGTGTATGGTTAAGATCCCTGGTGCAACATATAAGAAAAACATGTAATCTTTCATTCAACAAAGAAAGTCCAACAGTGTTGTATGAAGATAATGCAGCTATATCACCCAACTCAAAGGAGGTTACGTAAAAGGAGACAAAACAAAACACATTTCACCAAAATTCTTTTTCACAAACGAGCTTCAAAGGAGATCAACTACATTAAATTTGCTCCTGTGACAACTTGGCAGATTTGTTTATAAAGGCACTTATTACAACAACATTTGAGAAGTTGGTACACAAAATTGTTATCAATCGACTTAGATATCTTTGAAAAAGGGAGACCATGCATATTGTACTCTTTTTCCCTTAGCCTAGGTTTTGTCCCATTGGATTTTCTTAGCAAGATTTTTAATGAGACAATCCTAAATGCAAAGCATACAAAATTATGTACTCTTTTTTCCTTCACTAAGATTTTTTTTCCTATTGGGTTTTTTTTAGTAAGGTTTTTAATGAGAAATATTCTTTGTATGGTGGACATCCAATGGGAGTGTTATGAATCAAGTGTGTGTATGGATGCGACCTCTGGGCATGCCATGAGTTACATGCAAAGGTTTTATTGCAAATTTACAATTCACATTTAGACCACATTATCTCACTATTGAATCTCTCTTAATATAGTACATTATATCTCTTTTAATTATATATGTAACGTATGTAAGTTATGTCGATTACTATTATCTTTAGTTATGATTCTTGACCTACAAATAGAGGTTATATTAAGCTTGCATGTTTATCTCTTACAAGTAAAAGAATAAAAAGATACGTTACCTCTCATTTTTCTCCTGTGCTTTCCCCCTTTTACTTTTTAGTTTTTTTGTTATACTTTGTTTATTGTATAACAATTATTGTTATTACAGTTGCTGCTACTTGCTACTGCTGTTATTATTCAACACACCGGAGCCGATTGGAGATCTCTAATACGATTCCCTAGTCATCTTTCGTCGATGATAACACTTTTGAGAGTAAAAGACAGAGGCATGATTTCAACTTCTTTCCTTCTCTCGAAATCTTACACAAGACCAAACCACTCATTCTTCCGCTTTCTCCTCTCTCGCTCAATCTCCAACAAAATCCAAAACCCATCTTTCTCTCCAATCTCATCATCATCGTCGTTGTCGGAAATCCCCTCCAGACTCCACCATAAGGACTGGTTATCGCCTAATGAAGTCCTCCAAGTCTTCTCATCTCTCGCAAACCCCATCTCCATCGTCCCAGCCTTGGACCACTACTCCAAGCGCAAGGACTACAAACCCAATGAACCTCTCTTCACTCTCATAATCAACAATCTCGCTCAAGCCCGGCTGTTCGACGAAATCGAGGATGTCGTATCGAGAATCAAGGCCGAGAGGAACTGCAAGCTTTCCGACGACTTCTTCCGCAATGTCATCAGGGTTTATGGGAATTTGGGCGGTCGGATTAAGAGGGCAATTGAGATTCTGTTCGACATGCCGGAGAGTTTTGGTTGTTGGCCGACGCCGAAAACTTTTAATTCTGTGCTGAACTTGCTGGTCTCGGCGAGACTGTTTGATGTCGTTCATGAGTTGTTTTTGTCCGCCCCTAAGTTGGGCGTTGTGATTGATGCTTGTTGCCTTAATATAATGATCAGGGGATTGTGTGAATGTGGCAAGTTGGATGTTGCGCTCCAAATGCTCGATGAATTTCCCCAACAGGGTTGTAACCCGAATGTGTTGACTTTTTCGACGATTATGCATTATTTGTGCATTCACGGGAGGGTTGAGGAGGCTTTTGAGTTGTTTGAGAGGATGGAAGAGGAGGGTGTCGAACCAGACACTATCGTGTTCAATGTATTGATTGCAGGGCTAAGGAGGCAGGGGAGGGCCGATGAAGGAATGGTGCTTTTAAGGAGGATGAAACTCAAGGGGTGTAACCCAAATGCGGGGTCTTATCAGGAGGTTCTGTATAGTTTGCTTGATGCAGAGAGATTTTCTGAGGCTAAAGAGGTCGTGAGTAGAATAATCTTAATGGGAGCAAGCCCGAGTTTTAAGTCTTTCAAGTGTTTGGTTCACGGATTGTGTAAAGAGAATCGAATGGAAGATGTTGATTGGGCTCTTAAGCAAATGGTAAAGCATGGTTTTGCGCCTAAGATGGGGATGTGGAGGGAGATTCTTCAGTGCCTGTTTGGTGGAAAGACTAGCGATACATGTATTTTTTATTATGAACAAATTATTGTCAGTTAGGGTAATTGAAATTGATGGTCATGATAATTTCAGGCATAACGTAGTAGTAATTCTACACCTGATTGTACAACAAGGTTAAGAGTTTAAATCCCCCAAATCTAAGTTAGAGAGAAAAAAAGTCATATGCTGATGGTAAAATGTTGGGAAAAATGATGATCCGCCGTGCATTGTCTTGAACTTTTTGCCACAATGATGAGTTATGATCACTGCTTTAGAGATATTGTAGACAATGCAAGATTGTCTCAATATAACTACAAGAATATATGAACGAGTACATCTCTTAGGCTTCATGTTTAGACAAATCTACCGGCACCAGCAGCTAATGAGCATGGGCATCATTTTGCATGTTTAATCTAGTTTTTCATTAGTTTTAGATTTAGGAGACTGAAGATGGATAGAAAGCAGAATTGGGGAAAGCAAATTCCATTTAAAAATGTGTATTCAAAACTGACAAGATTTGATACAGAGCTAACATTTTAAAGAGTCCTAGCAGCAAAGGGTACAAAAGTAGAATTCGTTAAGGGTCACAACAATTTCAAGGTGTATGATAATCTAATATGATAATTGTATTAGAAAAAGTTAATATTTTATTTATAGGTACTTTTTCAGTTAATCCTACAAATAACCACTAAAATTACCCACAATCTCACTTTAGTCTCTATTATTAAAAAGTCTCACTTTAGTCTATAATCTATTACTTTGTTTTAGTTTTGATTCCTCAGTTGTTTTTTTTTTTGGCAAGGTAAATGTATTCCAAATCAAGGAGATACAATCACAAATGCTTATACGAATGACCTCACATTATAAGGGAACTCAGCCTTGACCACTAACTGGTACCACCAGTAAGTTCTAATCAAATGTCCAGGGGAATAAAATGTGCACCAAGCTCCAACAATAGGATGCCTACAAAGCACACAAATGACTTTTTAAAACATTCCGCTACAATCGATGGAAAAATCCGATCAATTGAGAATAAATGACTCATAAATCGAAAGTCACCCACAATACTGCCTGACTACAAACCAAACAAATTGAACATACAACTAAAAGTGGAGAATGGGGAGACTATCTCTGTTATTACAGACCCAAAACAAAAGTGACATGGCAAAACATAAAATCTAATAGGTGAAATAAAATATGCCATTATTTGAAACAAACAAATACCACAAAAAGGAAATGAAACCCCACTCATGTAGCAAAGACACCTGATTAGAAGATATACCATACAACTATAAAAGCTAGAAGACCCAGATATGACTAAAGTAGGAACCAACATAGAAGGGACATCTTCAAGTAGGAGTGTATGACCACGAGTAGCCTTAGTCGCCTCTAAGCCCAACACACGTTCCCTTCTAAGGGATGCAACACCGTAGGGACCCAAACCCCCTAGACGCCCACCCTTCGAAAGACCTACGAGTCTCGTGCCAATGAGCAACAATCAAAGCTGCCCTTTCCTGTAAGCTTCCACCTCCGAGCAAAACCGAGGCTCCCTACAACCTTGACAATTGGAGCAATGCCTAAGATGTGCATGGCAACTAACACTCCAACCACTAGATCTCTTACCATAGAACCAATAACTTCATCTCTAGGTAGGGAGTCAAGAGGCTAGCCAACTGCCGCTGCCAAACTCTGGCTCGAAAGAGAGCTACCCACAAAACCCTAGCAGACCTCAAAAGGGAGAGGATAAAGAGAAAGAAAAAGAAAAAACCCGTAGCAGAATCAGATCCCTCCATTGTTAAGTGTTAATATTCAACTATAACAAATTTAAAACTTCCCACTTTAGTCCCTAACTAATTATCTTGTTTCACTTTTAGTCTCTCTCCAATAGCTAAAAGTTAATAGGGACCAAAGTTTGAAAAATCTAAAGTGAGAAACTAAATAGAACATTTTTGATACATGTAATTAATGTTGGAAAAATAGTACGTAGCAGAATTTTAAAAATTTTATATCAGAGTATTTTTCGAAACACAAGTTTGACATGCTATATGCATAAAATAACCAGACCTTACTAACCTTTGTGTGTCGAAAAGCTCCTACAATCAGTGAAGAGAAGTAACATTTCAAAAGAGCCTCAACCAACTGGTCTTCTTGCTATTCTCTATCCACGATCGGAGTGAGTGTGGGCTCACACGTATAGCTCTTCCTTTAGATAACTCTCCTTCCAACCAATTGAGAGAACCCAAAGCAAGTGTTCGTGATTTGTGAACAAGAGCTCTTAGGGAGTTTCCAGATTCTCACCAGTAGAGTATCACTCTTAATCTTTCAATTGATCTAAGTAACTCTTAAGACTTACTCCCTATTTATAGAGGTTGGGTCCAGGGTCAGTGCTTATCAGATTAGGTCTCAAAATTCAAATCAGAATTAAATTCGGATCAATATCTGATAAGATCCGCGTAAAAACGTGTGATCTTCGCCCTCGCTCATCGATAGGCCGATCAGGATGATCAGCAGGTGAAACAGGCCCCATTGGCAAGCCAATCTTGAGGATCGGCATGCCAAACTACCGAATAATATCTCAACGAATCTTTTATTTTCCACCCAAGATTCTATAGGATAAAGTCTTAGTTTTAATTCAAATAACCCAATAGAAAATTTATTTGATTAAAACAACTTTATCTAGATAATCTCTAGGAAAATAAATGAATTCTTAATAATTGTACAAGTTTATCTTGATCTAATTTATTCAAAATTAAATCAACTGATAAACATACAAGAATTATCCGTTCCCAATAATTCAACAAGTTTATCTTGAATTAATTTTATCACAAAATTAATTCAACCGACAAACAGACATGAATTATTTGATTCTTCCAAATTTCAACCAATCTAATAAATCTGACGTAATTCACCAATTATTGGAAAAGCATGTCGTATCGTTACAAGATGTTGTGAGCTAGCAAAGGGGACCAAATGGACCTATATAGTTCAAGCTCCCGATAATTATGAAATCCAATATCCCATATATACATTTCATAATTATCAACTCCAACGCTACTCCACTAAAAGCTTGGAGCTGCACTCTCGAACTACATAGAATTACGAAGCCCGTATAGCTAAGTCTCCATGACATATCATAGTATATCGTATCCCCATTAGATTATCCATAACCGGCTTAAGGACAAGTTCTGTCTTACCTTCCTGATTATTTTAATCTTACGTTCTACTATCTTACCATCGGAAAACTTACCATCCAAAGACAATATACCATTCGGTTACACCTATGCATCCAAATGGTTGAGCGTTCCAGTTTTTCAATTACAGGATAACGCATATAAGAGGATATCACTACTCCTAAAGAGGAGCTATGGATTCCATATCTATGAAAACAGGTCTACGCTATCAAGAGTCATGCCTCCAACGTACTGGTATGCATACCACTATTAAGATGTGGGTGTCACCTTTTGGTACATCAAAAAACACAAGTCAACACAACGGGCCCACTATTCATCTTAGGATTAAGATACAATACAAATGATTGTCTAAAGTGAATCGATTTGCCGAGATAGAATTATTAATCTAAATCAATTCACTTTATGTCTTGATCCAACACATCGTCACCTATGAAAACGTGCCAATGTTTCTATTTATGGAGTCCACCTCCGATGGCCAAGATAAACTATCTCTTAATTAAGATATAGACAACATAACAATCTTTACATGAATAAAGCGCCCAACTTTATTTCCTCGATTGCAGATCTTATGATTTAGACCGTCACCTTAAGAATTGTGTCTTCCGCATAATATGTCCATCATATGCCCAATTCTTAAAGGTTTAGACTGACAGTCTTAGACTATTGTTTGTTTAACATACATTCAATAAATATGAACGTAAAGAGGACAAGATTTGGCATATAAATAATAAATAAATTCTTTATTGATAAAAATGTCTCCAAAAAGTTATTACATTTTTACTCCTTAGGGCATACATGTCTAACAATCTCCCACTTGCACTAAGTGAGTAAATATGACAAATCTCGCATCCCCATAGCTTCCACATGCCTCTCAAAGACTCTCCCAGTAAGTATCTTCGTAAATGGATTAGCTAAATTGTCCTCTGACGTGATCTTGCACACTGTAACATGCCCACCCTCAACGAAGTCCTTTATCACATGATACTTCTAATCAATATGCTTACTCTTCTTGTGAAATCTTGGTTTCTTAGCATTAGCTACCGCCGCACTGTTATCACAGGACAGTGATACCCTTTTATCCATACCAGGAACTACCTCAAGATCCCTAAAGAACTTGCAGAGCCACACTGCTTCTTTTGAAGCATCACTAGCTGTCACATACTCGGCTTCCATCATTGAATCTGAAGTGTAATCTTGCTTCACACTTCTCCAATTGATGGCATCGCCGCCCAGAGTAAACACAAAACTCAAAGTCGATTTCCTAGAACCTAAACATGATTGAAAATTTGAGTCAGTTTATCCTAGAGGAGTCAAGTCCTCACTCGAATATACAAGCATATACCCTCGAGTCCTTCTCAGGTACTTGAAAATATGCTTTACAGTAACCCAATGGTTCGGTCTTGGATCCTCCTAAAATCGACTTACAATCCCGACCGCATAACAAATATCCGATCGTGTACAAAGTATGGCATACATGAGACTACCCACTACCGAAGCATAAGGCACCTTCTTCATGTATTCTATTTCTTCCTCAGACTTTGGAGTTATTCTCTTTCTTCCTCAGACTTTGGAGAGTCTTTCTTAGAAAAAGTAATTCCAGACCTAGATGGTTACCCACCTTTCTTGGAATCCAGCATCGCAAACCTCCTGAGAATTTTATCTATATAGTCGGCTTAGGACAAAGCTATCATTTTGTTCTTCCTATCCCGAAAGATCTGGATACCGAGAATAAAATTAGCCTCACCCAAGTCATTCATGTCAAACTGCTTGGTCAACCATAATTTGACCAATGATAATGCCCCAATGTCATTACCAATTAGCAGAATCTCATCTACATAGAGTAGTAGAAAAACCACCTTCCCATTCTTAATGTGTTTGTAAATGCATGGCTCATCTACATTTTGTGAGAACCCATAAGTCTTGATTACTTGATCAAATCTTTTGTTCCAAGAACGGGAAGCCTACTTAAGTCCATAAATTGACTTTAGTAGCTTACAAACCTTACCTCTTGACCCTTGACCTTGAACCCTTCTGGTTGTGCCATATAAATGGACTTATCAAGATAGCCATTCAAAAAAGTCATCTTGACATCCATCTATCAAATCTCGTAGTCGAGAGCGACAGCTATAGACAAGAGAATCTGGATGGACTTAAGCATGGCTACAGGCAAAAAGGTTTTCTCATAATCGATTCCTTCCTTTTGCGTATAACCCTTAGCTACTAGTCTAGCCTTAAAGGTTTTGACCTTTCAATGCACTCCTCTTTTCCTCTTGTAGATCCACTGACACCCTATGGGTTTTACCCCTTCGGGAAGATCCACAAACTCCCATACCTGATTAGTCTCCTTAGACTTCATCTTAGTGTTCATGGCCCCTGTCTAGAGTTTTGAATCAACATCCTCCATAGCTTCTACATAAGTATAAGGATCCCTGTCATGTTCATCCGGTTAAGCCAAAAGACCTTCCCATTGAACATATACCTCTCACGTTGACGCGTAATCTGTTGGAAACAAAGTGCGCAGCGGAATTTTAAAAATTTTTCATCAGAGTAATTTTCAAAACACAAGTTTGACATGTTATATGTATATATTAAACAGATCTTACTAACCTCAGTGTGCCGAAGAACCTCCGCGACCTGTGTAGAGAAGTAACGTTCCAGAAGAGCCTCAACCAACTGGTCTTCTTTGCTATTCTCTATCCACAACCGGAGTGAGTGTGGGCTCACACGTACAGCTCTTCCACCGGTGACTCTCCTTCCAACCAATAGAGAGAACCCAAAGCTAGTGTTCGTGATTTGTGAACAAAAGCTCTCAGGGAGTTTTCAGATGCTCACTGGAAGAGTATCACTCTTAATCTCTCAAATTGATATGAGTAAATCATTAGACTCACTCCCTTTTTATACCTATTGGTCCTTGTGGTCAGTCCATATCAGATTAGGTCTCAAAAATCGAAACAGAATCAAGTTCGGATCAATATCTGATAAGATACGCGTGAAAAACGCGTAATCTTAACTGTCGCGGTTGGCATGCCGAACTGTGTGATAGGCAGGCCGAACTGGCCAGTTCGGCAGGCCGAACTTTCTGATAGGCAGGCCAAACTGGCGAGAAAAAATCTCCGCGAATCTTTTATTTTCCACCCGAGATTCTAAAGGATAAAGTCTCATTTTTGATTCAAATAGCCCAATAGAAAAGATATCTGATCAAAACAAACTTTATCAAGATAATCTCTAAGAAAATAAATCAATTCACAATAATTCTACAAGTTTATCTTGTTCTAATTGTCCAAAATTAAAACAACCGATAAACAGACAAGAATTATCCGAACGCCATAATTCAACAAGTTCATCTTGAACTAATTTCTTACATAATTAATTCAACCGATAAACAGACATGAATTATTTGATTCTTATAAATTTTAAACCAATCTGATAAATCCGACATAAGTCACCAATTATTGGAAAAGCACGCCGTGTCGTTACTAGGATTTTGTGAGCTAGCAAAGGGGACCAAAATGGACCTATAAAGTTCAAGCTCATGATAATTATGAAACCCAATATCCCAGATATACATTTCACAATTATCAACTCCAACGCTACTCCACTAAAAGCTTGGAGCTGCACTCTCGAACTTTATAGAATTACGAAGCTCGTGTAGCTAAGTCTCCATGACATATCATAGTGTATCGCATCCCCATATGATAATCCATAATCGGCTTAAGGACAAGTTCTGTCTTACCTTCCCGATTATTTTTATCTTACGTTCCATTGTCTCACCATTAGAAAACTTACCATCCAAAGATAGTATACCATTCGGTTACACCTATGTATCCAAATGGTTGAGCGCTCCAGTTTTCCAATTACAGGACAACGCATATAAGAGGATATCATTACTCCTAAAGAGGAGCTATGGATTCCATATCTATGAATAACAAGTCTACGCTATCAAGAGTCATGCCTCCAACGTACCGGCATGCATGCCACTATAGAGATGTGGGAGTCACCCATTGGTACATCAAAAGACATAAGTCGAGACAACGGGCCCATTATTCATCTCAAGATTAAGATACAATACAAATGATTGTCTAAAGTGAATCGATTTGCCAAGACAGAATTATTAATCCAAATCAATTCACTTTATGTCCCGATCCAACACATCGTCACCTATGACAACGTGTCCAATTTTTCTATTCACGGAGTCCAACTCCGATGGCCAAGACAAACCATCTCCCAAAAGGGATATAGACAACATAACAATCTTTACATGAATAAAGCGCCCAACTTTATTCCCTCGATTGCGGATCATGTATTTTAGACCATCACCTTAAGAGTCGTGTCTACCGCATAATCATCCCATCATATGCCCAACTCTTAAGGTTTAGACTGACAGTCTCAGACTATTGTTTGCTTATCATACATTCAACAAATATGAACGTAAAGAGGACAATATTTGGTATATATAAACGAATAAATTCTTTATTGATAAAAATGTCTCCAAAAACGTATTACATTTTTACTCCTTAGAGCATACATGTCTAACAATCTCCCACTTGCACTAAGTGAGTAAATATTGCAAATTTCGCATCCCCATAGCTTCCACATGCCTTTCGAAGACTCTCCCATAAAGTTTCTTCGTAAATGGATCAGCTAAATTGTCCTCTGACGCGATCTTGCACACCGTGACATGCCCGCTCTCAACGAAGTCCTTTATCACATGATACTTCCGATCAATATGCTTACTCTTCTTGTGAAATCTTGGTTCCTTAGCATTAGCCACCGCCGCACTGTTATCACAGTACAGTGATACCGCTTTATCCACACCAGGAACTACCTCAAGATCCCCAAGGAACTTGCGGAAGCCACACTGCTTCTTTCGAAGCATCACTAGCCGCCACATACTCGGCCTCCATCGTTGAATCCGAAGTGCAATCTTGCTTCGCACTTCTCCAACTGATGGCACCGCCACCCAGAGTAAACACAAACCCCGATGTCGATTTCCTAGAATCCAGGCAGGATTGAAAATCCGAATCAGTGTATCCTAGAGGAGTTAAATCCTCACCCGAATACACAAGCATATACCCTCGAGTCCTTCTTAGGTACTTGAAAATATGCTTTACCGCAACCCAATGGTTCAGTCCTGGATCCGCCTGAAATCGACTTACAATCCCGACCGCATAGCTAATATCCGGTCGAGTGCAAAGCATGGCATACATGAGACTACCCACTGCCGAAGCATAAGGTACCTTCTTCATGTATTCTCTTTCTTCATAAGACTTTGGAGAGTCTTTCTTAGAAAGAGTAATTCCAGACCTAGATGGTTGCCCACCTTTCTTGGAATCCTGCATTGCAAACCTCCTGAGAATTTTATCTATGTAGCTGGCCTGTGACAAAGCTATCATTTTGTTCTTCCTATCCCGAAAGATCTGGATACCGAGAACAAAATTAGCCTCACCCAAGTCCTTCATGTCAAACTGCTTGGTCAACCATAATTTGACCGATGACAATGCCCCAACGTCATTGCCAATTAGCAGAATGTCATCTACATAGAGTAGTAGAAAAACCACCTTCCCATTCTTAATGTGTTTGTAAACACATGGTTCATCCACATTTTGTGAGAACCCATAAGTCTTGATCACTTGATCAAATCTTATGTTCCAAGAACGAGAAGCCTGCTTAAGTCCATAAATTGACTTTAGCAGCTTACAAACCTTACCCTCTTGACCCGTGACCTTGAACCCGTCTGGTTGTTCCATATAAATGGACTCATCAAGATAGCCATTCAGAAAAGCCGTCTTGACATCCATCTGCCAAATCTCGTAGTCGAGAGCGGCAGCTATAGACAAGAGAATCCGGATGGACTTAAGCATGGCTACAGGCGAAAAGGTTTCCTCATAATCGATTCCTTCCTTTTGCGTATAACCCTTAGCTACCAGTCTAGCCTTAAAGGTTTCGACCTTTCCATCCACTCCTCTTTTCCTCTTGTAGATCCACTTACTCCCTATGGGTTTTACCCCTTCAGGAAGATCCACAAGCTCCCAGACCCGATTAGTCTCCATAGACTTCATCTCAATGTTCATGGCCTCTGTCCAGAGTCTTGAATCAACATCCTCCATAGCTTCTGCGTAAGTATAAGGATCCCTGTCATGTTCATCCGGTTCAGCCAAAAAGACCTCCCCATTGAACATATACCTCTCAGGTTGACGCCCGATCCTCCCACTACGCCGAAACCCCTGAGGTTGTTGTTCAGGTTTGTTTGGTTTTTCTACACCGATCGGAATGGTTTCGTTCGGAACCTCCGGAGTAAACGGATTACCCCTCAACTCCTCAAGCACCACTTTGCTTTGAGGTTTAAAGTCGTTCATGTAACTCTCCTCAAGGAAAGTTGCATTAGTTGAAACCACGACTTTATTTTCCTTTGGGTTATAAAAATAACCCCCTTTAGTCCCTTTTGGATATCCTACAAACACGCAAACTTCTGAACGTGCTTCCAACTTATTCGGATCCTTAAACAGGACATGAGCTGGACATCCCCATATGCGAATATGGTTTAAGGATGTCTTCCGTCTTGTCCACAACTCGTGAGGAGTTTTAGGGACCGATTTTGAAGGCACATTGTTCAAAAGATAACATGCGGTTTGTAGTGCATATCCCCAAAAGGATAAAGGCAATGATGAATAACTCATCATGGACCGAATCATGTCCAACAAAGTCCTATTCCTTCTCTCTGCTACGCCATTCTGCTGTGGAGTACCCGGCGCAGTCAAATGGGATAAAATCCCATTCTCTAACAAGTGTCCCAAGAACTCATCAGAAAGGTATTCCCCACCTCGATCAAACCGAAGTGCCTTTATGGGTCTACCCAATTGCTTTTCCACTTCAGCTCGAAACTCCCTGAACTTATCATAAGTTTCGCTTTTGTGGTGCATTAGGTACACATACCCATATCTTGAGTAATCGTCAATAAAAGTAACGAAGTACTCATACCCTCCTCGTGCCCGGATGTTCATCGGTCCGCAAACATCACTATGCACAAGTTCTAGAACCCCTTCGGCCCTATTGCCCTTAGACCCGTATGGTCTTTTGGTCATTTTACCCTCCAAACAAGACTCACATTGAGGTATAGATTCCACATTTAAGTGACTTAAAGGTCCATCCCTTACCAACCTTTGAATCCTATTTAGGTTAATATGGCCAAGGCGCAAATGCCAAAGATAAGTCTTATTAGGGTGAGAAGTTTTAAGTCTTTTTGAGTCATTATCATTTATCTCAGCATTAAGCAATAGGTCCATCTTAGGTTTGATAAAATATAGATTATTTTGCATCCATCCAGAACAGATAAAAGATTTGTTTTTACGAATCACCACTTTTTCATTAAAAGATACCACGTAGGAGTCTTTAAATAAAGAAGATACAGAAATTAAATTCCTTTTAAATTTAGGAACATAAAAACAATCTCGCAAAATTAAACTCCTATAATTATCAAAATAAAGATGGACATCTCCCACTGCTTCCGCTGAGACCAAGGATCCATCGCCCATCCGAAGCGTTAAGTCTTCACGAAGTAGACTTCTCGTTTCTTTGAATCCCTGCAGAGAAACACAAACATGATTAGTTGCACCGGAATCTATGACCCAAATGTCACTGGATTCCTCAACCAAACAAGTTTCTAAATATAGAAGATCACACCTACCTCCCTTGGAAAGGAGGTCCTTGCAATGCTTCTTTATATGCCCGACCTTACCACAAAAGAAGCACTTAAGCTTCTTTGGGTTCTTCTTCTTCTTCTTCTTGCTCTTGGTAGCAATAGGAATAGAAGACTTCCCACTTTTGGCCCGTTGCTTCTTTCCATTCCCAGAGTTAGGATTGGAACCAGAAGCAGCTACCATATTGGCCTCTCCACCAGCAGGAGACTCCCTGATCAGCAGTTCAAACTCTTGTAACTGTTTCATCAGTTCTATCAAGGTCATATCCCGTCTATTGCTTAGATTAAAAGTAGCTCTAAACGGAATAAATTCCTTAGACAGAGTCTCAAAGACCATAGTCATCTGAGTTTCAGCATCGATGTCGGTTCCATTGGTATGAGCCTCAGCGAGGTAACCCATGACCAACATCATGTGCTCCTTTACAGATGTCTCCGGTCTCTGTCTACAGTTTAAGAGTTTCCGAAGCGCCCCTTGCCGCTTTGTTATGGCCTGGCCTCCAAACATGTCCTCAAGATTATCCAAGATCTGCTTCGCAGTCTCATAATCCTGATGTTGAGCCTGCAGCACGTTATTCATGCTAGCCATAACATAGCAGCGGGCCTGATCATTAGCATCTTTCCAGCGGTCGTACGCTTGGAATTGCTCATTACTTGAGTCTCCCGTAGGCTCGGGAGGACAAGGAGTTGTCAGAACATATTTCAGTTTCTCAAAGGAAAGGACGATGTCCAGGTTCCGTTTCCAATCATTATAGTTCTCACCGGTTAATTGGTTTTTGTCAAGTATCGATGATAAAGCGTTTTTAGACATTTTCAATCTACAATAAAGAATCATATACCAAACATAAGCAAACATATATAATAATTTAGTAAGATAACACAATCATGTAAAATCATACAAATGTGTTTATGTGTCAAAACCTTGAAAATATCACAACCTTACAACGATAATTCCCAACTCAGAATTCAACAAGCTCCTAGGGGAGTCATGCCAAATTCAATCAGGAACACGGATCCTCTCCTGATTAATATATGCCATCCAGGACCCTGTATGATCCAGCATATACTAATAATCGTTTCTTTGGCCATTAATTTTATTAACAGAGCTCCTAGGGGAGGTTAATAATAAAATTAACGTGAGTGTATAACCACCGTTTCAATATTTTATCCATGATTTATAATCACCACCTAGGGGTGTGCAACCATAAATCATACTAAAATACCTTATCCTTTCAGAGATCCAATCTGGTACATGATAGAAATCCCTTCCTAGGGGTCAGGACCACCATGTTCTTCCTATGGACCAACGATGGAGGCCTTAGGTTCTCTCTTCGAAAACCTTCTCCTACTCAATCTTTTGAAGTCAAGGTTTTATTTTAAAATTATGCATGAACAATTTTAATATGAGCGGCACTCCCTATTCTATATGACATGTTATCAATATACATGGTAAATCATATTATAATGCAGACAAGCAAAGCAATCAAGCAAAGCTACAAGCATAATAATAATAATAACCGTAATATTATGGTTCCACCCTAGAGAATAGAAAAACTAAGATTACAAGAGAATAATCGAGACATTTATCGATTCTTCATCCTTGAATCCTCAAGCTGTATCCTTCTTCATGTAATATCCATCTTCAAGTCCTCAATCCCGTATGAATCGAACACTTCATATTTCCGGTCATATCCAAATTTAATGTTTCTCAGAATCGTCCCAAAAATAAAATTAAAACTGCACCAAAAATTGCACCTTTTCTGGACACCTGGCTGCTCTCGGTCGGCAGGCCGATCTGGGTGATTGGTCTGCCGATCATGGTGGTTCGGCCTGCCGAACATGAAGGTTCGGCCTGCCGGCAGAGCACCAAAATTTCTGCCCCACTGTCGGACGGTCCGGCCTGCCGATCTGTGACCTTCGGCCTGCCGAACTGTGAGGTCCAGCATGCCGACCGAGCAGAAAACCCTCAATCCAGAAAATACAATTTTAATGCAATTCATCAATTTTATTTTCAACAATTCAAAAACATAAAATTAGAGACTCAGGAAATACCTGGAGGCGCCATCATCAATCTTTAAGTTCCGACTTCTCGTTCCGTCTTCTCTGAATAATTATTTAATTACAAAATTCTTACAAATTAAAAATTAAATAATAATTCCTAGACGGAGATGATAGTCCGCCATCTAATTACATGAAAAACCAAGATACACATTCTAACCTCTAAGGAACCATAACCGGTATTAATTAATTAATAAATAATTAAACAACAATTTAATCAACCATAATTAATTAATAAACATTCACCATATAATCCATGACAACATATATATTATATAGAAACCTAGAGTGCCATCTCTCTATAAAATTTAATTCAAGCATTGGAGAGATTAAGATCACAAAATTTATGCATATAACATGATCACAAACTTGCAAATTTATGTAAAAACCTCGGCTCTGATACCAATTGTTGGAAACAAAGTGCGCAGCGGAATTTTAAAGATTTTTCATCAGAGTATTTTCCAAAACACAAGTTTGACATGTTATATGTATATATTAAACAGATCTTACTAACCTCAGTGTGCCGAAGAACCTCCGCGACCTGTGTAGAGAAGTAACGTTCCAGAAGAGCCTCAACCAACTGATCTTCTTTGCTATTCTCTATCCACAACCGGAGTGAGTGTGGGCTCACACAGTACAGCTCTTCCACCGGTGACTCTCCTTCCAACCAATAGAGAGAACCCAAAGCTAGTGTTCGTGATTTGTGAACAAAAGCTCTCAGGGAGTTTTCAGATGCTCACTGGAAGAGTATCACTCTTAATCTCTCAAATTGATATGAGTAAATCATTAGACTCACTCCCTTTTTATACCTATTGGTCCTTGTGGTCAGTCCATATCAGATTAGGTCTCAAAAATTCGAAACAGAATCAAGTTCGGATCAATATCTGATAAGATACGCGTGAAAAACGCGTAATCTTAACTGTCGCGGTTGGCATGCCGAACTGTGTGATAGGCAGGCCGAACTGGCCAGTTCGGCAGGCCGAACTTTCTGATAGGCAGGCCAAACTGGCGAGAAAAAATCTCCGCGAATCTTTTATTTTCCACCCGAGATTCTAAAGGATAAAGTCTCATTTTTGATTCAAATAGCCCAATAGAAAAGATATCTGATCAAAACAAACTTTATCAAGATAATCTCTAAGAAAATAAATCAATTCACAATAATTCTACAAGTTTATCTTGTTCTAATTGTCCAAAATTAAAACAACCGATAAACAGACAAGAATTATCCGAACGCCATAATTCAACAAGTTCATCTTGAACTAATTTCTTACATAATTAATTCAACCGATAAACAGACATGAATTATTTGATTCTTATAAATTTTAAACCAATCTGATAAATCCGACATAAGTCACCAATTATTGGAAAAGCACGCCGTGTCGTTACAGGATTTTGTGAGCTAGCAAAGGGGACCAAAATGGACCTATAAAGTTCAAGCTCATAATGATTATGAAACCCAATATCCTAGATATACATTTCACAATTATCAACTCCAACGCTACTCCACTAAAAGCTTGGAGCTGCACTCTCGAACTTTATAGAATTACGAAGCTCGTGTAGCTAAGTCTCCATGACATATCATAGTGTATCGCATCCCCATATGATAATCCATAATCGGCTTAAGGACAAGTTCTGTCTTACCTTCCCGATTATTTTTATCTTACGTTCCATTGTCTCACCATTAGAAAACTTACCATCCAAAGACAGTATACCATTCGGTTACACCTATGTATCCAAATGGTTGAGCGCTCCAGTTTTCCAATTACAGGATAACGCATATAAGAGGATATCATTACTCTTAAAGAGAAGCTATGGATTCCATATCTATGAATAACAAGTCTATGCTATCAAGAGTCATGCCTCCAACGTACCGGCATGCATGCCACTATAGAGATGTGGGAGTCACCCATTGGTACATCAAAAGACATAAGTCGAGACAACGGGCCCATTATTCATCTCAAGATTAAGATACAATACAAATGATTGTCTAAAGTGAATCGATTTGCCAAGACAGAATTATTAATCCAAATCAATTCACTTTATGTCCCGATCCAACACATCGTCACCTATGACAACGTGCCAATTTTTCTATTCACGGAGTCCAACTCCGATGGCCAAGACAAACCATCTCCCAAAAGGGATATAGACAACATAACAATCTTTACATGAATAAAGCGCCCAACTTTATTCCCTCGATTGCGGATCATGTATTTTAGACCATCACCTTAAGAGTCGTGTCTACCGCATAATCATCCCATCATATGCCCAACTCTTAAGGTTTAGACTGACAGTCTCAGACTATTGTTTGCTTATCATACATTCAACAAATATGAACGTAAAGAGGACAATATTTGGTATATATAAACGAATAAATTCTTTATTGATAAAAATGTCTCCAAAAACGTATTACATTTTTACTCCTTAGAGCATACATGTCTAACATAATCCTCCCACTACGTCGAAGCCCCTCAGGTTGTTGTTCAGGTTTGTTTGGTTTTTCTACACTGATCGGAATGGTTTCATTCAGAACCTCTAGAGTGATCAGATCACTCGTTAACTCCTCAAGCACCAATTTGCTTTGAGATTTAAAGTCGACCATATAACTCTCCTCACAGAAAGTTGCATTAGTTGAAACCACAACTTTATTTTCCTTTGGGTTATAGAAATAACCCCCTTTAGTCCCTTTTGGATATCCTACAAACACGCAAACTTCCGAACGTGCTTCCAACTTATTCGCATCCTTAAACAGGACATGAGCCAGACATTCCCATATGCGAATATGGTTTAAGGATGTCTTCCTACCCGTCTATAACTCGTGAGGAGTTTTAGGGACCGATTTTGAAGGCACATTATTCAAAAGATAACATGTGGTTTGTAGTGCATATCCCCAAAAGGATAAAGGCAATGATGAATAACTCATCATGGACTTGACCATGTCCGATAAAGTCCTATTCCTTCTCTCCGCTGCGTCATTCTGCTACGGAGTGCCCAGCACAGTCAAATAGGATAAAATTTCATTCTCTAATAAGTGTTCCAAGAACTCATTGGAAAGGTATTCTCTACCTCGATCGGATCAAAGTGTCTTCATGGGTCTACCCAATTGCTTTTCTACTTTAGCATGAAATTCCCTGAACTTGTCAAATTTTTGCTTTTGTGGTGCATCAGGTACACATACCCATATTTTGAGTAATTGTCAATAAAAGTGACGAAGTACTCATACCCTCCTCGTGCTCGGATGTTCATCGGTCCGCAAACATCACTATGCATAAGTTCTAGAACCCCTTTGACCCTATTGCCCTTAGACCCGAATGGTCTTTTGGTCATTTTACCCTCCAAACAAGATTCACATTGAGGTATAGATTCCACCTTTAAGTGGCTTAAAGGTCCATCCCTTACCAACCTTTGAATCCTGTTCAAGTTAATATGACCAAGGCGCAAATGCCAAAAATATGTCTTATTAGAGTGAAAAGTTTTAAGTCTTTTAGAGATATTATCATTTATCTCAACATTAAGCAATAAGTCCATCTTAGGTTTGATAAAATATAGATTATTTTGCATCCATCCAGAACAGATAAAATATTTATTTTTACTAATTACCACTTTATCATTAAAAGAAACCAAATAGGAGTATTTAAATAAACAAGCTACAGAAATTAAATTCCTTTTAAATTTAGGAACATAAAAATAATCTTGCAAAAATAAATTCCTATAATTATCAAAATAAAGATAGACGTCTCCCACTGCTTCCGTTGAGACCAAGGATCCATCGCCCATCCAAAGCGTGAAGTCTTTATATAGCAGACTTCTCGTTTCTTTGAACCCCCTGTAGAGAAACACAAACATGATTATTTGCACTGGAATCTATGACCCAAATATCACTGGATTCCTCAACTAAACAAGTTTCTAAATACAGAAGATCACACCTACCTCCTTTGGAAAGGAAGTCCTTGTAATGTTTCTTGATGTGCCCAACCTTCCCACAAAAGAAGCACTTAAGCTTCTTTGGGTTCTTCTTCTTCTTTTTCTTGCTCTTAGTGCTAGCAAGAATAGAAGACTTCCCATTCTTGGCCCATTGCTTCTTTCCATTCCCATAATTGAGATTGGAACTAGAAGCAACTACTAAATTGGCCTCTCCACCCACAGGAGACTCCCAAAGCAGCAGTTCGAACTCTAGTAACTGTTTCATTAATTCTGTTAAGGTCATATCCCGTCTATTGCTAAATTAAAAGTAGCTTTAAATGGAATAAATTCCTTTGACAGAGTCTCAAAGACCATAGTCATATGAGTTTTAGCATCTATGTCAGCTCCATTGGTTTGAACCTCAGCAAGATAACCCAAGACCAACATCATGTGCTCCTTTATAGATGTCCCCAGCCTCTGCTTACAGTTAAGAAGTTTTCGAAGCACCCCTTGCCGCTTTGTTATGGCTTGGCCTCCAAACATGTCTTCAAGATTATCCAAGATCTACTTCGTAGTCTCATAATCCTGATGTTGAGCCTGTAGTACGTTGTTCATGCTAGGCATAATATAGCAGCGGGCCTGATCGTTTGCATCTTTCTAGCGATCATATGCTTGGAATTGCTCATTAGTTGAGTTCCCGTAGGCTTGGGAGAATAAGGGGTTGTCAGCACAAATTTCAGTTTCTCAAAGGAGAGGATGATATTCAGGTTCCGTTTCCAATCATTATAATTCTCTCCAGTCAATAGGATTTTGTCAAGTATCAAAGATAAAGCGTTTTTAGACATTTTAAATCTACAATAAAGAATCATATACCAAACATAACGAAACAGATAATAATAATTTAGTAAGATAACACAATCATGTAAAAACATACAAATGTGTTTATATGTTAAAACTTTGAAAATATCACAACCTTACAATGATAATTCCCAACTTAGAATTTAACAAGCTCCTAGGGGAGTCATGCCAAATTCAATCAGGAACACGAATCCTTTCCTAATTAATATACATCATCTAGGACCCGTATGATCCAACATATATGAATAATCGTTTCTTTGGTAATTAGTTTTATTAACAAAGGTCCTAGGAGAGGTCAATAATAAAATTAACATGTGTGTATAACCATCGTTTCAATATTTTATCCATGATTTATAATCACCACCTAGGGGTGTGCAACCACAAACCATGCTAAAATACCTTATCCTCTCAGAGATCCAATCTGGTACATGATAGAAATCCCTTCCTAGGGGTTGGGACGACCATGTTCTTCTTATGGACCAACGATGGAGGCTGTAGGTTATCTCTTCGAAAACCTTCTCCCACTCAATCTTTTGAAATCAAGGTTTTATTTTAAGACTATGCATGAACAATTTTTGTATGAGCGGCACTCCCTATTCTATATGACATGTTATCAATATACATGGCAAATCATATTATAATGCAGACTAGCAAAGCAATCAAGCAAAGCTACAAGCAAAATAATAATAACCGTAATATTATGGTTCCACCCTAGAGAATAGAAATAAAAAATTACAAGAGAATAATTGAAACATATTATCAATTCTTCATCCTTGAATTCACAGGTTGTATCTCTCATCATGTAATGTCCATCTTTAAGTCTTCAATCCTGTATGAATCGAATACTTCGTATTTTCAGTCATATCCAAATTTAATGTCTCTCAGAATCACCCAAAAATAAAATTAAAACTAAATTGAAAAACTATACCTTTTCTAGAAGAATTTCTAGCTCTCTGCCGGCAAGCCGATCTAGGTGATCGGCCTATCGGTCGTGACCATCGGCCTGCCGAACTGGTGGGTTCGGCATGCCGACCGAGCAAAAATCCCCATTTCAAAAAATACAATTTTAAAAGCAATTTATCAATTTTATTTTCAACAATTCAAAAAACATAAAATTAGAGACTTAGGAAATACCTAGGAGCGCCATCATCATTCTTTAGATCCGCCTTCTAGATCCGTCTTATCCGAATGATTATTTAATTACAAAATTCTTACAAATTTAAAAATAAATGATAATTTCTAGACGGAGATGATAGTTCGCCATCTAATTACATGAAAAACCTAGATACATATTCTAACCTCTAAGGAACCATAACCGGTGTAAATTAATTAATTAATAAGCAATTAAATAACCATTTAATCAACCATAATTAATTAATGACATTCACCACATAATCCATGACAACATATAAAAATATATAGAAACCTAGAGTGCCAACTCTCTATAAAATTAAATTCAAGCATAGGGGAGATTAAGATCACAAAATTTATACATATAGGATGATACAAACTCATAAATTTATAAAAAAAAAAAAAAACCGTGGCTTTGATACTAATTGTTGAAAAAATAGTACGTAGTGAAATTTTAAAAATTTTTATATCAGAGTATTTTCCAAAACACAAGTTTGACATGCTATATGAATAAATTAACCAAATCTTACTAACCTTTGTGTGTCGAAAAGCTCTTGCAATCCGTGAAGAGAAGTAACGTTCCAAAAGAGCCTCAACCAACTGGCCTTCTTGCTATTCTCTATCTACGATCGGAGTGAGTGTGGGCTCACATGTACAGCTCTTCCTTTAGGTGACTCTCCTTCCAACCAATTGAGAGAACCCAAAGCAAGTGTTCGTGATTTGTGAACAAGAGCTCTCAGGGAGTTTTTAGATTCTCACTAGTAAAGCATCACTCTTAATCTCTCAATTGATCTGAGTAACTCTTAAGACTTACTCTCTATTTATAGAGGTTGGGTCCAGGGTCAGTCCTTATCAGATTAGGTCTCAAAATTTGAATCAAAATTAAATTCGGATCAATATCTGATGAGATCCGTGTAAAAATGTGTGATCTTATCCCTCGCTCATCGACAGGCCGATCAGGATGATTAGTAGGCTGAACAGGCCCCATCGACAGGCCGAACTTAAGGATCGACATGCAGACTGTCGATTAATATCTTAACAAAACTTTTATTTTTCACTCGAGATTCTATAGGATAAAATCTCAGTTTTAATTTAAATAATCCAATAGAAAAGTTATCTGATTAAAACAACTTTATCTAGATAATCTCTAGGAAAACAAATGAATTCTTAATAATTCTGCAAGTTTATCTTGATCTAATTTTTTCAAAATTAAATCAACCGATAAACAGACAAGAATTATCCGATCTTAATAATTCAACAAGTTTATCTTGAATTAATTTTATCACAAAATTAATTCAACCGATAAATAGACATGAATTATTTAATTCTTCTAAATTTCAACCAATCTAATAAATCTGACATAAGTCACCAATTATTGGAAAAGCATGCCGTATCGTTACAAGATGTTGTGAGCTATCAAAGGGGACCTAATGGACCTATATAGTTCCAGCACCCGATAATTATGAAACCCAATATCCTAGATATACATTTCATAATTATCAACTCCAACGCTACTCCACTAAAAGCTTGGAGCTGCACTCTCGAACTATATAGAATTACGAAGCCCGTATAGCTAAGTCTCCATGATATATCATAGTGTATCGTATCCTCATAGGATTTTCCATAACCTGCTTAAGGACAAGTTCTGTCTTACTCTCCCGATTATTTTTATCTTACGTTCTATTATCTTACCATCAGAAAACTTACCATCCAAAGACAGTATACCATTCGGTTACACCTATGTATCCAAATAGTTGAGCGCTCTAATTTTTCAATTACAGGATAACGCATATAAGAGGATATCACTACTCCTAAAGAGGAGCTATGGATTCCATATCTATGAATAATAGGTCTACGCTATCAAGAATCATGTCTCCAATGTACCAACATGTATACCACTATTAAGATGTGGGTGTCACCCGTTGGTACATCAAAAAACACAAGTCAAGACAATGGGTCCACTATTCATCTTAGGATTAAGATATAATGCAAATGATTGTCTAAAGTGAATCGATTAGCCGAGACAAAATTATTATCCAAATCAATTCACTTTATGTCCCGATCCAACACATCGTCACCTATGACAACGTGCCAATGTTTCTATTCACTGAGTCCACCTCCGATGGCCAAGACAAACCATCTCCTAATGGGGATATAGACAACATAACAATCTTTACATGAATAAAGCGCCCAACTTTATTTCCTCAATTGCGGATCTTATGATTTAGACTGTCACCTTAAGAATCGTGTCTTCCACATAATCTATCCATCATATGCCCAATTCTTAAAGGTTTAGACTGACAGTCTTAGACTATTGTTTGCTTAACATACATTCAACAAATATGAACATAAAGAGGACAAGATTTGGTATATAAATAATAAATAAATTCTTTATTGATAAAAATGTCTCCAAAAACTTATTACATTTTTACTCCTTAGGGAATACATGTCTAACAATTAAATTAAAAAAAAAATTATCATATCACTAATTAGATGAATCTTAACTTTAAAAAATTAAAGATAAGCTAAATCTATAATATCAGGATGTAAATATTGGATAACTGTACAGTTTAAATAACAAGTGAAGCATTATGGTTAATACACACACAGAGGCAAGGTCATAAGTCTGGTGACAATTTGACCTTTGTAATAGTTTACTTGTAAATTTGTAACTTTTTCATATAATGTGGCAACACTAAAGCAAGTTGCATGTAATATTGAGGTATACTCTCTATATATATATATATATATATATATATATATATATATATTTTAGTGTTACACTTAAACAAATTAAATGTTACACGAATATACGAACAATATTACAATGGCGAAAAAACTGTTACATGTGTAGGATTGCTCCGGCTACCGGAATAGAGACATTTCTTATTTATATATTGTACTGGATAATCGTACAACTGAACATTGTGATTACTATGTACATACGTATATGTAAGACATTTGTATATGTGTATTATACATTATATTAGCTTTCAAAAATTCAACTTGCTTTTAGACAAAATTAAAACTCAATTAACTAATAATATAATAAAATTGTTTTGGTATTAGTTACATGCTTTAAAATAGTTGAATTTAATTTCTCACTTAAGATTTTTTTCAAAGTGAAGCATTTTCAAAGTTTTCACTAAATTTTTTGAATACAACTAAATAGAGCAACCAACATTGAAACATAGTAATAGATGAAGGGCCAAAGTAGAACATTTTGACCCCGTTTGGTACATTGGATTGGATTGGATTATAGAGTTAGGAATAGACTGGATTGGACTAGATAGGATTATGTTGGATCTTATCATGTGTTTGGTGCATCATCGGACTTGACTAAATTAAAAAGTTTATTTTATAAAATTAATTTTATTAAGCTAATTATTAAATTATTTAGCAAAGAAAAACTAGTTGATAAATTATGTAAATAAAGAATAAACCCTGTTCTAAGTCCCTTTTGTTAAAAAAATCAAAAGAAAAAAAACTTTGAATTAGATGAGGTTTCATTGACCCTAGCGCTTAAGATTGGATTTGGGCAAGGGATGGCTATAAAATGGAAAGAAAAAGAAGCGTTCGTCACCATCATGAGGGAGAGGCAGAGCTTGGTCGCCATTGGAGGAAGTGAAGCTTGGTCGCTGTCATGGAGGAAACAGAGCTCGCAGTCGTGGTGGAAGCGAAGTTCATTTGTCATTGTCATTATGGAGGAAGCGAATCTTGGTCACCATTGTCTTCGTGGGGTAGCGAAGTTTGGTCGCCAGTGCTAGGGAAGTGGAGTTCAGTCGCTATTGTCATCGCAGGGAAAGATGAGGGGGCTAAAAAGTCATTGTCAGTGTTGAGGGTGTCATCACTGTCACTGTCGAAAGGGTCATCACTAGAGTTGAAGGGTCACTTGCTCTATTCACCATCATCGAAGCTGAAGGGTCATTAGCTTTGAAGAGGCTGCTACATGTTGGTGGGTGATAGGTTTGAAGAAAAATATTAATTCGAGACCTAGGATTATTATTCCCATGTGTTGTAGGAGGATTGTTAATCCCCTCAAAGGGGGACTATTTTGGCATCTTTGGATTAGTTATCCCATCTAAAGTTGTCTCCAAACATAGAACTAGGATAATTTGTCCTAGTTCTAGTCCCATGTAACAAACAAGGCCTTTAGGGAATAAAGTGGACCGGAGGTAACCCATGAACCATTTATGGAAATAACTCATACTTTTTGTAGTAACATAAATTTATTTGTGTCTATTTTTGATTTAGAAAATCTATTGATTTGAGAAGATTTGATAGTCTTGATAATTTGCCCCATTTTGGTACTGTAATTTTTATTTATACTTAACCTATTTGTAGTGTTTTTTTTTTCTAGTCAATTTTTTCATTTTCTAATTTATGGATGCAAAATGTTGGTGAGTTCCAGCGATGTTGGGTCATCCACCAGGGTCCTATGATCTCTAAGCATCAAGTCTCTGAGCTTTGGAAGGCGCCTTTTGTTGGAAATTTAAAACTGAACGTCGAAGCTGCTGTGGGGAATGTTTTCGATGGGCGGGTGTTGACAGATTCAGAGGGCACAATCATTGGTGCGTTTGCAGTTCAGCAGCAAGGAAGGATCTCACCTTTTATCACAGAATGTTATGCTATGAGGAATGTGTTGGACATGTATGCCCTAAGGAGTAAAAATGTATGCCTAATCTTGTCCTCTTTATAGTCATATTTGTTGAATATATGATAAGCAAACAAAAGTCTAAGACTGTTAGACTAAACCTTTAAGAATTGGGCATATGATAGACAGATTATGCAAAAGACATAATTCTTAAGGTGACGACCTAAATCATAAGATCCGTAATCGAGGAAATAAAGTTGGGCACTTTATTCATGCAAAGATTATTATGTTGTCTATATCCCTAACGGAAGATGGTTTGTCTTGGCCATCGGAAGAGAACTCCATGAATAGAAATATTGGTGTATTGTCATAGATGACGATGCATTGGATCAGAACATAAAATGAATTAATTTGGATTAATAATTCTGTTTCAGCAAATCGATTCACTTTAGACAATCATTTGTATTGTATCTTAATCTTGAGATGAATGGTGGGCCCATTGTCTTGACTTATGTCATTTGATGTACCAAAGGGTGACATCCACATTTTATGTTGGTACACATGCCGGTACGTTAGAGGCATGACTCTTAATAGCGTAGACCTATTATTCATAGATATAGAATCTATAGCTCCTCTTTAGTAGTAGTTGATATCCTCTTATATGCGTTAACCTATAATTAAAAAACTAGAGTGCTCAACCATTTGGGCACATAGGTATAACCAAATGGTATACTATCTTTGGATGGTAAGTTTTCTGTTGGTGAGATAATGGAACGTAAGATAAAAATAATCAGAAAGGTAAGATTGAATTTATCGTTAAGCCAATTATTAGTAGTCCTATGGTGATATGATACATTATGATATGTCATGGAGACTTAACTATACAGGCTTCATAATGCCATATAGTTCGAGAGTGCAGCCTATGCTTTTAGTAGAGTATCGTTAGAGTTGATAATTATGAAATGTATATCTGGGATATTAGGTTTCATAATTATCGGGAACTTGAACTATGTAGGTCTATCAGGTCCCCTTTGCTAGCTCATAATAAATCCTGTAACGATATGGCGTGCTTTTCTAATAATTGGTGACTTATGTCAAATTATCATATTGGTTGAAAATTCAATAAGATCAGATAATTCATGTCTATTTATTGGTTAAATTAATTTTGTGAAAATTAATTGAAGATAAACTTGTTGGATTATCAGGATCAGATAATTCATGTCTACTTATTGATTGGATTAATTTTGAATAAATTAATTTAAGATGAACTTGTTGAATTATCAAAAATATTTATTTTCTTAGAGATTATCTAGATATGACTATTTTAATAAGATAACTTCTCTATTGGGTTATTTGAATTTAAACTAAGGCTCTATCCCAAAAATCTCGAGTGAGAAATAAAGATTCGCAGGGATCATTTATCATAAGTTCGGCTGGCAAATCTTTAAGTTCGGCCTACCCATGGAGTAAGTTCGGCAGGCCGATCTACCAGTTTAGCCTGCTGATCGAGCGATAAATAGATCATGTGTTTTCATGCATATTTTATCAGATATTGATCCTGATTCAAATTTTTGTAGCCTTATCTGACAAGGACTAACTCCGAGGCCTAACCTCTATAAATAGGGACTAGGACTCATAAATTATTCAAATCAATTGACAGATTAAGAGTGAGACTTTGAAACTCCTTGTGAGCTATTCTTCACACATCACGAACTATAGCTTTGGGTTTTCTAAATTGGTTGGAAGAAGCATCGTCTAGTGGAAGAGCTATACGAGTATGCCCCCACACATACCGATTATGGATAAAGAATAGCAAAGAAGGCCAGTTAGTTAAGGTTCTTCTACAATATCCTTTCTCTTCATCAATTGTGGGAGCTTTTAAGCAAACAATGTTAGTAAGATCTAGTTAATTTATGTATATAGCATGTCAAACTTGTGTTTTAAAGAATACTCTAGTATAGAAAATTTTTTTAAAATTTCACTGCGTACTATTTTCCCAACAATTAGTATCAGAGCCAAGGTTTTTACATAAGTTTACGAGTTTGTGATCATGTAATACGTATAAATTATATGATATTGATCTCTCATATGCTTGAATTTAATTTTTTAGAGAATTGGCATTCTAGGGTTTTAATATATTTATATGTTGTCATGCATTATATTGTTAATGTTTATTAATTAATTATGGTTGATTAAATTATTATTTAATTAATTATTAATTAATTAATTTATACTGGTTATAGTTCCTTAGAGATTAGAATGTGTATATAGGTTTTTCATGTAATTAGATGGTGGACTATCATCTCCATCTAAGAATTATTATTTAATTTTAAAATTGTAAGAATTTTATAGTTAAATAATTATTTAAACAATACGGATCTAGAAGATGGATGATAGTATTCCACTGGTATTTCCTAAGTCTCTAAAATTTTATGTTTTTTGAATTGTTGAAAATAAAATTGAAAGACTACGTAAAACTATATTTTTTGGAAAAATGTGATTTTTGCTAAGTTGGCATGCCATACCCTTAAGTTTGGCAGGTCGATGGTTGCAAATCGGCATGCCAGACATGAGGTTTGACAGGCCATCCGTGGGACAGAAATCTAGTGGCTTTAGCAGCAGGCTGAACCTTTTAGTTCGACAGGCCGATCTATCATGACCGATAGGTCGACCAGTAAAAATTGGTTGGCCAAAGGGTCATGATCGGCAAGTCGATCATACAGATCGACATGTTGGCAGAGAGCTGTGATTTTTCAAGAAAAGGTGCATTTTTAATGCAATTTTGATTTTGTTTTTAGGATAATTCTAAGAAATATTAAATTTGGATATGACTGAAAATATGGAGTATTCGATCTATGTAGGATTGAAGAGTTAAAGAGGAAAGTTACATGAAGATGGATACAATTTGAAGATTCAAGGATGAAGAATTGATAATATGTTTCGATTTATCTCTCGTAATCTTTATTTTCTATTCTCTAAGGTGGAACCATAATATTACGGTTATTTATTATTATTTTGCTTGTGGCTTTGCGTGATTGCTTTGGTTGTCTACATTATAATATAATTTGCCATGTATATTTATACCATATCATTTAGAATAGGGAATGCCGCTCATTAAAAATTGTTCATGTATGTTTATAAAATAAAACCTTGATTTCAAAAGATTGAGTAGGAGAAGATTTTCCAAGAGAGGACCTACAGCCTTTATCGTTGGTCCATAAGTAGCACATGGTAGTTTCGACCCATAGAAATGGACTTCATCGTTTACCGAGTTTGATCTCCAAGAGGATAAGGTATTTTAGCATGATTTATGGTTGCAAACCCCTAGGTGGTGATTGTAAATCAAGGATAAAATATTAAAACAATGGTTATATACTCATGTTAATTTTATTATTAACCTCCCCTAGGAGTTCTGTTAATAAAATTAATGGCTAAAGAAATGATTATTAATATATGTTGGATCATACGGGTCCAAGATGGCATATATTAATCAGATCATACGGGTCCTAGATGACATATATTAATCAGAAGAGGATCTGTGTTCCTAATTGAATTTGATAAGTCTCCCCTAGGTGACTTATTGAATTTTGAGTTGGAAATTATCGTTGTAAGGTTGTGATATTTTAAATGTTTTGACACATAAGCACATTTGTATGCTATACATGATTGTGTTATCTTACTAAATTATTATATTGTGTTTGCTTATGTCTGGTATATGATTCTTTATTGCAGATTAAAAATATCTAAAAATGCTTTATCATCGAGACTTGACAAACACCAATTAACCAGAGAGAATTATAATGATTAGAAACAGAACCTAAACATCATCCTTTCCTTTGAGAAACTCAAATTTGTGCTGGCAACTCCTTGTCCTCCCAGCCTACAAGAGATTTCACTAATGAGTAAATCCAAGCATATGATCGCTGAAAAGATGCCAATGATCAGGCTTGCTGCTATGTTATAGCCATCATGAATAACATGCTATAGGCTCAATATAAGGATTATGAGACTGCTAGGCAGATCTTAGATAATTTGAAAGACATGTTTGGAGGCCAGGCCTTAACAAAGCAACAAGGGGCACTTCAAAAACTCTTGAACTGCAAGCAGAGATTGGGGCTATCTATAAAGGAGCATATGATGTTAGTCATGGGTTACCTTGTTGAGGCTCAGACCAATGGAGCTGACATCGATGCTGAAACTCAGTGACTATGGTCTTTGAGACTCTGTCTAAGGAATTTATCCCATTTAAAGCTACTTTTAATTTCAGCAATAGATGGTATATGACCTTGAAGGAGTTGATGAAACAGTTACAAGAGTTTGAATTGCTGATCAAGGAGTCTCCTACTGGTGGTGAGGCCAACTTGGCGGCTGCATCTGGTTCCAATCCTAACCTAGGAATGGAAATAAGCAACAGGCCAAGAACGGGAAATCTTTTATTCCTGCAAACGGCAAGAACAAGAGAAGAAGAAGAAGAACCTAAAAAAGCTAAAGTGCTTCTTCTACAGGAAGGTCGGGCACATAAAAAAGAATTACATGGACTTCCTTTCCTGAGGAGATAGGTATGATCTTTTGTATTTAGAAACTTGTTTGGTTGAGGAATCTAGTGACATTTGGATCATAAATTCTAGAGCAACAATCATGTTTGTGTTTCTCAAAAGGGGTTCAAAGAAATGAGAAGTCTACTTCATGAAGACTTTAGACTTCGGATGGACGATGGATCCTTGGTCTTAGCTGAAGTAGTGGGAGACATCTATCTTCATCTTGATAATTATAGGATTTTAATTTTGTGATATTATTTTTATGTTCCTAAATTTAAAATGAATTTAATTTCTATAGCTTGTGTATTTAAAGACTCCTATTTAGTTTCTTTTAATAATAAAGTAGTGATTCATAAAAACAAATATTTTATCTATTCTGAATGGATGCCAAATAAGTCTATTTTATCAAACCTAAGATGGACTTACTGCTTAATGTTGAGATGAATGATAATAACTCTAAAAGACTTAAAACTTCTCACTCTAATAAGAGTTATCGTTGGCATTTGCGACTTGGTCATATTAACCTAAATAGAATTCAAAGGTTAGTAAGGGATGGACCTTTAAGTCCCTTAAAGGTGGAATCTATACCACAATGTGAATCTTGTTTGGAGGGTAAAATGACCAAAAGAGCATTTGGCTCTAAGGGCAATAGGGCTAAAGGGGTTCTGGAACTTGTGCATAGTGATGTTTGTGAACCAATGAACATCCGAGCAAGAGAAGGGTATAAGAATTATATTGATGATTATTCAAGGTATGGATATGTGTACCTAATGCACCATAAAAGCAAAATATATGACAAGTTTAGGGAGTTTCAGGCAGAAGTGGAAAAGCAATTGGGTAGACCCATAAAGGCACTTCGATCCGATCAAGGTGGTGTGTACCTTTTTGATGGGTTCTTGGGACACTTATTAGAGAATGGGATTTTATCCCATTTGACCACACCGGGCACTCCATAGCATAATGGCGTGGCTAAGAGAAGGAATAGGACTTTGTTGGACATGGTCAGGTCTATGATGAGTCATTCATCATCCCCTTTGTCCTTCTGGAGATATGCACTACAAACCGCATATTATCTTTTGAATCATGTGCCTTCAAAATTGGTTCCTAAAACTTCTCACAAGTTGTGGATAGGCAAGAAGACATCCTGAAACCATATTCGCATATAGGGATGTCCGAATCATGTCCTGTTTAGGGATGTGAGTAAGTTAGATGCACACTCAAAAGTTTGTATGTTTGTAGGATATCCAAAAGGGACTAAAGAGGGTTATTTCTATAACCCAAAGGAAAATAAAGTCATGGTTTCAACTAATGCAACTTTCCTTAAGGAAAGTTTCATGAACGACTTTAAGCCTCGAAACAAAGTGGTGCTTGAGGAGTTGAGGAGTGATTCGATCACTCTGGGAGTTCTGAATCAAACCATTTCAATTAGTGTAGAAAAACTAACCGAACTCGAACAACAACCTAAGGGGCTTCGTCATATTGGAAGGATCGGGTGTTAACCCGAAAGGTATATATTCAATGGTGAGGCCTTCTTAGCTGAACCAGATGAACATGATAGGGATCCTTATACTTACAAAGAGGCTATGGAGGATGTTGATTCGAAACTCTAGACAGAGGCCATGAACATAGAAATGAAGTCTATGGAGACTAATCGGGTCTGGAAGCTTATGGATCTTCCTAAAGAGGTAAAACCTATAGGGTGTAAGTGAAGCTACAAGAAGAAAAGAGGAGTGGATGGAAAGGTTGAAACCTTTAAGGCTAGACCGGTAGCTAAGGGATACACACAAAAGGAAGGAATCAATTATGAGGAAACCTTTCGCCTGTAGCTATGCTTAAATCTATCCGCATTCTCTTGTTCATAGCTGTTGCTCTTAACTACGAGATTTGACAGATGGATATCAAGACGGCCTTTCTAAATGGCTATCTTAATGAGTCCATCTATATAGAGCAACCAGATAGGTTTAAGGCTAAGGGTCAGGAGGGTAAGGTTTGTAAGCTGCTAAAGTCAATATATGGATTTAAATAGGCTTCTCGTTCTTGGAATATAAGATTTTATCAAGTGATTAAGGCTTATGGGTTCAGACAAAATGTGGATGAACCATATGTGTACAAACACATTACAGATAGGAAGGTAATTTTTCTCCTGCTCTATGTAGATGATAGTCTGCTAATTAGCAATAACATTAGGGTATTGTCATCAGTCAAATTATGGTTGACTGAGCAATTTGACATGAAAGACTTGGGTGAAACTAATTTGTTCTTAGTATTTAGATTTTTTGAGATAGGAAGAACAAAATGATAGCTTTGTCCTAAGCGGGCTACATAGATAAAATTCTCAAAAGGTTTGCAATGCAAGATTCCACGAAAGGAGGGCAACCATCTAGGTCTAGAATTACTCTTTCTAAGAAAAACTCTTCAAAGTCTGATGAAGAAAAAGAATACATGAAGAAAGTGCCTTATGCTTTGGCAGTAGGTAGTCTCATGTATACTATGCTTGGCACATGACAGGACATTTGTTATCCGGTTGAGATTGTAAGTCAATTTTAGGTGGATTCAGAATCAAACCATTGGGTTGTGGTCAAGCATATATTCAAGTACCTAAGAAGGACTTGAGGGTATATGCTTGTGTATTCGGGTGAGGACTTAACTCCTCTAGGATACATTGACTCGAGTTTCCAATCCTATCTGGATTCGAGGAGATTGACTTCTGGTTTTATGTTTATTTTGGCCGGTGGTGCCATCAGTTGGAAGAGTGTAAAGCAAGATTGCATTTCAGATTCAACGATGAAGGCCAAGTATGTGGCAGCTAGTGATGCTTCGAAACAAGCAGTGTGGCTTTGTAAGTTCCTTGGGGATATTGAGGTAGTTCTTGGTATGGATAAGGTGGTATCATTGTACTGTAATAACAGTGCAACGGTAGTTAATGCTAAGGAACCAAGGTTTCACTAGAAGAGTAAGTATATTGATTGGAAGTATCATGTGATAAAAGACTTTGTAGAAAGCAGGCATGTCGCTATTTGCAAAATTGCGTTAGAGGACAATTTAGTTGATCCATCATTCAAGAAGACACTTATTGGGAGAGTCTTTAAGAGGCATGTGGAAGCTATGGGGATGCAAGATTTGTCATATTTACTCACTTAGTGCAAGTAAAAAATTGTTGGACATGTATGCCCTAAGGAGTAAAATATTGTAATATATTTTTGGAGACATTTTTATCAATAAAGAATTTATTTATTATTTATATACCAAATCTTGTCCTTTTTACATTCATATTTGTTGAATGTATAATAAGCAAACAAAAGTCTATCGGTCTAAACCTTTAAGAATTGGGCATATGATGGATAAATTATACAGAAGACACGATTCTTAAGGTGATAGTCTAAATCATAAAATCTACAATCGAGGGAATAAAGCTAGGTGCTTTATTCATATAAAGATTGTTATGTTGTTTATATCCCTAATAGGAGATGGTTTGTCTTGGCTGTAGGAGGAGGACTCTACGAATAGAAACATTGGTGCATTGTCATGGGTGACATGTATTGGATTGGGACATAAAGTGAATTGATTTGGATTAATAATTCTGTCTCGACAAATCGATTTACTTTAAACAATAATTTGTATTATATCTTAATCCTGAGATGAATAGTGGGCTTATTGTCTTGACTTTTGTCTTTTGATGTACCAAAAGGTGACATCCATATTTTATGTTGGTACGTATGCCAGTATGCTAGAGACATGACTCTTTATAACGTAGACCTGTTATTCATAGACATGGAATCTATAGCTCCCCTTTAGGAGTAGTTGATATCCTCTTATATGCGTTATCTTGTAATTTGAAAACTGAAATGCTCAACTATTTGGATACATAGGTGTAACCAAATGGTATACTATCTTTGGATGGTAAGTTTTTCAATGGTGAGATAATGGAACGTAAGGTAAAAATAATCAGGAAGGTACGACAGAATTTATCCTTAAGCTGATTATTGATAATCCTATGAGGATATGATATATTATGATATGTCATCGAGACTTAGCTATACAGGCTTTGTAATTCTATCAGGTCCCCTTTGCTAGCTCATAATAAATCATGTAACAATATGACATGTTTTTCTAATAATTGGTGACTTATTGATAATCCTATGAGGATATGATATATTATGATATGTCATCGAGACTTAGCTATACGGACTTTGTAATTCTATCAGCTCCCCTTTGCTAGCTCATAATAAATCCTGTAACGATATGGCATGTTTTTCTAATAATTGGTGACTTATGTCAAATTATCAGATTGGCTAAAAATTCGATAGGATATGATAATTCATGTTTGTTAATCGGTTAAATTAATTTTGTAAAAATTAATTCAATATAAACTTGTTGAATTATCGGGATCGGATAATTCATGTCTGTTTATTAGTTGGATTAATTTTGAATAAATTAATTCTTGCTAAACTTGTTGAATTATCAAAAATATTTATTTTCCTAGAGATTATTTAGATATGACTGTTTTAATCAAATAACTTATCTATTGGGTTATTTGAATTAAAATTGAGGCTCTATCTTAAGAATCACGGGTGGGAAACAAAAGATTCGTAGGGATCATTTATTGTAAGTTCGACAGGTAGATCTTTATGTTCGGCCTACTGATAGAGTAAGTTCAGCATGCCGATCTGCTAGTTCAGCCAACCGACTGAGCGATTAATCGATCACACGTTTTCATGTGGATTTTATTAGATATTGATCCTGATTTGAATTTTTAAGACCTTATCTAACAAGGACTAAGTCCTAGGCCCAACCTCTATAAATAGGGAGTAAGACTCATAAGTTATTCAGATCAATTGAAAGATTAAGAGTAAGACTCTACTGGTAAGACTCTGAAACTCCCTGTGAGCTATTGTTCACACATCATGAACTATAGCTTTGGGTTTTCTCAATTGGTTGGAAGGAGAGTCGCCTAGTGGAAGAGCTGTATGAGTGTGCCCAAACACACACTGGTCATGGATAGAGCATAGCAAAAAAGACTAGTTGGTTGAGGCCCTTCTACAATGTCCTTTCTCTTCATCGATCGCGGGAGCTTCTTGGCAAACAAGGTTAGTAAGATCTGGTTAATTTATGTATATAGTATGTCAAACTTGTGTTTTGAAAAATACTCTATTATAAAAAAATTTTAAATTCCACTGCACACTATTTTTCCAATAGAATGGCCTTTTATTTGCGCATTAGAATGGCTGGGAGAATTTGGTAGTGGAATCGGGTGCTCTCAAAGTCATCTCCTGCGTTGATCCCATAGTGTGCCTAGTTCTCATGGTAATTTGATAAAAGAGATTTGTAATTTAATAACTGTTTGTAAGGCTTTGTAACGCCTATGGGTAGCAGTATTGAATAAATAAAGATAAATTTAAATACCACATCATTTTAAAACAATAGAAACATTGCCCATGGGTCTTTGAAATAAGCTGAAAATAAGAATAAACTATAAATACAAACCACAGTTTTAGTGTAGCACCAAATATTTAAAATATAATCGTCATCACCATAGTACAATTCCCAATCACATATATAACTTAACACAACCACAACAAAAGTATTACAAAATCGTATATATTTTAGACGAGTTACAAACAAAACTACGATCTTCCAACACATAACCAATAGTGTTATCGCCTATTCCTCGTCAAACAAGTTACACCGAGTTCCACCTAAGAGATGTAAAATGATAGGGATGAGCATCAACAAGCTTAGTAGGGAAAACCATTACTCACCTTAAGGTTTTATATATTACCACTTTAAACCTACATGGTTAGTTATTTATTATTATTATCCAATTTATGAGATTCATTTATAATCATATTTTGTGGATACCAAACGTTAATCATTACCAAGTTTCATACATTTGCATATATATAAATATTACAATTTATCATTATTCTTAGGTATCCACATACAATAGAGTATCACCCAACTCATCAAAACGCAAATGGGTACGCTTGATCACCCTCTAATCATTCCAAGGGTGTTTCGATGAGAGGACACCAAGTCCCGAATCCTCACCAAGTCAATTTCTGTACAATGCGTTCTAGGACTTTCGACCTAAGAAAGCGTCATCACCTTCCCCTATTTTACCTTTTAGGGTATTTGTTTCCAAAGACGTAACCACCGTCCTCTTTACATCTTAGCATTCCTCTATAATTCATCATCATATGTATAGAGTTAATTTTTCTAACCATGCTTCTTAGTTTACAACAACATATGCAACATCAATACATTCCTCGCTGTACACTACACGATGAGCTCCACATCATCGTGTTATGGTATAATTATATACATTCAAAATATCATATACATATCTTACAATATAACACAACCAAATTTTAATTCATCAAAACCTCACAAAAGATGAATAATAGAATCTCTACCTCTTAGCAAAATATCCACTGATAATTCCAACTTATACAATTCACCACGTAAGCTCTAAGTATGTCGTATTCCTAGAAGTACACAATAATCATATTTATGTTTCCCAAAGTTTGGATATAAAATACATAGTTTTAGAACGGTTCCTAGCCTTAAATATTGAGAATAGTCAAGTTTGAATTGTCGGTTAGGCCTACCGATCAACTGTTTCTGGCCTACCAAACAAAACTGCAATTTTTGGGCTCTCCGCCAGCCTGCCGGTCTCAATGTTTTGCCTACCGGTATTGTTTAGCCATTGGCCTATTGAACTCAATAGTTCGGCTTGCCGAACTGGTCGAACCTCCTCGGTGCGGTCGACCGCACTATTCAGCATGCAGTTGACCATGACCCACCAGACCTGGGTAAAAACTAGTTTGTCCCAAAGTGGACAGATTCGGTTCTAACTCAAAAGTTTCACCCCAAATTAGTTTCTAATACATAAAACTTGTCTAAAACACTTTGAAATCATACTAAGATGTGAATAAACAAACTTTTTTGAATTTCTATTCTCCAAATCACAATCAAAGTTACAAATTCAAAGTTTACTTCAAAATCAAGACAAACCATGCTTATATCAAACTCTTTCATTTAAAACTGTGGAAATCTCTTTCATACATCAGTCAAATCCGTGATAAACCTTTTAAATACGCTTCCAATATCCATATGGAACTAGTTTAAGAAGATAACCTCTGTTCATAACATGTAAACTTAGATTTTGTACACATAGCAACAAAACATGCTTATATTAGGTTTCTCATATAAATCAGGTGTAAGAACACGAATTTGATCAAACTTTTGCATATAAAAATTTGCTAATGAAAGACTAAATTCATTTACAAGATTCTAACCTTGGATTACAACAAAATGGAAGCTTGAAATAACTCCAAAATGGCTTCAAAACCATTTTTTTTTGGTTTAGACTTGGTTGGAACTTAGGGCTATCTTTGGAAAACTTGCTAAGCTTTTGTTTCAACAAAAATGAGAAGAGAAAAAGTGGGAGACATGGGAATAATAGTGAGGAGCTGAATAAATAGAAAGCCAAAATAATTGAGGGGACAAATGGAGTAAGTCATGGTGGAAAATGGCTCTCATTTGGAGACTTTTGCAAGAAAATGCCGAAGTGGCATTTTCGTAAATAAGTAGAACCTCCAAGAACAATTTAGCAATTTTAAATATCACCAAAATTTTAATTTGTTACGTTCTATACATCAAATTTTACAAAATTATCTCCGTTAAAATAACGGGTTTTATAAGCTTGTTGTATTTTCGCAACCAGATCTCCTAATGGGATTGCGCATAAGCTGGCTAGATTTTGCTTGACCATTGCTGGTTCTGTTTCTTGGATAGATTTCATGCCTATTTGGTTCTCCAAGCTATCTGTATCGACGTTGTTGCAGTTTAATCATATACTACATTTCCATTTATTTAAAAAAAAAAAAACCCTCAATACCATTACATTAACAAGATAATTATATAGTTCAATTTTTATCCCCCAAAGGATTATTCCTCACTTTTAAGGATCGTAAAATGGAATTGAAAACGAGAGCAAACTATTGGAAGCAAAAGTGAACACAACTTATTTCCTTTCTAGTGTTTATTTATTTGATAAGATAATAAGAAATAATAGCATTCTTTATGATAATCTTATTCAATATAATTACTAAAATATTATTTTTACAAAACTCAGCTATTAAATAAATGCACTTAAATTTAAATATTTAAGTAAATATAATATTTATTCATTTCATAGAAAATCAATTCTCCCTTTTCTCATTCTTTATATTATAGGAGCTTACAAAATTTCCGTTTCTAATTTTGTGAGTGAACATGTTATTAAAAAAAAAAAGAGAATTATTTTTTATTTTTCTTTCTTTTTGATGTAAAGTAAACACACCCAAAGGTTTGGATTTTTTTTTAAAGAAAAGTCAATGCAAGTAAATTGCAACTACTTCCAATTACATTCCCCTCAAACTCAAAATATCCTGTTCACCTAAACACTTAGCTATACGGGTCAACCATGAAGATCAAACTACAAATATTATGTGGGCAACTGAAAAGTTTGATGTTTCCGAAAGCAACTTCACATTGGTCGCCTTTATTTCGCAATTTTGAACCACAATCAAACCTTCTTGCTACCGTATTTCTCTATCAAAAATTTGGATTTCTATTCAAGCTAGCACATAGCTCCTAGTACATTGCAATGTTTCATCTCAAAATAAATTAAATAAAAACAGAAAAGAAAATAAGCAACTTAAATGCTTTTTCGTAGAATTTCAAAATAAGACTCCGAACTCTCCCACAAGATTCAAAATCGAATCCCAAAACTCACACTTTACCTCCAAAAAAATGTACAGAAAGAAAGCATACAAGTACAACACCTATACCACCTTACAAATATTCACAGAATTAAAACGTAACACACCAACACCAAATTCATGAATACCTGATGACATTGGAGTACTTTGAGGATTTGAAAAGCAGTTGTAAAAAACTGCCCATCAAACCTGAAACTCAAAGGACTGGTTGGAGTAGATGTTCAAGCAAACTGTTGGGTATGGCCTGGACCAAACTTTTGAATCTTCAAACGTGTTGTAAAAGTCCATCCATGAAAAGAATACCATGAGCTAGTTAAAACTTTTTATTGTGACATAGGAAATTTTTGTTTATTTAATCCTTCCAGATCTCCATCAAGCTTCAACTTTGGGCACTCGACATTCGTCTTATTAACAGGGCTACCCTCCTTGTCATGCAACATTTCCAAGCCTCGAGGACTGACCATAATTTTTGGGCTTTTGACATCCATAGCAGTATCTGTTTCACCTGACTGAACCACAAGATCAGCCACATGATCCTGAGAACTAAATGAGTCGTTACCACAGTCCAGAACTATACTCTCTGAAACAACAGGTATAGATGGTATCCCTTCAACTCTTGCAGAAGGAGGAGATTCGTCGTCAGAAGAATCATCGTAAACCGCTGCAATATGTCTCTCTGTCACAGGGGAATCAGCTTGAGACCTATTGCTTTTCCGAGAAAGCACATGCTTTAAACTTCGAGCAGATTTTTCAGCATGTTTGAAGAAGCTTTTTGCCCGGTCTTTCACATTTCCCTTTGCCAGGCCATCTAGACCACTTTCTTCATAGCTTGAACCCCCTTTTGAGATCTTATCCAATGCAGGCCCAACAAGGTCTTCTTCCACAACAAACTTTACACCAATATCCTTTACATCGACTGCCTTAATGTTTACATGTGGCGATAGAACAGATTCCATAAAGCTGCTGGATTTTCCCTCCTTGGGACTCCTATGAAACACTGAACTGATCTTTCTTAGACCCCTCCGGACTGGATTCATTGAATGCTTATCGTCTGGGTTTTCGTCAGTGCTGCTACTATAGTTATTTTGGGATCCGGATGGTGTTAGACTAGAGTTTCCAGAGATTTCATTTGGCTCTTTGAGAATTTTGGTATCAAGTCGCCTACTCTTCCCTTTTCTAGGCTCCCAAGTTTGTGAAATGTCACTCCCCGGGCTAAGGACCCATACACCAGTCTCTTTTTGCCCCTCAATATCAATTGGCTCAAAATTATCGGCCACCTTTTGAGACTTCTCTGACGATACAGATGAAAATGAACCTTTATTAGTACTCTCGGTAGCGAAGGAATTTCTTTTGTCTTCTGAATGAAATAATTCCCAGTCAGCCCGACAATCATCCACCTGCACGCATGATGTAAGAGATCAAGTCAGACTCCAAATGCACTTTGTATTGCATTGGAGCACTCTATTGTAATGTAACTAATGTTCACTTCAAAATCTGAACTCAAACTCTCTTCGCTTTCTTTGGTTATTAAATGAAACATTATAAATACAGTAAAGATACCTTTGCGTTTTCTTCAAGTATGGTTACTGCAAGATGCAACCTCCCTGTTTTAATATTCTGAAGAGGCAACCACATATCATGTCTTTGTCCATCCCTAAGATCACTGATGTTGACAGAACAGTCCCTGGATAAAAGAAAATAAATTAGAAGAGTTGGAAGAAAGAAATACCTAATAATATTGGCAAGCAAGCTTATAAGGCGCAACTGTGAATGAAAAGTAAATGAGAAACAGAATTCCAAAAACACAACAAAAAGAAGTAATACAACTAGAGGGCAGTTTTCTCAAAGACACCCTGCTTGCCACAAACATCAGAAATTACAAACTTTAGAAACAAACCCAAGTATATCGTCAACAAAGCGGTCCTTGTCACGAACTTCAAGAGCTAATATGTTTGGGAATTCCCATGTAATAACGGGAATCTTAAATTCCTCGTGCCATTTTGGAGTCAGTGTTTTCTTTTGTATCTTAGTCTTGAATCTGTAAGAGCCCATTCGACCTTTCACGTAGGGATCCGCCAATCCTGAAAAAAGATGTTCTTACTCATTACACATGAATTTCAAACTCTAAAGAGTGAAACTGTCGATGACTATAAGGAAACAGAAGGACAAAAAAAAAATAAAAATAAAAATCTTAACTAACCATTTAAATCAGATGGTTTCATGTCAGATGCCTCAACAACTTCTATTTTAGCATAAGCAACTGGCTCCTTTTCATCCACAGAGAACCAATTTTCTGACAGTCAGAAAAATGCACACTTGATAAGGAAGAAAGGAAAAACCTAGAAAATGCGCACTAGATATGGAGAAATTTGACACAAATTTTGAACCCTGGTTACAAACTACTATAGAATCTATGCTACCTGCCACGAGCTTTAGATAAACCTCTACAGAAAAATGATTTACCGCATGAGGCATAGAAGCTACTGAACCATCTCTCACTATAAGAACTTTTGTTGTAGTTAGCTATGCCTATAACAATAATCGCTTCTATAACTTCTCTAATTTCCCAAAGTAATAATGCACCACATCATCCAAAACAAAACCACATGGTTAAAAAGTAGAAGTATGACCATGTTGTCAAGTATGTAACATATCCTGTTGGAGGCCGGGGATTATTATTTAAAAAATAATAATAAATACTGCAGCATGAAGAAAGTTGACATCATTTAAGCTTGTTAAAAATCTCAAGTTTTCAAGCGAAAAATTTTCAAAGAAAGTTTTACGAGAATTCAATGCAGAATCATATAAGCAGAGAGTTAATATCTATTGTGAACTTGATCTTGAATGAAAATGCTATCGAAAAGATCTTAAGTAGAGTAGAGACGGTGATAACTAATGTACATGGACTAATTCACTCAATTGAAAAATCTGTGCCAAGAACAAAGCCCAAATAACAATAGCAGGTAATATTACCTGGTTGTGCAGAGACAAATTTCTCCATGTCGACAA
This sequence comes from Artocarpus heterophyllus, assembly GCA_025403435.1. Taxonomy (NCBI): domain Eukaryota; kingdom Viridiplantae; phylum Streptophyta; class Magnoliopsida; order Rosales; family Moraceae; genus Artocarpus; species Artocarpus heterophyllus. The sequence goes on from JAJQZP010000037.1 coordinate 2,190,947, forward strand.
CCAGCATGTTAGGCTGCAAATATTACCACCATCAAGATTTAGAACGTTTCGAAGAAGAAATGCAGTTGCCAGCTTGTGTTCAAAAAAATAATATGAAACGCAATAAAGGACAATAGGAGAAAGAGAAAGACAAAAAAAAGTGAAGTCTCAAGATCTAAACTTTACCTCAACAAGTGTCTGCTCAAAAGCAACAGAAAGTAGCTTATCCTGATCAAGAAAAAGAATTAAATACAATTAACATATATGGAACGAGCAAACAAGCAAGATCAAGAATGAGAAAGAGAGTAATGGAAAAACAAGGAATTCAAGCAGTATGTGATAAAACATACTAGCCACCCAGCCATCCCAGGAAGTTCTGTAACATCTAGTCCATGAGTGAAAATAGGCTTGACGGTCATCTGAAAATATGGAGGTTCAACAAAGCATAACCGCAAACGGCCAATGAAAGGCCAGTCACGAAGAAACTTCACCCCAACCAACACCTACCAAAGAGAGAAAAGATCATAACTCAAGCAAAACATATAAGAGTTTCTTTGCGCAAGCCACTAGGAAATTTGGTAAAGGGAAATGTATTAAAGGAATTCTGTAAATATCAAGTTTAAAGAAGAGTACAACAAGGAATCATACCAAAATAGTCATTCATTCATCTAAAGTTCATAAATCACTATATAATCGTGTATCAAACTACTCAGACTACCTTTCCTTCAACATGCATGCCAGTGAGATGCAACTTTGCCCACATCCCAAATCCCAGTCTTTTCCTTAGCTTCACAGCAAGTATTGCGCTCATATCATCAGCTGCGAGAAAATTCATTCCCAACTCAAGAACCTGCATTCATCACACCAAAATAATTCAACTTGTTTTAATTTGCAACTAGAAAGAGCAAATAACACAAATAAAGAGCATAGTACCAACTGATCATCATCAGTACACTGGCGAAGAACTCTTATTTCAGTAAACATAGGCGGGTTTCGTCCCAAATAGAGATGCTGAACTATGGCTTTCTTCTGCAGTATTGGATCATTAACAACTCAAGAGTGTCAAAACATAGTCACCACATGAAGAGTTACATGCACCTCTAGAATCTTTAAATATGATCATGTGCCACTTGAACAAAAACAAAATCTTTTTTCTTGCTCTGAAAGAAATAAAACCTCAAATAATTATAGCCGGGTTCATAATACGTAATTAAGGACATGCAATCCAAACAAAGTATGTACCTACACTTAACTGCTAAAATTCTTAGGCACACATATTCTCATACATGAGTCATGATATGGAAACAACCAAAAATAATTATACCACATGTATGCTTTACCAAAATGCTTTAAAAAAAAAAAAAAAAACTTTCAACCCAAGTCAATGAAGCGAACATAACTAAATAGGGAATTCACACAATTCAGAAGATAAATTCATACAGCAGTCCATGGTTTGTACTTCTCCAAGAACCAAGGTATTATAGGGAGGAGAATCTTTTGTGAAGCAATCTGCTCCATACATATGGGCCATATCTTTTCAACTGCGTGGTTCAACCACCGGACTGTTTCAGAATCAGAAAGCACCTATTTTAACACAAAAATAACAAATTAGCAAAACACATTAAGGCATTTATTAGCTAATTAATCCAGAAATCTATTCGCAAACGCCCAACTTAATTTTTATACAACCAACAAGAGCAGAAAAGATATAAAAATGTAGATATTTTGATTCAAATATATTTAGAAGTTGGCAGTTTTAGCGAAAACTTCTTCAGGTGATCAGTAGTTTGCTTAGGTTGTTTCACAACTTTGGCTCAAGCCGAAGGCTATAAAGATTCAAAGTTGACTTTTTCTATTTTAAAATGAAACTTACCCTTCTCTGATTAGCCTGTTTCCTTTCCTCAAACTGCAATTTCCTCCGCAATCGCAAGACATATCGCTCATGAACCTATTAGAACGACAAAAAAGACCACTTTTCAAGAACTTCACTCGGACCGATCAATTTTAGCAATTACAGATAAAGAAAACAGAAAACCCATGATGAAAATAAAGAAAGCAAAGAAAATCAAAACCTTTACTATCCCAAGAAAGAAAAACAATAATAACAATAATAATAATACTAATAAAAGATTGATATATACCAGGTAGAGAAAAATCAGAGAGCAGAAGTAGGCCAGAGGGTGACAATAATTGACCTCAGCGAGCACCCATAGAACAAGAAGCACAATCCCCACATGATGTATTAATGACACTTGCGTTATATCCATTTGTTTCTTCTTCTTCTCTACTCGCCAAAAAAAAAAAAAAGAAAACCACAGAGAAAAAGAAAACCGTTACCTCTGATTCATTTTCTTTTTTTTAAAAATCTGTTTAAGGTATTCGTCTCTCATTAGTGACCCAGCACTTTCACACCCACTAACGGCTCAAAATGGACAATATTAAAGCAGATAGGAGATTCAAAATCACAAAAGAAGGATCATAAGTCTTCACAAAACTCAAAATCCGCTCACAACCCAGATCGATAACTGGAAAACCAGAAAACAATAATATAATGCGAAATAGTCGGAAAATTGGATGGGACCCAGAAAAGTAAAATCAGAAAGGAAAAAACAAAGGACAAAAAGGAAAGAACTTGTGGGGAAAGAGAGAAAAAAACAATAATAAAAGGTTTTTGATTGGGTATGCGTGGGCTTTTTCTGGGGTACGAATACAGTTAGAACCTCGACGTTACCGTATGAAGGAAGTAACCGCGCGGAACCGCAGAGGGAGAGAGTCTGCACGTAGAGGAACTATGTCTATTGCATCGAAACGCACAACGATTTTTGAATTTAGCGCGTTTGACTAGTTGTTGTGTGCCAAATGCAAGAAACACGCCTCCTACGTGTCTCGGACCCGGTACGGTAATTTTGAAACATGTGTAAAAATTTACGCAAAAATATTTAAATATATATGTAAGAGATATGGTGATGGCAGGGATCATTCTTCCCTCTCCTAAGGACAACGGACGATTTAACAGTTTTTTTTTTAAATGACAGATTGATGATTAACCAACCCACAAACTGTCTGTAGAATAACAGACAGTTTTAATTTGAGGGCGGGCGGGTGCGGGCGGGTTGAGTCTACACTAATGTACAATATAATTTTTTGAGCTCTTTTTATTAAAAAAAAGTAAAGAAAATTTGTAGAAAATATAAGATATAATGTATGAAGCATTCCCAACAACAACCAAGTTTGACGTCTAAACACAATGACCATATTCACAACAAATTAAGAAACATAATCATTCATTACAACAAGAAACATCAACTACAGATGAAGTGATGAACAAAGTCAAGAATTCTTGTTCTTCCATAAAACCTGTTCATTGGGTTCGAAAATAACATGATACTACAGATAAAATGATGAACAAAGTCAAGTGTTCCTTTTCTTTTTAAAGAGTGAGGAGTGGGGGAGGTTTAGATTAAGATTTTTTTTTTTTTTTTTAAGAATTAGGCGGGCGGGTTCGGGTTGAACCCGCCCCCTAAAATTTAAAACCGTATCCGCCCGCCAATATATATAGCGGGCGGGTTGAACCCGCAGAGTTCTTTTTTTCAGGCGGGTTAAGCGCGGGCGCGGACGGCAGACGGTTACGGGACGGTTTTTGTGTACCCCTATTCCCTCCACATATATCAAAGAAAAACAAACTTTTTTTGTCCCATTTAGATTCTAGTCTGTGTCTCTAACACAAGTAAACTCCACCAAATGAGCCCCATTGTAAGGTCCATTCGTGTAAGAGATACAAGCTAGAGCCCACTTGAGACAAATATACCTGCTCTATCTCAAATGACATTTTTTTTTGTTAACTTGACCGCGTCTCCTATCTCATCTAGTCGGTTCCAAACGTAAAGGGGGTTGAAGTACATGTGGCAAGATTCATGATGGAGGTAGATTTGGGGATTTCTGACCTATAATCATATACGGATCCATTTAAATATAATTTTTTAAAATTAAATATAGTATGTATATAATATTATACAAAATATAATAAGTTTCCAAAGTCTTCTTAGTCAATTCAAAAGCTGCGTGTTTTTTATGGAATCGAGTTTTTGATATTTAAAAAACACCTTCAAAACAAGTTATTTTTTGTGTTTATAAAAAAATGCTTGTAAACATGGTTATAAAAAATGTTTATGAAAAACTTTTTATTTGTGAAAAATTATCTTTCTTAAAAAAATGTTTATGAAAAACTTTTTATTTACTTTCTTTAACATTTATTTGTGAATTGCAAATTATAAATTCTATGTACGGCCGGTAATTTTAGATATGATACAATGACACGATATAAAAACAACACGAGATAAATGAGTTTGAACCGCAAGTTTATTAATTAGTCCATAAATGAATTGGCACAAATAACACTAAAATAAACAGGTTGAATTCATGCCAGCATGTTTAACACTCTTTAACACGTTTAATTAAACAAGTCATAAACATATCAATACGGCATGACATGAGCCCTTCCGTTTATGACATATATAAATAAAAAATAAATATATTTAAATTTTAAATATGAAAATATATAACATGCAATCCCACAATAAGGCTAGACTTAGCCGCTCACTCTCAAAAATTAAAAAAAAAAAAAAAACCCTCATCATTGTTGGGGTACGATTTGGTTATGCCTAAATCTAGGATTCTAAATTTTGATTAGAGCGAATCGAGCCCAATGAGATTGTTCGATTCAAGTTTGTCTGGCATGAGAAGCACCATTTATCTAGCACTTAAACGAGTTGAGGTTTTAAATTGATCATAATTCATTCATTTGTCTCTTAACATCTACTATAATTGCAGGTTTGTCCAAGTGTTTATTCGATGGAATTGATGCACATGATCTGACAATAATAAGAGAAAACATGTCAAGCCACGAACTGAGATGTGGAAAAAGCTTGATTTTTTGCGACCTATCACAAATCAACATGTATCCCACTATTACTACTACAGTCCACACTATCATCCCCACTTTATGTCAGTTGGGAGCCATGATTTTTCCTCATTCTCTATATAAAGAGGCTGACGTCTTCATTTGGGGGACACAAGAGAAAAAACTTACAAAAACTTTGTAGGAATTTCCCCTCATTTGCATATCGTTTATCCTAGCATCTTTGTAATCTGTGCTGGAAAAAGAGTGCAATGAAATTCTAAACATTTTATATTAGAGTAATTTTCAAAACACAAGTTTGACATGCTATATGTATAAATTAACCAGATCTTACTAACATTTGTGTGCCGAAGAACCTCAGTAATCTGTGAAGAGAAATAACATTCCAGAAGAGCCTCAACCAACTAGTCTTCTTTGCTATTCTTTATCCACGACCGGAGTGAGTGTGGGCTCACACGTACAACTTTTCCACCGGTGACTCTCATTCCAACCAATCGAGAGAACAAAAAGCAAGTGTTTGTGATTTGTGAACAAAAGCTCTCAGGGTATTTTTCAGATTCTCACCAATAGAGTATCACTCTTAATCTCTCAATTGATCTAAGTAACCTGTGAGAATCACTCCCTATTTATAGAGGTTAGTCCTAGGGTCAGTCCTTAATAAATTAAGTCTCAAAACTCAGATCAGAATCAAATTCGGATCAATATCTGATAAGATATGCATGGAAACACGTGATCTTATCCTTCACTGATTGGAAGGCCGAACCACCTGATCGGCAGGCCGAACAGGTCCCATCGGCAGGCCGAACTGCCGAATCAAAATTTTCACGAATCTTTTATTTTCCACCTGAGATTCTATAGGATAAAGTCTCAGTTTTAATTCAAATAACCCAATAGAGAAGTTAGCTGATCAAAACAACTTTATCTAGATAATCTCTAAGAAAATAAATCAATTCCTAATAATTCTACAAGTTTATCCTGATCTAATTTATCCAAAATTAAATCAACCGATAAACAAACAAGAATTATCCGATCCCAATAATTCAACAAGTTTATCTTGAATCAATTTTATCACAAAATTAATTCAACCGATACACAGTCATGAATTATTTGATTCTTATAAATTTCAACCAATCTGATAAATCCGACATAAGTCACCAATTATTGGAAAAACACGCCGTGTCGTTACAGGATATTGTGAGCTAGCAAAGGGGACCAAATGGACCTACATAGTTCAAGCTCCTGATAATTACGAAACCCAATATCCTAGATATAGATTTCATAATTATCAACTCCAACGCTGCTCCACTAAAAGGTTGGAGCTGCACCCTCGAACTACATAGAATTACGAAGCCCGTATAGCTAAGTCTCCATAATATATCATAGTGTATCGTATCCTCATATGATAATCCATAATCGGCTTAAGGACAAGTTTTGTCTTACCTTCCCAATTATTTTTATCTTACGTTTCATCATCTCACCATCAAAAAACTTACCATCCAAAGACAGTATACCATTCAGTTACACCTATGTATCCAAATGGTTGAGCGCTCCAGTTTTTCAATTATAGAATAACACATATAAGAGGATATCATTACTCCTAAAGAGAAGCTATGGATTCCATATCTATGAATAACAAGTCTACACCATCAAGAGTCATGCCTCCAACGTACCAGTATGCATACCACTATTAAGATGTGGGCATCACCCTTTGGTATATCAAAAGACATAAGTCAAGACAACGGGCCCACTATTCATATCAGGATTAAGACACAACACAAATGATTGTCTAAAGTGAATCAATTTATCGAGACAGAATTATTAATCTAAATCAATTCACTTTATGTCTCGATCCAACACATCGTCACCTATGACAACGTGCCAATGTTTCTATTCACGGAGTCCTCCTCCGATGGTCAAGACAAACCATCTCCTAAAAGGGATATAGACAACATAACAATCTTTGCATCAATAAAGCGCCCAACTTTATTCCCTCGATTGCGGATCGTATGATTTAGACCATCACCTTAAGAATCGTGTCTTCTGTATAATCCGTCCATCATATGCCTAATTCTTAAGGTTTAGACCGACAGTCTCAGACTATTGTTTACGTAACATACATTCAATGAATATGAATGTAAAGAGGACAAGATTTGGTATATAAATAATGAATAAATTCTTTATTGATAAAAATGTCTCCAAAAACTTATTACATTTTTACTCCTTAGGCCATACATGTCTAACAATCTCCCACTTGCACTAAGTGAGTAAATACGACAAATCTCACATCCCCATAGCTTCCACATGCCTCTCGAAGACTCTCCCAGTAAGTGTCTTCGTAAATGGATCAGTTAAATTGTCCTCTGACTCGATCTTGCACACCGTGACATGCCCGCCCTCAACGAAGTCCTTTATCACATGATACTTCTGATCAATATGCTTACTCTTCTTGTGAAATCTTGGTTCCTTAGCATTAGCTACCGCCGCACTATTATCACAGCACAGTGATACTGCCTTATGTTGGAAAAACGGTGCGTAGCAGAATTTTAAAAATTTTATATCAGAGTAATTTCCAAAACACAAGTTTGACATGCTATATGCATACATTAACTAGATCTTACTAACCTTTGTGTGCCAAAGAACCTCCGCAATCTGTGTCGAGAAGTTACGTTCCAGAAGAGCCTCAACCAACTGGTCTTCTTTGCTATTCTCTATCCACGACCGGAGTGAGTGTGGGCTCACACGTAGAGCTCTTCCACTGGTGACTCTCCTTCCCACCAATTGAGAGAACCTAAAGCAAGTGTTCGTGATTTGTGAACAAAATCTCTCAGGGAGTTTGCAGATTCTCAGTAGCAGAGTATTACTCTTAATCTCTCAATTAATCTGAGTAACTCATAAGACTTACTCCCTTTATATAGAGATTGGTCCTGGGATCAGTCCTCATCAGATTAGGTCTCAAAAACTTGAAATAGAATCAACTTTAGATCAATATCTGATAAGATCCCTGTGAAAACACATTATCTTATCCTTCGCTGATCAGCAGGCCGAATAGACCCCATCGACAAGCCGAACACGTAGATCGACAGGCTGAACTGCCGCGTAAATATCTCCGTGAATCTTTTATTTTTCACCCAAGATTCTATCGGATAAAGTCTCAGTTTTAATTCAAATAACCCAATAGAGAAGTTATCTGATCAAAACAACTTTATCAAGATAATCTCTAAGAAAATAAATCAACTCATAATAATTTTACAAGTTTATCTTGATCTAATTTATCCAAAATTAAATCAACCAATAAACAGACAAGAATTATCCGATCCCAATAATTCAACAAGTTTATCTAGAATTATTTTTATCACAAAATAAATTCAACCAATAAATAGACATGAATTATTTGATTCTTTCAAATTTTAAACCAATCTGACAAATCTGACATAAGTCATCAATTAGTGAAAAAGCACGCCTTGTCGTCACAGGATTTTGTGAGCTAGCAAAGGGGACCAAATGGACCTATATATTTCAAGCTCCTGATAATTATGAAACCCAATATCCCAGATATATATTTCATAATTATCAACTCCAATGCTACTCCACTAAAAGCTTGGAGCTGCACTCTCGAACTATATAGAATTACGAAGCTCATATAGGTAAGTCTCTATGACATATCATAGTGTATCGTATCCCTATATGATAATCCATAATCATTTTAAGGACAAGTTTTGTCTTACCTTCTCGATTATTTTTATTTCACGTTCCATTATCTCACCATCAGAAAACTTACTATCCAAAGATAGTATACCATTCGGTTACACCTATGTATCCAAATGGTTGAGCGCTCCAGTTTTTCAATTACAGGACAACGCATATAAGAGGATATCATTACTCCTAAAGAGAAGCTATGGATTCCATATCTATGAATAACAAGTCTACGCCATCAAGAGTCATGCCTCCAATGTACCGGCATGCATACCACTATTAAGATGTGGGTGTCACCCTTTGGTACATCAAAAGACATAAGTCAAGACAACGGGCCCACTATTCATTTCAAGATTAAGACACAACACAAATGATTGTCTAAAGTGAATCGATTTACCGAGATAGAATTATTAATCCAAATCAATTTACTTTATGTCTTGATCCAACACATTGTCACCTATGACAACATGCTAATGTTTCTATTCACGGAGTCCACCTCCTATGGTCAAGACAAACCATCTCCCAAAAGGGATATAGACAACATAACAATCTTTGCATCAATAAAGCACCCAACTTTATTCCCTTGATTGTGGATCGTATGATTTAGACCATCACCTGAAGAATCGTGTCTTCCGTATAATCCGTCCATCATATGCCCAATTCTTAAGGTTTAGACTGACAGTCTCAGACTATTGTTTGCTTAACATACATTCAACAAATATGAACATAAAGAGGACAAGATTTAGTATATAAATAATGAATAAATTCTTTATTGATAAAAATGTCTCCAAAAAACTTATTACATTTTTACTCCTTAGGGCATACATGTCTAACAATCTCCCACTTGCACTAAGTGAATAAATATGACAAATCTCGCATCCCCATAGCTTCCACATGCCTCTCGTAGACTCTCCCAGTAAGTGTCTTCATAAATGGATCAGCTAAATTGTCCTCTGATGCGATCTTGCACACCGTGCCATGCCTGCCCTCAACGAAGTCCTTTATCACATGATACTTCCAATCAATATGCTTACTCTTCTTGTGAAATCTTGGTTCCTTATTATTAGCTACAACCACACAGATATCACAGTATAGTGATACCGCTTTATCCATGCCAGGAACAACCTCAAGATCCCCAAGGAACTTGCAAAGCCACACTGCTTCTTTCGAAGCATCACTAGCTGTCACATACTCGGCCTCCATCGTTGAATCCAAAGTGCAATCTTGGTTAGCACTTCTCCAACTAAAGGCACCGTCGCCTAGAGTAAACACAAAACCTGAAGTCAATTTCCTAGAATCCAGATAAGATTGAAAATCCACGTAAGTGTATCCTAGAGGAGTTAAGTCCTCACCTAAATACATAAGCATATACCCTCGAGTCCTTCGCAGGTACTTGAAAATATGCTTTACCGCAACCCAGTGGTTCGGTCCTAGATCCGCCTGAAATCGACTTATAATCCTGACTACATAGCTAATATCCAGTCGTGTGCAAAGCATGACATACATGAGACTACCCACTGCCAAAGCATAAGGCACATTCTTCATGTATTCTCTTTCTTCATAAGACTTTGGAGAGTCTTTCTTAGAAAGAGTAATTCTAGACCTAGATGGTTGCCCACCTTTCTTGGAATCCTGCATTGCAAACCTCCTGAGAATTTTATCTATGTAGCCGGCCTGAGTCAAAGCTATCATTTTGTTTTTCCCATCCCGAAAGATATGGATACCAAGAACAAAATTAGCCTCACCCAAGTCCTTCATGTCAAACTACTTGGTCAACCATAATTTGACTGATGACAACGCCCCAACGTCATTGCCAATTAGCAGATTGTCATCTACATAGAGTAGTAGAAAAACCACCTTCCCACCCTTAATGTGTTTGTAAACACATGGTTCATCCACATTTTGTGAGAACCCATAAGTCTTGATCACTTGATCAAATCTTATGTTCCAAGAACGAGAAGCCTGCTTAAGTCCATAAATTGTCTTTAGCAGCTTATAAACCTTACCCTCTTGACCCGTGACCTTGAACCCGTCTGGTTGTTCCATATAAATGGACTCATCAAGATAGCCATTTAGAAAAGCCGTCTTGACATCTATCTACCAAATCTCGTAATCGAGAGTGGTAGCTATGGACAAGAGAATCTGGATGGACTTAAGCATGGCTACAAGCGAAAAGGTTTCCTTATAATCGATTCCTTCCTTTGTGCGTATAACCTTTAGCTACCAATCTAGCCTTAAAGGTTTCGACCTTTTCATCCACTCCTCTTTTCCTCTTGTAGATCCACTTACACCCTATGGGTTTTACCCCTTCGGGAATATCCACAAGCTCCCAGACATGATTAGTCTCCATAGACTTCATCTCTATGTTCATGGCCTCTGTCCAGAGTTTTGAATCAATATACTCCATAGCTTCTGTGTAAGTATAAGGATCCCTGTCATGTTCATTCGGTTCAGCCAAGAAGACCTCCCCATTGAACATATACCTCTCAGGTTGACGCCCGATCCTCCCACTACGTCGAAGCCCTTGAGGTTTTTGTTAAGGTTTTTTTGGTTTTTCCACACTGATCGGAATGGTTTCGTTTGGAACCTTCAGAGTGATCGTATCACTCCTTAACTCCTCAAGCACCACTTTGCTTCGAGGTTTAAAGTCGTCCATGTAACTCTCCTTAAGGAAAGTTGCATTAGTTGAAACCACGACTTTATTTTCCTTTGGGTTATAAAAATAACCCCCTTTAGTCCCTTTTGGATATCCTACAAACACGTAAACTTCCGAATGTGCTTCCAACTTATTCGGATCTTTAAATAGGACATGATCCAGACACACCCATATGCGAATATGGTTTAAGGATGTCTTCCTACTTGTCGACAACTCGTGAGGAGTTTTAGGGACCGATTTTGAAGGCACATTGTTCAAAAGATAACATGCAAATTGTAGTGCATATCCCCAAAAGGATAAAGGCAATGATGAATAACTCATTATGGACCTGATCATGTCCAACAAAGTCTTATTCCTTTTCCCCTCTACGCCATTCTGCTGTAGAGTGCCTGGTGCAGTCAAATGGGATAAAATCTCATTCTCTAATAAGTGTTCCAAGAACTCTTCGAAAGGTATTCCCCACCTCGATCGGATTGAAGTGCCTTTATGGGTCTACCTAATTGCTTTTTCACTTCAGCCCGAAACTCCCTGAATTTGTCAAAAGTTTCACTTTTGTGGTGCATCAGGTACACATACCCATATTTTGAGTAATCGTCAATAAAAGTGACTTAGCACTCATACCCTCCTTGTGCTTGGATGTTCATCGGTCCGCTAACATCACTATGCATAAGTTCTAGAACCCCTTCAGCCCTATTGCCCTTAGACCTAAATGGTCTTTTGGTCATTTTACCCTCCAAACAAGATTCACATTAAGGTACAGATTCCACCCTTAAGTGACTTAAAGGTCCATCCCTTACCAACCTTTGAATCCTATTCAGGTTAATATGACCAAGGTGCAAATGCCAAAGATAAGTCTTATTAGAGTGAGAAGTTTTAAGTCTTTTAGAATTATTATCATTCATCTCAGCATTAAGCAATAAGTCCATCTTAGGTTTGATAAAATATAGGTTATTTTGCATCCATCCAGAACAGATAAAAGATTTGTTTTTATGAATCTCCACTTTATCATTAAAAGAAACCAAGTAGGAGTCTTTAAATAAACAAGCTACAGAAATTAAATTCCTTTTAAATTTAGGAACATAAAAAAAACCTTGTAAAAATAAATTCCTATAATTATCAAAATAAAGATGGATGTCTCCCACTGCTTCTGCTGAGACCAAGGATCCATCGCCCATCCGAAGCGTGAAGTCTTCATGCAGCAGACTTCTCGTTTCTTTGAACCCCTGCAAAGAAACTCAAACATGATCAGTTGCACTAGAATCTATGACCCAAATGTCACTAGATTCCTCAACCGAACAAGTTTCTAAATATAGAAGATCACACCTACCTCCTTTGGAAAGGAAGTCCTTGCAATGCTTCTTGATATGCCCGACCTTTCCACAGAAGAAGCACTTAAGCTTCTTTGGGTTATTCTTCTTCTTCTTCTTACTCTTGGTAGTGGCAGGAATAGAAGACTTCCCGTTCTTGGCCCATTGCTTCTTTCCATTCTCAGAGTTAGGATTGGAACTAGAAGAAGCCACCATGTTGGCCTCAGCACCGGCAGGAGACTCCCTGATCAGCAGTTCGAACTCCTGTAACTGTTTCATCAGTTCTGTCAAGGTCATATCCCGTCTATTACTCAAATTAAAAGTAGCTCTAAACGAAATAAATTCCTTAGACAGAGTCTCAAAGACCATAGTCATCTGAGTTTCAGCATTGATGTCGGCTCCATTGGTTTGAGCCTCAGCGAGGTAACCTATGACCAACATCATGTGCTCCTTTACAAATGTTCCCGGCCTCTGTCTACAGTTTTAGAGTTTCTGAAGTGCCCCTTGCCGCTTTGTTATGGCCTGGCCTCCAAACATATCCTCAAGATTATCCAAGATCTACTTTGTAGTCTCATAATCCTGATGTTGAGCCTGCAACACATTATTCATGCTGGCCATAACATAGCAGCGGGCCTGATCATTAGCATCTTTCCAGCGATCGTACGCTTGAAATTGCTCATTAGATGAGTCTCCCGTAGGCTCGGGAGGACAAGGGGTTGCTCGTACATATTTCAGTTTCTCAAAGGACAGGACGATATCCAGGTTCCGTTTCCAATCGTTATAGTTCTCACCGGTTAATAGGTTTTTATCAAGTATCGATGATAAAACGTTTTTAGACATTTTTAATCTGCAATAAAGAATCATATACCAAATATAAACAAACATATCATAATAATTTAGTAAGATAACACAAACATATAAAATCATACAAATATGTTTATGTGTTAAAACCTTGAAAATATCACAGCCTTGCAACGATAATTCCCAACTTAGAATTCAACAAGCTCCTAGGAGAGTCATGCCAAATTCAATCAGGAACACGGATCCCCACCTGATTATTATATGCCGTCCAGGACCCGTATGATCCAGCATATATTAATAATTGTTTCTTTGGCCATTAATTTTATTAACAGAGCTCTTAGGGGAGGTTAATAATAAAATTAACGTGAGTGTATAACCATCATTTCAACATTTTATCTATGATTTATAATCACCACCTAGGGGTGTGCAACCATAAATCATACAAAAATACCTTATCCTCTTAGAAATCCAATCTGGTACATGATAGAAATCCCTTCCTAGGGGTCGGGACCATCATGTTCTGCCTATGGACCAACGATGGAGGCCTTAGGCTCTCTCTTCGAAAACCTTCTCCCACTCAATCTTTTGAAGTCAAGGTTTTATTTTTAAAATTATGCATGAACAATTTTAATATGAGCGGCACTCCCTATTCTATATGACATGTTATCAATATACATGGCAAATCATAATATAATGCAGACAAGAAAAGTAATCAAGCAAAGCTACAAGCAAAATAATATATAACCGTAATATTATGGCTCCATTCTAGAGAATAGAAAACTAAGATTACAAGAGAATAATCGAGACATATTATCGATTCTTCATCCTTGAATCCTCAAGTTGTATCCTTCTTCATGTAATATCCATCTTCAAGTCTTCAATCCCGTATGAATTGAATACTTCATATTTTCGGTCATATCCAAATTTAATGTTTCTCAGAATCGTCCTAAAAATAAAATTAAAAGTGCATCGAAAAAATTGCACCTTTTTTGGAGACTTTTCTAGCTCTCAGTCGGTAAGCTGATCTGGGTGATCGGCCTGCCGATCAATTAGATCGGCCTGAAGTTCGGCATGCCGGCAGAGCCAGCCGATTTCTGCCCCACTGACGGCCTACCGAACCACACGTCCGGCCTGCCGGTCTGTGACCTTCGGCCTGTCGAACTGTAAGGTTTGGCATGCCGACCGAGCATTAATCTCCATTTTAGAAAATACAATTTTTAATGCAATTTATCAATTTTATTTTCAATAATTCAAAAACATAAAATTAGAAACTCATGAAATACATAGAAGCGCCATCATCATTCTTCTAGATTCGTCTTCTAGATTCGTCTTCTCTGAATAATTATTTAGTTACAAAATTCTTACAAATTTAAAATTAAACAATAATTCCTAGACGGAGATGATAGTCTGTCATCTAATTACATGAAAAAAATAGATACACATTCTAACCTCTAAGGAACCATAACCGACATAAATAAATTAATTAATAAATAATTAAATAACAATTTAATCAACCATAATGAATTAATAAACATTTGCCACATAATCCATGACAACATATATAATATATAGAAACTTTGTGTGCCAATTCTCTATAAAATTAAATTCAAACATAGAAGAGATTAAGATCACAAAATTTACACATATAACATGACCACAAACTTGTAAATTTATGTAAAAACCATGTCTCTGATACCAATCGTTGGAAAAACGGTGCGTAGTGGAATTTTAAAAATTTTATATCAGAGTAATTTCTAAAACACAAGTTTGACATGCTATATGCATCGATTAACCATATCTTACTAACCTTTGTGTGCCAAAGAACCTCCACAATCCGTGTAGAGAAGTAACGCTCCAGAAGAGCCTAAACCAACTAGTTTTCTTTGCTATTCTCTATCCACAACCGGAGTGAGTGTGGTCTCATACGTACAGCTCTTCTACCGGTGACTCTCCTTCCAACCAATCGAGAGAACCCAAAGCAAGTGTTCGTGATTTGTGAACAAAAGCTCTCAGGGAGTTTTCAGATTTTCAGTAGCAGAGTATCACTCTTAATGTCTCAATTGATCTGAGAAACTCATAAGACTTACTCTCTTTATATAGAGATTGGTCCTGGGATCAGTCCTTATGAGATTAGGTCTCAAAAACTCGAAACAGAATCAACTTCAGATCAATATCTGATAAGATCCGTGTGAAAACGCGTGATCTTATCCTTCACTGATCGGCAGGCCGAACAAGCCCCATCGGCAGGCCGAACACGTAGATCGGTAGGCCGAACTACCGCGTTAATATCTCCATGAATCTTTTATTTTTCACCCGAGATTCTATAGGATAAAGTCTCAATTTTAATTCAAATAACCCAATAGAGAAGTTATCTAATCAAAACAACTTTATCAAGATAATCTCTAAGAAAATAAATCAATTCATAATAATTCTACAAGTTTATCTTGATCTAATTTATTCAAAATTAAATCAACCGATAAACAGACAAGAATTATCCGATCCCAATAATTCAACAAGTTTATCTACAATTAATTTTATCACAAAATCAATTCAACCAATAAACAGATATGAAATTTTTGATTCTTTCAAATTTTAAACCAATCTGACAAATCCGACATAAGTCACCAATTATTGAAAAAGCACGTCGTGTCATCATAGGATTTTGTGAGCTAGCAAAGGGAACCAAATGGACCTATATATTTCAAGCTCCTGATAATTATGAAACCCAATATTCCAGATATACATTTCATAATTATCAACTCCAATGCTACTCCACTAAAAGCTTGGAGCTGCACTCCCAAACTATATAAAATTACGAAGCTCGTATAGCTAAGTTTCCATGACATATCATAGTGTATCGTATCCCCCTATGATAATTCATAATCGACTTAAGGACAAGTTCTGTCTTACCTTCCTAATTATTTTTATCTCACGTTCCATTATCTCACCATCAGAAAACTTACTATCCAAAGATAGTATACCATTCGGTTACACATATGTATCCAAATGGTTGAGCGTTCCAGTTTTCTAATTATAGGACAACGCATATAAGAGGATATCATTACTCCTAAAGAGGAGCTATGGATTCCATATCTATGAATAACAAGTCTACGCCATCAAGAGTTATGCCTCCAATGTACCGGCATGCATACCACTATTAAGATGTGGGTGTCACCCTTCGGTACATCAAAAGACATAGGTCAAGACAACGGGCCCACTATTCATTTCACGATTAAAACACAACACAAATGATTATCTAAAGTGAATCGATTTGCCGAGACAGAATTATTAATCCAAATCAATTCACTTTATGTCCCGATCCAACACATTGTCACCTATGACAACATGCTAATGTTTCTATTCACGGAGTCCACCTCCGATGGTCAAGACAAACCATCTCCCAAAAGGGATATAGACAACATAACAATCTTTGCATGAATAAAGTGCCCAACTTTATTCCCTCGATTGTGGATCGTATGATTTAGACCATCACCTTAAGAATCGTGTCTTCTGCATAATCCGTCCATCACATGCTCAATTCTTAAGGTTTAGACCGACAGTCTCAAAATATTGTTTGCTTAACATACATTCAACAAATATGAATGTAAAGAGAACAAGATTTGGTATATAAATAATGAATAAATTCTTTATGGATAAAAATGTCTCCAAAAAACTTATTACATTTTTACTCAGGGCATACATGTCTAACACCTTATCTATACCAGGAACAACCTCGAGATCCCCAAGGAACTTGCAGAGCCACAATGCTTCTTTTGAAACATCACTAGCTGCCACATACTCGACCTCCATCGTTGAATCTGAAGTGCAATCTTGTTTAGCACTTCTCCAACTAATGGCACCGCTGCCCAAAGTAAACACAAAACCCGAAGTTGATTTCCTAGAATCCAGACAGGATTGAAAATATGAGTCAGTATATCCTAGAGGAGTCAGGTCTTCACCCAAATATACAAGCATATACCCTCGAGTCCTTCTTAGGTACTTGAAAATATGCTTTACCGCAACCCAATGGTTCGGTCCTAGATCCGCCTAAAATCGACTTACAATCCCGACCGCATAGCTAATATACGGTTGTGTGCAAAGCATGGCACACATGAGACTACCCACTACCGTAGCATAAGGCACCTTCTTCATGTATTCTCTTTCCTCATAAGACTTTGGAGAGTCTTTCTTAGAAAGAGTATTTCCAGACCTAGATGGTTGCCCACCTTTCTTGGAATCCTATATTGCAAACCTCCTGAGAATTTTATCTATGTAGCCGGCCTAGGATAAAGCTATCATTTTGTTCTTCCTATCCTAAAAGATCTGGATACCGAGAACAAAATTAGCCTCACCTAAGTCCTTTATGTCAAACTGCTTGGTCAACCATAATTTGACCGATGACAATGCCCCAATATCATTGTCAATTAGCAGAATATCATCTACATAGAGCAGTAGAAAAACCACATTCTCATCCTTAATGTGTTTGTAAACACATGGTTCATCCACATTTTGTGAGAATCTATAACTCTTGATCACTTGATCAAATCTTATGTTCCAAGAATGAGAAGCCTGCTTGACTCCATAAATTGACTTCAACAGCTTACAAACCTTACCTTCTTGACCCGTAACCTTGAACCCGTCTGGTTGTTCCATAAAAATGGACTCATTAAGATAGCCATTCAAAAAAGCCGTCTTGATATCCATATGCCAAATCTCGTAGTCGAGAGTGGTAACTATGGACAAGAGAATCTGGATGGACTTAAGCATGGCTACAGGCGAAAAGGTTTCCTCATAATCGATTCCTTCCTTTTGCGTATGACCCTTAGCTACCAGTCTAGCCTTAAAGGTTTCGACCTTTCCATCCACTCCTCTTTTCCTCTTGTAGATCCACTTACACCCTATGGGTTTTACCCCTTCGGGAAGATCCACAAGCTCCCAGACCTGATTAGTCTCCATAGACTTCATCTCTATGTTTATGGCCTCTGTCCAGAGTTTTGAATCAACATCCTCCCTAGCTGTTGCATAAGTATAAGGATCCTTGTCGTGTTCATCCGGTTCAGCCAAGAAGACCTCCCCATTGTACATATACCTCTCAAGTTGACGCCCGATCCTCCCACTACGCCGAAGCTTCTGAGGTTGTTGTTCAGGTTTGTTTGGTTTTTCTACACTGATCGGAACAGTTTCATTCGAAACCTCCGTAGTGATCGGATCACTCCTTAACTCCTCAAGCACCACTTTGCTTCGAGGTTTAAAGTCGTTCATGAACTCTCCTCAAGGAAAGTTGCATTAGTTGAAACCACGACTTTATTTTCTTCTAGGTTATAAAAATAACCCCCTTTAGTCCCTTTTGGATATCCTACAAACACGTAAACTTCTGAACGTGCTTCCAACTTGTTGGGATCCTTAAACAGGACGAGAGCCGGACATCCCCATATGCGAATATGGTTTAAGGATGTCTTCCTACTTGTCCACAACTCGTGAGGAGTTTTAGGGACTGATTTTGAAGGCAAATTGTTCAAAAGATAACATGCAGTTTGTAGTGCATATCCCCAAAAGGATAAAGGCAATGATGAATAACTCATCATAGACCTAATCATGTCCAACAAAGTCCTATTTCTTCTCTCTGCTACACCATTCTGCTGCGGAGTGCCCCGCGCAGTCAAATGTGATAAAATCCCATTCTCTAATAAGTGTTCCAAGAACTCATCAAAAAGGTATTCCCCACCTCGATCCGATTAAAGTGCCTTTATGGGTCTACCCAATTGCTTTTCCACTTCAGCCCAAAACTCCCTAAACTTGTCAAAAGTTTCACTTTTGTGGTGCATCAGGTACACATACCCATATCTAGAGTAATCGTCAATAAAAGTGACAAAGTACTCATACCCTCCTCGTGCCCGGATGTTCATTGGTCCGCAAACATCACTATGCATGAATTCTAGAACCCCTTCAGCCCTATTGCCCTTAGACTTGAATGGTCTTATGGTCATTTTACCCTCCAAACAAGATTCACATTGAGGTATAGATTCCACCTTTAAGTGACGTAAAGGTCCATCCCTTACCAACCTTTGAATCCTATTCAGGTTAATATGACCAACGCGCACATGCCAAAGATAAGTCTTATTAGAGTGAAAAGTTTTAAGTCTTTTAGAGTTATTATCATTTATCTCAGCATTAAGCAATAAGTCCATCTTAGGTTTGATAAAATATAGATTATTTTGCATCCATCTAGAACAGATAAAAGATTTGTTTTTACGAATCACCACTTTATCATTAAAAGAAACAAAGTAGGAGTCTTTAAATAAACAAGCTACAGAAATTAAATTCCTTTTAAATTTAGGAACATAAAAAAAATCTTGCAAAAATAAATTTCTATAATTATCAAAATAAAGATGGATGTCTCCCACTGCTTCTGCTGAGACCAAGGATCCATCGCCCATCCAAAGCATGAAGTCTTTATGCAGCAGACTTCTTGTTTCTTTGAACTCCTGCAGAGAAACACAAAAATGATTAGTTGCACCAGAATCTATGACCCAGATGTCACTAGATTCCTCAACCAAATAAGTTTCTAAATACAGAAGATCACACCTACCTCCTTTGGAAAGGAAGTCCTTGCAATGCTTCTTAATATGTCTGACCTTTCCACAGAAGAAGCACTTAAGTTTCTTTGAGTTCTTCTTCTTCTACTTCTTGCTCTTGGTAGTAGCAGGAATAGAAGACTTCCCGTTCTTGGCCCGTTGCTTCTTTCCATTCTCAGAGTTAGGATTGGAACCAGAAGCAGCTACCATGTTGGCCTCACCACCTACAGAAGACTCCCTGATCAGCAGTTCGAACTCCTATAACTATTTCATCAATTCCGTCAAGGTCATATCCCGTCTATTACTTAAATTAAAAGTAGGTCTAAATGGAATAAATTCCTTAGATAGAATCTAAAAGACCACAGTCATCTGAGTTTCAGCATCGATGTCGGCTCCATAAGTTCGAGCCTCAGTGAGGTAACCCATGAGCAACATCATTTGCTCCTTTACAGATGTCCCCGGCCTCTGTCTATAGTTTAAGAGTTTTTGAAGCGCCCCTTGCCGCTTTGTTATGGCTTGGCCTTCAAACATGTCTTCAAGATTATCCAAGATCTGCTTTGCAGTCTCATAATCCTAATATTGAGCCTACAGCACGTTGTTCATGCAAGGCATAACATAGCAGCGGGCTAGATCATTAGCATCTTTCCAGTGATCATACGCTTGGAATTGCTCATTACTTTAGTCTCCTATAGGCTCAGGAGGACAAGGGGTTGTCAATACATATTTCAATTTCTCAAAGGATAGGACGATATCCAGGTTCCGTTTTCAATCATTATAGTTCTCACCGGTTAATAGGTTTTTGTCAAGTATTGATGATAAAGCGTTTTTAGACATTTTAAATCTACGATAAAGAATCATATACCAAACATAAGCAAACATATAATAATAATTTAGTAAGATAACAATCTTGTAAAAATGATACAAATGTGTTTATGTGTCAAAACCTTGAAAATATCACAACCTTACAACGATAATTCCCAACTAAGAATTCAACAAGCTTTTAGGGGAGTCATGCCAAATTCAATCAGGAATACAGATCCCCTCTTGATTAATATATGCCATCTAGAACCCGTATGATCCAGCATATATTAATAATAATTTCTTTGGCCATTAATTTTATTAACAGAGCTCCTAGGAGAGGTTAATGATAAAATTAACGTGAGTGTATAACAATCATTTCAATGTTTTATCCACGATTTATAATCACCACCTAGGGGTGTGCAACCATAAATCATGCTAAAATACCTTATCCTCTCAGAGATCCAATCGGTACATGATAGAAATCCCTTCCTAGGGGTCGAGACCACCATGTTCTGCCTATGGACCAACGATGGAGGCCTTAGGTTCTCTCTTCGAAAACCTTCTCCCACTCAATCTTTTGAAATCAAGGTTTTATTTTAAGAATATGCATGAACAATTTTAATATGAGCGGCACTTCCTATTCTATATGACATCTTATCAATATACATGGCAAATCATATTATAATGCAGACAAGAAAAGTAATCAAACAAAGCTACAAGCAAAATAATATATAACCGTAATATTATGGCTCCATTCTAGAGAATAGAAAACTAAGATTACAAGAGAATAATCGAGACATATTATCGATTCTTCATCCTTGAATCCTCAAGCTGTATCCTTCTTCATGTAATTCAATCTTCAAGTCTTCAATCTCGTATGAATTGAACACTTTATATTTCCGGTCATATCCAAATTTATTATTTCTCAAAATTGTCCCAAAAATAAAATTAAAACTGCATCAGAAAAACTGCACCTTTTTTGGAAATTTTCCAACTCTCAATCGGTAGGCCGATCTGGGTGATCGGCCTGCCGGTCATGTTTCATCAGCCTGCCGATCTGGAAGATCGGCTTGCCGGCTCATGAAAGTTCGGTCTGTCGCCAGAGCCATCTGATTTTTGCCCCACTAACGGCCTACCGAACCATAACTCTGGCCTGCCGATCTGCGACCATCGGCCTGCGGAACTATGAGGTTCGGCATGCCAACCGAGTAGAAATCTCCATTCCAGAAAATTCAATTTTAAATGCAATTTATCAATTTTATTTTCAACAATTCAAAAACATAAAATTAGAGACTCAAGAAATACCTTAAAGCATCATCATCAATCTTCTAGATCCGTCTTATCTGAATAATTATTTAATTACAAAATTCTTACAAATTTAAAAACTAAATAATAATTCCTAAACGGATATGATAGTCCGCCATCTAATTACATGAAAAAAAACTAGATACACATTCTAACCTTTAAGGAACCATAACCGGTATAAATTAATTAATTAATAAATAATTAAATAACGATTTAATCAACAATAATTAATTAATAAACATTCACCACATAATCCATGACAACAACATATATAATATATAGAAACCTAGAGTGCCAACTCTCTTTAAAATTAAATTCAAGCATAGGAGAGATTAAGATTACTAAATTTATACATATAACATGATCACAAACTCGTAAATTTATGTAAAAACCATGGCTCTGATACCAATTGTTGGAAAAAGAGTGCGCAGCAGAATTTTAAAAATTTTATATTAGAGTAATTTTTAAATCCCAAGTTTGACATGCTATATATATAAATTAACCAGATCTTACTAACCTTTGTGTGCTGAAGAACCTTCGTAATTTGTGAAGAGAAATAACGTTCCAAAAGAGCCTCAACCAACTGGTCTTCTTTGCTATTCTCTATCCATGATCGGAGTGAGTGTGGGCTCACACGTATAGCTCTTCCACTGGTGACTCTCCTCCAACCAATCGAGAGAACCCAAAGCAAGTGTTCGTGATTTGTGAATAAAAGCTCTTGGGGAGTTTTTTAGATTCTCACCAATAGAGTATCACTCTTAATCTCTTAATTAATCTAAGTAACCTGTCAGAATCACTCCCTATTTATAGAGGTTGGTCCTAGGGTGAGTCCTTATCAGATTAAGTCTCAAAACTCGGATCAGAATCAAATTCAGATCAATATCTGATAAGATCCACGTGGAAACGTGTGATCTTATCCTTTGTTGATCGGCAGGCCGAACCACTTGATCGGCAGGCCAAACGGGTCCCATCGGCAGACCGAACACGTCCATCGGCAGGCCGAACGATTGAATAAAAAATTTCACGAAGCTTTTATTTTCCACCCGAGATTCTAGAGGATAAAGTCTCAGTTTTAATTCAAATAACCCAATAGAGAAGTTATTTGATCAAAACAACTTTATCTAGATAATCTCTAAGAAAATAAATCAATTCCCAATAATTCTACAAGTTTATCCTAATCTAATTTATCCAAAATTAAATCAACCGATAAACGAACAAGAATTATCCGATCCCAATAATTCAACAAGTTTAACTTGAATAAATTTTATCACAAAATTAATTCAACCGATAAACAGTCATGAATTATTTGATTCTTCCAAATTTCAACCAATCTGATAAATCTGACATAAGTCACCAATTATTGGAAAAGCACACCTTGTCATTACAGGATATTGTGAGCTAGCAAAGGGGACCAAATGGACCTACATAGTTCAAGCTCCTGATAATTATGAAACCCAATATCCTAGATATACATTTCATAATTATCAACGCCAACGCTGCTCCACTAAAAGCTTGGAGTTGCACCCTCGAACTACATAAAATTATGAAGCCTGTATAGCTAAGTCTCCATGACATACATAGTGTATCGTATCCCTATGTGATAATCCATAATCGGCTTAAGGACAAGTTCTGTCTTACCTTCCCGATTATTTTTATCTTACGTTCCATCATCTCACCATCAGAAAACTTACCATCCAAAGACAGTATACCATTCTGTTACACTTATGTATCCAAATGGTTGAGCGCTCCAATTTTTCAATTACAGGATAACGCATATAAGAGGATATCATTACTCCTAAAGAGGAGCTATGGATTCCATATCTATGAATAACAAGTCTACACCATCAAGAGTCATGCCCCCAACATACCGGCATGCATACCACTATTAAGATGTGGGTGTCACCCTTTGGTACATCAAAAGACACAAGTTAAGACAACGGGCCCACTATTCATCTCAGGATTAAGATACAACACAAATGATTGTCTAAAGTGAATCGATTTGCCAAGACAGAATTATTAATCCAAATCAATTCACTTTATGTCCCGATCCAACACATCGTCACCTATGACAACATGCCAATGTTTCTATTCACGGAGTCCTCCTCCGATGGTTAAGACAAACTATCTCCCAAAAGGGATATAGACAACATAAGAATCTTTGCATGAATAAAGTGCTCAACTTTATTCCCTCCATTGCGGATCGTATGATTTAGACCATCACCTTAAGAATCGTGTCTTCTGCATAATCCGTCCATCATATGCCCAATTCTTAAGGTTTAGACCGACAGTCTTAGACTATTGTTTGCTTAACATACATTCAACAAATATGAACGTAAAGAGGACAAGATTTGGTATATAAATAATGAATAAATTCTTTATTGATAAAAATGTCTCCAAAAACTTATTACATTTTTACTCCTTAGGGCATACATGTCTAACAATCTGTACTCATCCAATTCATACATAGTGAAGAACAGTGGATGTAGCTCTCATTATAGAGTGAATCACTATAAATCTCTATGTGTGGTATCATTTATTTTTCCAGTATTGTTTAATTTTTCTCAGTTCTATCTTAATTTATTTTCTGTAACTATTTTAACGACGTTCTTTGAAGCTAAACATATCCTAACAACAGTGATTTGAGGGCCCAAACTTATAAACAGTAAAATATTAAATTGATCTAACACATATTTAATTGTAGATCTAGCGTCTATACCCACTGTGGGGCCTTCAGATCGCCAACTCGAGGATCTTCAAGCTTGATCACCAAACATGGCATGCAATCCAAACAACCAACACACGCTCAACACTCTGAGCAAAGAGACTAAGGCTATCCCTTAAGGAGACCAACAGATGGAAGCCTTTTGCAACCGAAGTGGAAACCTTGAAGAAGATGCTTCGGGATTAGGCCATGTGCTCCCAAGAACGCGACAGACAATTGGAGCAACTTAGTAGCAAAAACTTGGCTCTAAGGAGCCAAATCAGCTACCAAAACTCCTAGATAGCATCCTATTCATATTACTAACCATATTATGGGTATTCGACATTCACAGTCACAACGACAGTACAATGGCAATTTTAGACACCACAGCCGGTCAAGTAGCAGTCCTTTTTCAGCCTCGTCAGGAAGATGCAACCCATGTGCACCACTCCAACACCAACGCCAACGACTATGACCACATCAACACCATAAAACAAGGCACCACCGGCGCAACAACGACAAGCGCTTAGCATGGCATGAATTAATAGAGCCCCAGGTAATTGAAGAACATGAAAAGACTGTCGAACCAAACATTCAACTAGGGGCTACCCAAATGCCGACCTTACTGACCATTGAGTCAATTTAATAGATGATGAAGGACATGCTCGAATAGAATACTAAACTTGGTCGAAAAGAAGATCGACCAAAGAGTCTCGAAGGCAATAAGCAAAAACCTAGTGCTAGATGACATCTCAAAGAATATTTGAGAAACTCCATTCATGAGGAGGATTACTTCGATCATCCCTTCCAAGTATGGTAACCTCGTGTTCGCTCGCTTCGACGGAACATTAGATCTAAAGGATCACCTCCTGTAGTGTAAGAATGTCGTTAGTGTAACAAACATTCCAGACTCGATCCTAGACGAGATGGTGGGCAAGCAATTCATGCAAAGTTTGAGGGGGCTAGCCCTTTGATGGTTTAGCAACTTGCCTGTTGGAACAATCGACAGCTTTAAAGAATTGGCAAATTCTTTTGTCAAAGCCTACTTAATACATATCAGGACTGGTAAGATGACTAAAGATCTTTATTTAGTTATACAGAGTCCAGGCAAATTGTTACGGGCCTATATCAAATGATTAAGTAAAGCTATCTTTGAAATCTCATATTTGAAGGATGGAACAGCTTGAGAAGCTTTGAAAAAGGGACTCCTACATAAATCTTTGTTCAAAAGCAGCATCTGCTCTAAATATTCTCAGACCATCTAGGAGGTGTTGAACAGAGCAAAATGATGGATTATTCTAGAAGAAGAAAATGAATGATGCGAATAAAAACTTGCCAGGAATAGGGAACATAATAGGTAGGTTGAGAGACAGCAAAAAACTCAATCAAATCAAAAGGGATGAATAAGGACACCACCATAAAGGGAATAGAGGAAGAAAGAGGAGCAAAAGCCATAAGCCAGGGGCAAACCACTGTCGTTGTCGCCATCAAAGTACACCCTAAACATATCCCTGACTGAGTTGATTGCATAGCTAGAAGGAAATGATTATGTCAGGTGGCCAAACAAGATGGCCGTGAGTCAATCCTATGACCATACGAAATACTACAAATTCCATTGGGATACAAGACACCTAACGATCGATTGCAAAACCTTGTAATCAGAGATCATGGAATTATTGAAGAAAAGGACATTTGATGGAATACTTATCCAAACGAGGAAAACAGATCTATGGACTAGACCGTGAGTGAGGTGGATCGAGAGGCCATCCAATTCAAGAGACGATGCCACCACCACCAACAGTGAAGAAAGTAATCAAAGTCATTTGTGGGGGCTCCATTTTTAGTAGTGATTCTATTAACCAGATGAAGGCTCACCAACAAATGGTGAGCCAAGCAAGTACAAGTTCAATAATTAAGGAGTACGGCAAGCACACGATTTCATTTTGAAGCAACGAAGCATCAAGGCTTGACAGACCACACAACAATGCCCTAGTTATTAAACTTAACATTGCTAATTGCAAAATAGGGAGAATACTCATCGATAATGGGAGCTCAGCTGACATTTTGTTTCTCTTAACGCTAAAAGAAATAGACATTGATGAGAAAGAGATAGAAAAATCTACTACGATGTTGGTAGGTTTTAATAGAGAAGTGACCACAGTGTTGGGAAAGATTAAACAGCCCGTTTCTACCACCGAAGGAAATAGGATGACAAGTTTCCTAGTCATGGATTGCCCTTCCGGATACAACATCATCCTCAAATGACCATGGATACATGTGATGAAGGTTGTCCCATCCACTTTCCACCAACGAATTAGATTTCTAACGAAGCAAGGAGTTTGAGAAATCCTCAAAAATCAATAAGTAGTAAGGAGCTACTATACCACCGCCATGAAGCAGAAAAAACTTTATAGCAATTATAGGAGAAACTATCAAATGAGTCAAGTAACTAGGAATGCGGCGAACCAATATTAGAACAACTTGATGAAGTCCAAATCGATCTAGAAAATAAGTGGAGAACAGTTTACATTGGCTTGCAACTTGACCCAAAGATAAAATCCACAATAGTTGAGTTTTTGAAAGCTAACAAGGATTGTTTTGCATAGTCTCATGCAGATATAACAAGGATCGACCCAAGCATAATTTTGCACTAGCTTAATGTCGACCCTAACCATCAACCAGTGCGACAAAAGAGGAGGAGACTTAGAGTCTAATGGAACAACATTGTGAAAAAAGAAGTGAGGCAACTGCTAGAAGCTAGATTCATCCGTCCTGTTCAATACCCTAATTGGCTAGCTAATGTAGTGATCATGAAGAAGAAAAATAGGAAGTGGAAAATGTATGTAGACTTCACTGATTTTAAATAAAGCCTGCCTTAAAGATAGCTACCCGTTACCTTACATCAATCGCCTTGTCGATGCAATTGTCGGCCAGGAAATCTTAAGTTTTCTTGATGCTATCTCCAGCTACAATCAAATCCTCCAACACCTTAAAGATCAAGAAAAGACCACTTTCATCATAGAGCAAGGGATCTTTTGCTTCAAGGTTATGCCTTTTGGGCTGAAAATGTAGGAGTGGCATGTCAGAGGTTGGTCAACATGATGTTTCAAGAACAAATAGGTAAAAACATGGAAGTTTATATTGACGATATGTTGGTGAAATCATTGCAGGCGAACCTACATATGCAACATCTTTAAGAATGCTTTGATATACTCCGAAGATATAACATGAAGCTAAACCCTAAAAAATGCACCTTTATTGTTGCCAATGGAATGTTCTTGGGATATCTCATTACGAGGTGAGGAATCAAGGTAAACCCAGGCCAGATAAGAGTGTTTTAGCCAATGCCATCCCCAAGAACTAAGTGTAAGATCTAGAAACTCACGAGGCGAGTCACCGCTCTGAGTCGATTTATAGCTCGTCGTCAGATAGATGCCTCCCTTTATTCTAACTGTTAAAGAAGAACACGAAATTCGAGTGTAATGATTAATGCAAGCAGGAGTTTCAAGAGCTAAAGAGGCACCTCTCTATGCCATCCATGTTATTAAAACCCAAAGATGGGTAGCCACTCTATCTTTACTTGGTGATCTCAAAGACCGAAGTTAGCTCAACATTGATCAGGGAAGAAGATTCAAT
The DNA here is from genome assembly GCA_025403435.1 of Artocarpus heterophyllus. Lineage (NCBI taxonomy): Eukaryota > Viridiplantae > Streptophyta > Magnoliopsida > Rosales > Moraceae > Artocarpus > Artocarpus heterophyllus. The sequence goes on from JAJQZP010000037.1 coordinate 2,219,319, forward strand.
TCAAAAGCACATTTTCTTTGTAAGCCACATGATGTTGGAAGCAGAGATGAGGTACTTCATTGTTGAAAAGCTTGCCCTTATGCTTGTCGTATCAGCTCAAAAACTATGACCTTAATTCCAAGGTCATATGATCGTTGTGTTATTGTCCTATATGATGCACACTATTTTACACAAGCCAGACGTATCTGGAAGGCTAACAAAATAGGTTGTTTAGCTCACCAAGTTCGACATCGAATACAAGCCTCGAACAGCATTGAAAGCATAAGTACTAGCGAACTTTGTTGTAGAGCTCACATACGAAAAGCATGACAACGAACCTAGAAAGTGGAGTATGCAGGTATATGGAGCCAGCAACTAAAAATGATCAGGAATCGGGATACTGCTATGACCACCAATGGGCAAAGAGGTAAAAAAAAAATTTGGATTGGGTTTCAAGGCCATGAATAACGAAGCTAAATGTGAGGCCATGATTGCCGGCTTGAGATTTGCAATAGTATGGGGGGCTGCCAAGCTTGTTGAAGAAAGTGATTTAACTCTGGTTGTTAATCAAATTACTAGGGAGTATGAAGCATGGGATGAGAAGATGATTTCTTATTGAAACTAGTAAACAATCTCAAGGCCTAGTTCGATAATTTGAAGTGAAGCACGTGCCTCGCTAAGCAAACTACAGAGTGGACATACTCACCAACATTGGATCGTCAATCGAAGTAAAGGAAAAAAAAAGTTATTCCCTTAGAAAGCATTGAGCACTTGAGCATTGAATCAGTAGAAGAAACAAATTACATGGACCCAAGAGATGATTGGGGAACACCCATCGAGATGTACATAAGCGATGGATGGCTACCTAATGATAAGCAGATTACGAAAAAGATCAAAGTTTAAGCTACAAGGTACTGTCTAATAGATAGGAAGCTCTATAGACAATCCATGGTGGGACCTTATGTCTATTGCCTTAGAGGAGACGAGACCGGAAAAGTCATCTGGGAAGTGTACAAGGACTCATGTGACAACCACATAGGACGAAGATCCTTATGCAACAAAATCAAGAGGCAGGGTTATTATTGGCCAACCATGCAAAGCGACTCGGAGAACTTCACCAAGAAATGTGATAGTTCCTAGAGGCATACGCCAGCTATTCATCAACCTGATGAAGAACTCTCAATGATCAGCTCACCATAGCCATTTATGAAGTATTCGATGGACGTCTTCAGACCCTTCCCTCTAGCTTCAGGACAAGTAAAGTATCTTCTCGTCTTTACAGATTACTTTTCTAAATGGGTCAAAGTTGAAGCTTTTGTAGATATTAAAGAATGAGATGTCAAGAGATTCATTTGGAGAAATATTATTTGTCGATTCGAAGTGCCAAAGGAGATCATCACTGATAATGGCTCGTAGTTCATATTTGCATCCTTCAAAAAGTTCTGCTACGACTGGGACATTGTTTTAAGCTTCTCCATACCCAAGTACCCACAAGGAACAGACAAGTAGAAGCGACAAACAAAATGATCATCAAGCACTTAAAGAAAAAGTTGGATGCTAGAAAAGGATGCTGGTTGAAGAACTTTCGATGGTTCTATGGGCTTCTGAACGACACCAAGGCGTGCAACTAGCGAATCTCCCTTTTCCTTTGTATATGGCACTGACGTAGTCATCCTAACAAAAATGATCACTCGAAACCTTTGGGTCGATTATTCGCTCCTTAACAAAGAAGTGAATGAAGAGATGATGCGAGACATGATGGACTTGATAGATGAAAAAAGGGAGAATGCACTTTATTGCCTTGGGTATTATCAGCAAGTTGCTGCTAGGTACTACAACAAAAATGTCAGAATTAAAAAATTCAAGGTACGGGACCATGTGCTTCGAAGAGTTTTTCAAAATACAAGAGAAGCCAATACTGGGAAATTGTCGGCTAACTATGAAGGTCCATATCGAATCTGAGCTATTGTACTCAATAAGGTTTACAAGTTAGAAAAATATGATGGAACAATTATCAGCAAGGGTTGGAATGTTCATCACTTGTGCAAGTACTTTGTGTAACCAAACTAAATAATTCTCTCTTTTTTTTAGGCTTTTCATTACGTCATTCGAGTTGATTCATAGTAGGTTACTCTTCAACATAATTTGCGAATGATGAATAGACAACTTTAACAATGGTTGTAACATGTTTAGGCTTGTAAATTGAACTACATCTGGCTTGATCCCTACACATAAGTATGTCAGAAGCTCGTATACTATGAACAAGTGCAACTACTTTATCAATACATCAACCATTTTGCTCATGAAGTAGCCATCTAGTCACTAGACTCGATTGACTCATCCTAAGTCTAATCCAAAATCGCCATCTTCATGGCTTGCCATCATCATGGCTTCCTATTAAGTCCCAACACTAGACTCGATAGACTTGTTCTGAGTCAGATGGCACGCCATCATCATGGCTTCTCATTACATCCTACACTAGACTCGACAACTCGTCCAGAGTTTGATCCACAATTGCCATTTTCACAGCTTGCCATCCTTATGACTCATTACATCCGACATTGGGCTAGATCGATTTATTCGAAGTTTGATTCAAAAACTTCATATGGATATTCAATTAACTAATCCCATGTTCGATTTAACATTGCAATATGATTAGCTAAGTTTAAATAAACCTTTATTTGGCTCACATGCTTAATTTTTGATTTACTAAACCATCCTAAATGGTTTAAATATTGAGCCAATTTCATTGAGGCTCGATTTAAATTAGAATAGTTCTAATAACTACTTAATTTCAAAAATATCAAAGCCTATTAATTCTTGATGAATAAGTGATAGCCTAACGAATTCAAAGTTTAATTATTTTTAATGAACTAAAACTTTGAAGGGGGATTAATACAAAAACATGATAGTAAAAGCAAAGCAAATATTAATTTAATTTGTTTAACATAAGCTATTTTATACAATGCTAGAAGATGTTCTAAAAAAAAAGTCTTCTATTCATCTAATTTGTTTTGGTTGAAGGATTCATAATGGTATACTCATTTGCTAGTGAAGGCTCCACCTCAGTAATATTTGGAGCTGAAGATGGTTCGACCAGAGCAGAATTGTTAATTGTAGCAGTTGCTTTGACTCCTTGAACTTTAGAATCATTTGGAGCTAGAAGCTCCTCAAGCTTTGCGATTTCAACATCGATGTCAACAAGTTGGAGTTGGCCAGCCTTATACTCTTTCAATGTCTCTAGCCTCATCCTAATGGACGATTTGCAATAGACATCAAGAAATGCCTCCCTGAGCTCTTCCAACTCTACGTTTTTCTTCTTCACCTCTTTCATCAAAATTTTACTTGTCTGAGGATTAAAGTCGATTCATTCCTAAGCCAAGAAAAAGACTTTCCCCCAAAGTTGTTCTCGTCAAAAGTGAAGTTGAAACTTCTTGTCGCGTTTAGTGCTAACTTTTTGTCCTGAAGGATACTCACGTCCTTAGAAATGTTGAGAACTTTATTAGCAACTACTATGTTGATGTCCTTGTCGCCTTTGGAAGCCTTGACTATTTTCCTTTTCTTGAGCAACTGGTTCGCTTGCCTCACCTTTCTTTTTCTTCTTAGCTATAACTACTCTTGCTGTAGCCTTTCTCTTCATCGTATCCTCAAATGAAAGGAGGGAGATCTTCATTAATGACAATGCAGCTTCTACGAGAAGAGCAACTTTGTCAGAGAGTAGAGTAATCAATTTCAACAGACCGAACAACCGCTGAGGTGCACAGTGACAAACAAAGATCCAATTGACTCATTTTAGAAAGCGAATAGGAAAACTTGTAGGGATTTCTCTAAACCTTTTCCAAAGTGAAGATTTACCAAGTTGATCAAGATGAGAAATTTCTACTCAGGTACGTCCTTCTAGGGCAGTCAGAGCGTCGAGCCTCTTGCAAAATCTTTCTCCAATTGGAGCTGGATGGTTCAACTCATAATCTATCAAGGAACAAAAGATGCAAGGATTAGTTGGAATTACTACTTAAAATATATACAAGTATTAGTACTCACTAATATGACCAAACGTAAATAGAAATGGAAATTGAGTAGTCAGTTCCATTGAATCATAGTTGATAGACATGAAGAAATATCTTTTTTCCCAATGCCTATCCACATTAACAAAATCAACGATGAGTCGCTTCGACTGCCAATAAACAAAGTAAAAACGCCATCCGTTCTTGTTGTTGGGCTTCAAGTAATAGCACCGGAGGAAGTCATGGATATTGAAATCGATGCTGACCACTTCGATCAGCACTATCAAAGTGATGAATAATCACATCCCATTTGGCATAAGTTGTGTTATTGAAATCTAGTAATGAAATATGACTTCGAGCATGAATTTTGGAATTGGTAATCGAAACCCCAGTTTAAACCATTTAGTATATATACACAACCAGCCCTTCTTTTGTGTGTCCGCTCACTCACCAAGATAAGGGAGTCGAATATCGATAGAAGAAAGGATTCCATACTTGGTTCTAATGGTCGATAGGTCCTCCTCCCTAAGAGTCGATTATGGATTTTTCAAAAAGTAAGAAACTCCCTTTGTAGGTGAGGAGTATTTTTTCCTTTCAAGCAATTCAATTTGCTCGATTTGATTCGAAGGACCCGTTGTTCTATTTCTTTTTTCTGTAGTGCTCTCTTTTGCTTCCTTGCTAGTTCCAACACCACCGACTATGGAAGCCCATTTGACTTTTGACTGCTCCAACAGCCACTTGCCAATCTCCTTGTCGTCGTCACTTGACAAGGGATCACAACCTTTGCTTAAACTTGAACTAATGTCTATTGCCTTTGACATTTATGTTACAAACCAAATTCTAAAGGAGATTTAGGTTTATGAAGATCTAAGGCTAAAGTTTCTCAAATCTGAAGAGTTTCGAAGGAGTTCTTAAGAGTTTGAACTTGTAAGAGCCAAACAAGATTAAAAACTATATATTTTCTTGGAAAATGGGTTGAAAATGATGCTAAAATGATTGAAACAACAAAATAAACAGACCTATGGAAAGGAAACTGCAAGAAAATCAGACAAGAGAAAGGAAATCTTGCTTGGAAATCACAAGAAAGCTCAAGAAAGTAGAGGAAAATTGACTGAGTTCAAAGAAAGTTTGAGACAAATGGAGAAGAGAGAGAAAGTGAGCATATATATAGTCTAAAGGAAAATGATCAATAGCTTGGATCAATTTTTAGGGAGCTGATTTGACAGATAGGATTACCCTTCTTTTCAAATTCCTGCTCAAACTAAGGCGTTGTCTTTTTGGTTCAAGTTTAGACGTCAACACTACAAAGATATTTTGGGATCTTCTAATTACATTATGACACGTGTTATGGGTAGTTAAGTATCGCAACTTCCCAAGGATGGGTGATGATTATAGTGTGATACTAAAGCTTCAACCAAAGTGATGTGTTATCAAAATAAAGCTTGAGATTTGCTTTTAATTCACTCCTTAGCCGATTAGACTGACTAAGGAGTAGGTGGCTAATTGTTGGGATATGATTTAGTCAGGCCCAAATCGTTCATTAAGCCCTAAATCGAGGATTCTAAATTTCAATTATAGTAATCAAGCCCAACAAGATTGTTCGATTCGAGTTAGTTTGGCGTGAGAAGCACCATTTATCAAGTACTTAAATGGGTTGAGGCTTCAATCGAGTTGATTGATTATAAATGAATCATAATTCATTCATTCGCCTTTTAACATCTATTGTCATTGCAGGTTTGTCCAAGTGTTGACTTGACAGAATCGATGTACACGATCTGACAGTTATAAGAGAAAACATGAGCCACGAACTGAGACGTGGAAAAAGCCCAATTTTTACGACCTATCACAAATCGACACGTGTCTTACTATTACTACTATTATCCATAATATCATCCCCACTTTCTATTAGTTGAGAGCCACGATTTTTCCTTATTCTCTATATAAGGGGAATGACATCTTCATTTAGAGGACACGAGAGAAAAGACTTATAGAAACTCTACAAGAATTTCTCCTCATTTACATATCGTCTATTCTAGCATCTTTGTAATCTGTACTTATCCAATTCATCCATAATGAAGAGCAGTGGACGTAGCTCCTAGAGTAAACCACTATAAATCTCTGTGTATGGTATCATTTATTTTTTTAGTATTGTTTACTTTTTCTCAGCTCTGTTTTAATATATTTTTTGTAACTATGGTGTTCTTTGTAGCTAAATAGATCCTTACAATGACAATTTGAGGGTACAAACTTATAAATAGTAAAATATTTAATTGATCTAACACATTTATATTTAATTGTAGATCCAACGTCTATAGTCATCTCTCTACCAAGTCTAACCTCTCTCGAAGAACTTCTTGTTCGCTTTCAAGGTGTGCTCTAATGATGTTGCTCTCCCACCGCCGGCATCTCTTGTCACTTCTTCGCATCATTCCTCTTTACTACATCATTGCTTGCATCTTTTAAGGCAACTTAAATCTAGGGTTTGCAATTTTCTAACAATGTTTGGTTTTCTGCTCTCTACTGGTTATGATTGAAGATTCTCTTCTTACAGACTCTATCATCACCAACTGTGCTTGCTCCCAGTCGCCACCCGTCCCCTCTGGCAACTGCTTGTCATCCCTTGCCACTCCTCCACCACTCTAGCTGTCTCTGTTTCCATCATTGCAGGTTCATCCATAGCTTTTATTTTGGTGTTGGTTTTAGATTTTTTATCAATTTTCTTTTGCTGATTTAAGTTTTTTTTTTCTTTTCGTTAAAATTGATTTTAGATTGTTTTTACATTTCAAAAATTGATTAAGAGTGAAGATTGTTAACGTTTTTTACAAGAGATATGCAAGTGATTATAGATTATTGACTGTACTTTCAGATTCAAGCTTCTTGGATGGGGTAGCAAATATTACCTCTATAGATCTGTTTTTATGATATATACATGTTTTTAATTGTAATTGTTCTTCTTATTAGGCCTTGGTAGTAAAAAATTAACTCATGCTCATATATTTTCTTTTGTTCAATTTTTGTCTATTAAAATGCCTAGCTTAAGTTAATTCATATATTATTTTAGCTTGTGTGTTAAGTTTATGAAATAGTATGCAAACAACTAATAATTTTGGGTTGATGTTCCATTTGTAATATGAAAAAGAAAAAAATTCCCTAATGTGATTTAAGATGGGCTAAGTTGGATTTTTTGACCATGTGATAAAAGCAATTGTTAATGTTTGAGTAATCATGAAATATAGATGATTGATGCTGATTGTCTGGGCATGATTTTACATTTCAATATCTTGTTATTCCTTTGATTTACTTTTGCAATTTAGTTGGTCGAGAACAAATACACTCAAGATCATTCCCTATAGCAAATTAAGAGAGGTATATACTTTTGTAATTTTCCAATTCAAATTAGTATTTTTATTTTTTAAATCATTGCTTTAACTCAAATGTTTGCTTATTAATTTTGTATGTTTTTCATCAGTGTCTTACTTTACTTTCCATTTTGAGCTTCAATATATGGACTAGTAATGTGTAGGCAAGTTTTTTAGCTTATTTCTTTGTTTTAATTTTGTTTTTCTTGGAAATCTTAAAAGGGTGAAATAGTTGAAAACTTCTGAAGAGTACTTGGAGGTTGGATTTAGAGACATCATTTAAGACTTAAGAAGATATGTTTTATGAACTTAGACTTTTTGACATTTGGATATGAACATTTGGATGTTTGGTTATGTTTTGAATTTTGGTTTGGATATGTTGTATGTTTGAAACTTAGTTTGAGTTGAGATATTTTAGGTCTTTGTAATTTTTTTTAATTTTCAGTAATTGGGTCATAATCGTGTCATATACGTGTTTTTTTATTGTGTTAATCATGTCGTGTCTTGTTAGACATGCCACATGCGATTTCTGTTTGTGTTTAAGTTTTTAGCATGTTTATTAATTGTGTCATGTTTATTAATTGTGTAATGTTCATGTTCAAACGAATTGTGTCATACTGTAATCGTGTTGGCCTAAACACGACATACGAACATGAATTTCTAGCCCTAATTCTATGTATACTATTATATTACATTATTTTTTATAACAACAAGAGCTTTGACTTATTTAATCAAATAAGTTTAAAAGCTCTTTTTATGCACTATTCAAATACTGATTAAAAAGCTCTAATTTATGCTTCTCTTTTTCTATTGCTTAAAAGTAAAAGCAAAACCTATCTCAATCCCAAATGGGCCCGTAATTCGAACTAACAGAACTTGTTTTGTTACAACTCTTACAAAATTTAAATTATTTTAATGTTTTAGATTCGATTGTCCATTCTACTTATGTTTGCAAATGAGCTATTCATTTATAGACAATCACATAGAATGCCCCCCAAATGCTACCCTTTATCAAGATTGTCCTCCTCTTTTTGACTTTTCAAAACTGCCTTTTTTATTTTATTTTTTAAAATACTAAACAAAAAATTACTATTCTATACATTATAATTCAGTTTCAAAATTTTTAGAAACCCTAATTGTGTTCCTTTCTCTCTCCTCCCACATACTCTTTCTCTTTGAGCCTCCCATGTTCTCTTTCTCCTTTCTTTCTCTCTTCTTGCTATCTTCTAAGCCTCCCCCCTCGCTCCTTCCCTGCCTTTTTCCTTGACATCTCCCCTCTCCCTTCTCGTGAATCTTTTCGCGGTAGCTCTCTCCTTGTGCAAATCTCCACTGTCAATCTGGTCATTGTTCGTCGAGTAAGCATTGGTGTGATCGCCCGTCGTTGGACTTCATCTAAGACTGTACAACAACCAGCACATGTAGATCATGAAGACGTTGCTCTGCTCGTCGAGTTTGCAATGATATCGAGACGCAACGATAAAGATCTTGCGCATCCATGGCCTTCACTTTCCGCTGCTATGGAGATCTACGATAGTCTTGTGTCAAATGGCGATGGCAATGGATTTGCGTCGGCAGGACGAGATCTATAGATTTGTAGCCACCTTTTGCCAATTTTATTTTCCTTTTTTTTTTTAGATCTTGTAATATGATTTGTGTTTTGTTTCGTGATTTTTTTTGTGTTTTTTGTTTGTGCACTCTGTTTTTTTTTTTTTTTTTTTTGTGAATCTTGTGATTTCTCACATGTTTTGGTGAGAAAATCCGAGGAATTTTATTTATAAGATATCGACAATTGAAAACTTTAATGTTAATTCTTTTGCTTGCAGTTTTAGAATTGTAGATCTATTTTTGTTTTTGTTTTTGTTTTTTGGGTAAGTTTTGGCGAGTTCTGATGAGTTCTATGATAGAATCTAGTGGGTTTTGTGTGTTGGAAAAATAGTATGTAGTGGAAATTAAAAAAAATTTATACCAGAGTGTTTTTCAAAATACAAGTTTTACACTCTATATACATAAATTAACCAAATCTTACTAACCTTGTTTGTTGAAGAGCATCTACAATCGATGAAGAAAAGAACGTTTTAGAAGAGCCTTAACTAATTGGTCTTCTTTGCTATTCTCTATCCACGATCAGAGTGTGTGTAGGCACACGTAGTATAGCTCTTCCCCATTGATTCTTCTTTTTACCAATTGAGAAATACCTAAAACTACCGTTCATGATTTGTGAACAATAGCTCTTTAGGAGAGTTTTAGAGACTCATAGTATAGAGTACTTGCTCTTGATCTCTCAACTAAGCTCTATAATTGTGAAATCTCACTCCTTATTTATAGAGGTTAGACCCAGGGGTTAGTCCTTATCAGACAAGGCCTCAAAATTTGAATCTGGATCAATATCTGATAAAAATCGTGTAAAAACACGTGATTAGATTATGATTCAGTCAGTAGGCCGAACTGGCAGAGCAGCTGACCGAACTTACTCCATCGACAGACCAAACTTGAAAATCAGCATGTCAAACTTACTATAAATGATCTATAAGAATCTTTTATTTCCCACCGAAGATTCTTTGAATAGAGCCTTAGTTTTAATTCAAATAATCCGATAAAGAAGTTATTTGATTAAAATAACCAAATCTAGATAATCTCTAAGAAAATAGATATTTTGGATAATTCAACGAGCTTATCTTGAATTAATTTTTTACAAATTAATTCAACCGATAAGCAGACATGAATTATCTGACCCTATCAAATTTTAGCCAATCCAATAATTTAACATAAGTCACCAATTTATTGGAAAAGCATGCCGTATTGTTATAGGATTTATTATGAGCTATCAAAGGGGACCTGGTGGACCTATATAGTTCAAGCTCCTGATAATTATGAAACCCAATATTTTAGATATATTTAATAATTATCAACTCTAACGCTACTCCACTAAAAGCTTAGAGCTACACTCTCGAACTATATAAAATTACAAAGCCCAAATAGCTAAGTATCCATGACATATCATAATGTATCGTATCACCATAGGATATCCATAATCGGCTTAAGGATAAATTCTGTCTTACTTTCTAGATTATTTTTCTCTTATGTTCCATTATCTCACCATCGGAAAACTTACCATCCAAAGACAGTATACCATTTGGTTACACATGTATATCCAAATGATTGAGCGCTTCAGTCTTCCAATTACAGGATAACATATATAAGAGGATATCATCGACTCCTAAAGAGGAGCTATAGATTCCATATTTATGAATAACAAGTCTATGCTATCTAGAGTCATGTCTCCAACATACTAATATGCGTACCAACATAAATTGTGGATGTTACCTTTTGGTACATCAAAAGACATAAGTCAAGACAATGGGCTCACTATTCATGTTAGGATAAGATACAACACATATGATTGTCTAAAGTGAATTGATTTGCCTAGACAGAATTATTAATCCAAATCAATTACACTTTATGTCCCGATCTAATGCACCATCACCTATGACAATGCACCAGTGTTTCTATTTATGGAGTCTACCTCCAATGTCCAAGACAAATCATCTCCCATTAGGGATATAGACAACATAACAATCTTTGCATGAATAAAGCACCCAACTTTATTCCCTCAGTTACGGAACTTATGATTTAGTCCATCATTTTTAGAATCATGTCTTCCACATAATCTGTCCATCATATGCCTAATTCTAAAGGTTTAGACAGATAACCTCAAATTTTTGTTTGCTTATCATACATCCAACAAATATGAACACAAAGAAGACAACTATTTGGTATATGAATAATAAATAAACTCTTTATTAATAAAAACGTCTCCAAAAATATATTACTTTTTTACTTCTTAGGGCATACATGTCTAATAATCTCCCACTTGCACTAAATGAGTAAATATGACAAATCCCACATCTCCATAGCTTCCACATGCCTCACGAAAACTCTTGCAGTTAGTGCCTTCGTGAATGAATCAGCTAAATTATTGTCGGATATGATTTTGTATACAGCAACATGCTCGCCCTCAATGAAGTCCTTTATCACATGATACTTTCGATCAATATGCTTACTCTTCTTGTGAAATCTTGGTTCCTTAGCATTAGCTATCACCGTAATGTTATCACAATACAGCGATACTGCTTTATCCATACCCAAAACTACCCCAAGATCCCCAAGGAACTTATGGAGCCACACTGCTTCTTTTGAAGCATCACTAGCTGCCACATACTCAGCCACTATTGTTGAATTCAAAGTGCAATCTTGCTTGACACTTCTCCAAAGAATGGCACCGCCGCCCAAAGTAAACACAAAACCCAAAGTCAATCATCTCAAATCTAGACAGGATTGGAAATCTGAGTCAGTGTATCCTAGAGTTGTTAAATCCTCACCTGAATACACAAGCATATATTCATCAGACTTTGGTGCGTCTTTCTTAGAAAGAGTAATTCCAGACCTAGATGGTTGCCCACCTTTCTTGGAATCCTGCATTGCATACCTTTTGTGAATTTTATCTATGTAGCTTGCTTAGGATAAAGCTATCATTCTGTTCTTCCTATCCCAAAAAATCTGAATACCGAAAACATAATTAGCTTCACCCAAGTCTTTAATGTCAAATTGCTTGGTCAACCATAATTTGACCGATGATAATGCCCCAACATCATTGCTAATTAGTAGAATAACATCTACATAGAGCAATAGAAAAACCACCTTCTCATCCTTAATGTGTTTGTAAACACATGGTTTGTCCACATTTTATGCGAACCCATAAGTCTTGATCACTTGATCAAATCTTATGTTCCAAGAGTAGGAAGCCTGCTTAAGTCCATAAATTGACTTTAGTAGTTTACAAACCTTAGCCTTGAACCCAGCTGGCTGCACCATATAAATGGACTCATCAAGATAGCCATTTAGAAAGGCTGTCTGGACATCCATTTGCCAAATCTTGTAGTCGAGTGCGGTAGCTATGGACAAGAGAATGCGGATGAACTTAAGCATGGCTACAAGTCTAGCCTTATAGATTTTGAATTGTCCACCTGCTCCTTTCTTTCTCTTATAGATCCACTTACACCCTATAGGTTTTTCCCCTTGGGGAAGATCCATAAGTTCCCAAACCGATTAGTCTCCATAGACTTTATCTCTATGTTCATGGTCTCTATCCAAAGTTTTGAATCAACATCATCCATAGCTTCTTCGTAATTGTAAGGATCCATGTTATGTTCAACTGGTTCAGCCAAAAAGGCTTCACCATTGAACATATACCTCTCAAGTTGATGCCTGATCCTCCCACTATGCCAAAGCCCCTTAGGTTGTTGTTTGGTTGGTTTTTCTACACTGATTGGAATAGTTTCATTTGACACCCCCAGAGTGACTAAATCACTTGCCAACTCCTTAAGCACCACTTTGCTTCGAGACTTAAAGTCATCCATGTAACTTTCCTCAAGGAATGTTGCATTAGTTGAAAACACGACTTTATTTTCCTTTGGGTTACAGAAATAACCCCTTTAGTCTCTTTTGGATATCCTCAATCACATAAACTTTCGAACGTGCTTCTAACTTATTCGCTTCCTTAAACAGGACATGAGGCAGACATCCCCATATGCGAATATGGTTTAAGGATGTCCTTTTCCCTGTCTACGACTCGTGAGAAGTTTTAAGAATCGATTTTGAAGGCACATTGCTCAAAAGATAACATGCGGTTTGTAGTACATATCCCCAAAAGTATAAATGCAATGATGAATAACTCATCATGGACCTAAACATGTCTAATAAAGTCCTATTCCTTCTCTTAGCTACGTCATTCTGCTACAGAGTGCTCTATGAAATCAAATGGGATAGAATCCCATTCTCTAATAAGTGTCCCAAGAATTCATCAGAAAGGTATTCACCACCTCGATCAGATCAAAGTGCCTTTAGAGGTCTACCTAATTGCTTTTCCACTTTAGCCTAAAACTCCCTAAACTTGTCATAAGTTTCGGTTTTGTGATGCATTAGGTATAGATACCTGTATCTTGAGTAATCATTAATAAAAGTGATGAAATATTCGTACCCTCCTCATGCCCAGATGTTCATAGGTCCACAAACATCGCTATGCATAAGTACTAGAACCCCTTCGGCCCTATTGCCCTTAGGCCCAAATGGTCTTTTGGTCATTTCACCCTCCAAACAAGATTAACATTGTGTTATATATTCCACCTTTAAGTGACTTAAAGGTCAATTCCTTGCCAACCTTTGAATCCTCTTTAGGTTAATATAACCTAGTCGTAAATGCAAAAGATAAGTCTAATTAGAGTGGGAAGTTTTAAGTCTTTTAGAGTTATTATCATTAACCTTAGTGTTCAACAGTAAGTCCATCTTAGGTTTGATAAAAAATAGATTATTTTGCATCCATCCATTACCAATAAAAGATTTTTTTTTACGAATAACCACTTTATTATTAAAAAAACTACATAAAAGTCTTTAAATAAACAAGCTATATAAATTAAATTCATTTTCAATTTAGGAATATAAAAACAATCTCGCAAAATTAAGCTCCTATTATGAGAGTAAAGATGGACGTCTCCCACTACTTAGCCAACACTAAGGATCCATCACCATCCGAAGTGTGGAGTCTTCATGTAGCAGACTTCTCATTTCTTTGAATTCTTGTAGAGAAACACAAACATAATTAGTTGCTCTAGAATCTATGACCCAAGTGTCACTAGATTCCTTAACTAAACAAGTTTCAATAACAAGAAGATCACACTTTCCTCCTCAGGAAAGGAAGTCCTTGCAATTCTTCTTGATGTGCCCGACCTTCCCACAGAAAAAGCACTTGGGCTTCTTTGGGTTCTGCTTTTTCTTCTTCTTGTTCTTGTCATTTGCAGGTATAGAAGACTTCCTATTCTTAGCCCTTTTGCTTCTTTCCATTCCCAAGGTTGGGATTGGAACTAGAGGCAGCCACCAAGTTGGCCTCACCACTAGCAGGAGTTTCCCTGATCAAATTTTTGAACTCTTGTAACTGCTTCATCAACTCAGTCAAAGTCATATCCTGTCTATTGGTTAAATTAAATGAAGCTCTAAATGGAATAAACTCCTTAGATAGAGACTCAAAGACCATAGTCATTTGTGTTTCCGCATTAATGTCAACTCCATTGGTTTGAGCCTCAGCGAAGTAACCCACGACCAACATCAGGTGCTCCTTTATAGATGTCCCCTGTTTTTGTTTGTAGTTTATAAGTTTTCAAAGTGCCCCTTGCCGTTTTGTTAGGGCCTAACCTCCAAACATGTCTTCAAGATTATCCAAGATCTACTTCGTAGACTCATAATCTTCATGTTAGGCCTACAACAAGTTGTTTATGCTGGCCATAAAATAAGAGGAGGCCTAATCGTTAGCATATTTCCAGCTATCACATGCTTAGATTTGCTCATTAGTCGAATCTCCCATCGGCTCAAGAAGACACGGTGTTGTCAGCATAAATTTCAGTTTCTCAAAGGACAGGACAATATTGAAGTTCCATTTTCAATCATTAAAATTCTCACCAGTTAATTAGTTTTTGTCAAATATCAATAATAAAGCATTTTTAGACATTTTTAATTTATAATAAAGAATCTTATCCCAAACATAAGCAAACATACTGTAATAATTTAGTACGATAACACAATCATGTAAAACATACAATGTGTTTATGTGTCAAAACCTTGAAAATATCACAACCTTAAAACAATAATTCCTAACTCAAAATTCAACAAGCCGCCTAAAGGAGACTTGCGAAATTCAATTAGGAACACAGATCCCCTCCTAATTAATATATGTCTCTCCTAATTAATATATGCCATCTAGAACTTAAATGATCTGGCATATATTAATAATCGTTTCTTTAGTCATTAATTTTATTAACAGAGTTTCTAGGGGAGGTTAATAATAAAATCAACATGAGTGTATAACCATCGTTTTAATATTTTATCCATGATTTATAATCACCACCTAGGGGTGTGCAATGATAAATCATGCTAAAATACATTATCCTTTCGGAGATCCAACCTTGTACATGATGAAGTCCCTTCCTAGGGTTTAGAACCACCATGTGCTACCTATGGACCAATGATGGAGGGTGTAGGTCCTCTCTTCAAAAACCTTCTCCCACTCAATCTTTTAAAATCAAGGTTTTATGTTAAAAACATGCATGAACAATTTTTAATTAGGGCGTTCTCTATTCAATATGACATGTGATCAACATACATGGCAAATCATATTATAATACAAACAAGCAAAGCAATTATGTAAAGCCACAACCAAAATAATAATAAATAGCCACAATATTATGGTTCCACCCTAGATAAAAGAAATTAAAGATTATAAGAGATCAATCGAAACATATTATTGATTCTTCATCCTTAAATCTTCAAATTGTATCCTTCTTCATGTATTATCCATCTTTAAGTCTTCAATCCCGCATGGACTGAATACTCTATATTTCTGGTCATATTCGAATTGTTTCTCAAAATTGTCCCAAAAATAAAATCAAAACTACATTGAAAAATGCACATTTTTGAAAATCCACAGCACTCTGCTAGCATACCAATCTATGTACTCGGCCTACCAGCCATGACCCTTCAGCTTGTCGAACCTTATAATTCGGCCTGCTGGTCATGACAGATCGGCCTGTCAAACTTGAAAGTTTGGCCTACTGCTAGAGCCATCAGAATTCTGCCCCATAAACGGCCTATAGAACCTAAAGTTTGGCCTACCGGTCTATGATCATAGGCCTCCCGAACCTGAGGGTTCGGCCTGTCGACCGAGCTGAATTCATATTTCTTTAGAAAACAGTTTTTGCGCAGTTTTTCAATCTTATTTTCAACAATTAAAAAACATTAAAATTTAAAGACTCAGGAAATACTTGTGGAACACTATCATCCATCTTTTAGATCTGTCTTCTAGATCCGTCTTATCTCTAAATGATTATTTAATTATAAAATTCTTACAAATTTAAAATTTAATAATAATTCCTAGATAGTGACAATAGACCGCCATCTAATTACATGAAAAACCTAGATATACATTCTAAACTCTGAGGAACCATAACCAGCACAAATTAATTAATGAATAATAATTACATAACAATTTAATCAACCATAATTAATAAATAAACATTCACAATACAATTCCATGACAACATAAATATATAGAAACCCTAGAGTGCCAACCCTCTAAAAAATTAAATTCAAGCATAGGAAAGATAAGATCACATAATTTATTCATATAGTATGATTACAAACTCGTAAATTTATGTAAAAACTATGGCTCTAATACCAATTGTTGAAAAAATAGTACACCGCAAAAATTATAAAATTTTTATACTAGAGTGTTTTCTAAAACACAAGTTTGACATGCTATATGTATAAATTAACTAGATCTTACTAACCTTGTTTGTTGAAGAGCTCCTACAATCGATGAAGAAAAGGATGTTCTAGAAGAACCTCAACCAACTGGTCTTTTTTGCTATTCTCTATCCACGATCGGAGTGCGTGTGGGCACACGTCATATAGCTCTTCCCCAGTGACTCTCCTTCCAACCAATTGAGAAATACCCAGAACTACCGTTCATGATTTATGAACAATAGCCCTTAGGGTAGTTTCATAGACTCACAGTATAGAGTGCTCACTCTCGATCTATCAACTAATCTCTATAATTATGAAGTCTCACTCCCTATTCATAGAGGTTGGACCCAAGAGTTAGTCCTTATCAAATAAGGCCTCAAAAATTTAAATCTAGATTAATAGCTAATAAAAATCATGTAAAAATGCATGATCAAATTATCGTTCGGTCGACAGACCGAACTAACAGATCAGCTTACCGAACTTACTCCATCGGCAGGCCGAAATTGAAGATCGGCCTGCCAAACTTATGATAAATGTTCCCTACAAATCTTTTATTTTCCACCTGAGATTCTTTGGATAAAGTCACAGTTTTAATTCAATAGCCCAATAGAAAAGTTATCTGATTAAAACATCCATATCTAGGTAATCTCTAGGAAAATAAATATTTCAGATAATTCAACAAGCTTATCTTGAATTAATTTTCACAAATTAATTCTATTGATAAACAGACATGAATTATTTAACCCTATCAAATTTTAGCCGATCTAATAATTTAACATAAGTAACCAATTTAGCATGTTGTATCATTACAAGATTTATTATGATCTAGCAAAGGAGACCTGATGGACCTATATAGTTCAAGCTTTCGATAATTATGAAACCCAATATCCCAGATGTACATTTCATAATTATCAACTCAATGCTACTCCACCAAAAGCTTAGAGCTGTACTCTCGAACTATATAAAGTTACGAAGCCCAAATAGCTAAGTATCCATGACATATCATAATATATTGTATCCCGATAAGATATCCATAACGGCTTAAGAATAAATTCTGTTTTACCTTTTTGATTATTTTTCTCTTATGTTATATTATCTCACAGTCGAAAAACTTACCATCCAAAGACAGTATACCATTTGGTTACACCTATGCATCCAAATGGTTGAGCACTCCACTCTTTCAATTACAGAATAACGTGTATAAGAGGATATCATCGACTCCTAAAGAGCTATAGATTCTGTATCTATGACTAATAAGTCTACGCTGTCTAGAGTCATGTCTCCAGCATACCGATATACATACCAACATAAATTATGGATGTCACCCTTTGGTACATCAAAAGACATAAGTCAAGACATGCAACGGGCTCACTATCATCTTAGGATTAACATACAACACACGATTCTCTAAAGTGAATTGATTTGCCTAGACAGAATTATTAATCCAAATCAATTACACTTTATGTCTTGATCTAATGCATCATCACCTATGACAATGCACCAGTGTTTCTATTTGTGGAGTCCACCTTTGATGGCCAAGACAAACCATCTCCTATTAGTGATATAGACAATATAACAATCTTTGGATGAATAAAGCGCCCAGCTTTATTCGCTCGATTATAGATCTTATGATTTAGACTGTCACCTTTAGAATCATGTCTTCCGCATAATCTATCCATCATATGCTTGATTCTAAAGGCTTAAACTGATAGTCTCAGACTTTTATTTGCTTATCATACATCCAACAAATATGATCATAAAAAGGACAACTATTTGGTACATGAATAATAAATAATCTCTTTACTGATAAAAATATCTCTAAAAACATATTACATTTTTACTTCTTAGGGCATACATGTCTAACACTGTGTCAGAAGCCGATGGGTTCTGTGTTAGAACCTGGCAGGTTTTGGCAAGTTCAGGGAAGGAAACGACAAGTTCTGAGATGAAATATGGTAGGTTCAAATAAAATATTAGAATTTAGTAGGTTTCAAGTTAAAACCTAGCAAGTTACAACCGCACTTGCGTTGGTGTCTAGAGGCTATCGCCACTTCCTTGTTTCAAAAAAATTGTTAGAATCTGGTAAGTTTCGAGTTAAAACATAACATGTTATAACCCGCCAATCACCGCTTCTTTGTTTCAAAAAATATTGGAACCTGGTAGGTTCTAAGTTGGAACCTAACAGGTAACAACCGCTGTGGGGACCAGAGGTGGGTTTAGGCAGGTTCCAAGAAGAAATCTGGTGGGTTCTAAGATGAAATCTGGTGGGTTCCAATGGGTACTAAGATGGAGCCTAGCAGATTCCATTTCAAGAGGATGGGTAAATTGCATTTTTAATAAATCATCTTTTTTTTATTAAAAGGACAGTTTTAAAAAAAGCCTTTTAAGGGAGTAATCTTAAAAAAAATGCTTCTTTAGGAGTATTCTTGTAAGATAAATGAAATAGTTGATAATCTTAAAAAGATGCTCCTTTATGGTGATATTTTTGTAAGTTACACATTCATTTATCATGCAAAACCTTAATAAAAGTATTTCTTTTGAAAAAAAAAAAAATACATTGCCAGAGATCTAATAGCTTATCTATCATTGTAATACTAGGAAAAAAAAAGTTCACTATATATAGTTAAAAGCTAGCACATTTATTGTATTCTAGTCTATTAAACCTTACGACACAATATTTATATATATGTATTTGTATTTAAGGATTATGTTTTAGTGGCACAATTCTAACAAGGGTATATTAATAACAATTGATAATGTGACGTGATAAAAATTTAATCTCATTAATTATCAAATTTTTAGTAAACTATTCACATTTCTAAAAAGCGATTAGATTTCTATTAAATGGCTAATAATAACAATATTCATTAGAAATGTACCATTAAAACCACATCCATATAATATATATCTATATATAAAGTAGTTAAAGATCAACCCTATTTTTCTTCTAAGTTCTAACATAGTGTTTAACAAAGGAAAATATGAAGACTTGAAAAGAGGAAGAAACTAACACTCCTTTGCTTGTTGGTTGGAAATATAGTTGTGGTTTAAACTATTATAAAAGGTGTTTGGAAGAATAGTTTAAACTATCAGTTTTAATTTGAGAACTGTGGCATGTGAGAGCTCTATACTGTAGTCTTTTCCTGTAACATGTGAGAGCTTTGCACTGTTTATAGTTCAAACTATTAGTTTGAACTACTCTTTCAAGCACTCTATATAGTTTCAACTGTGTGGTTTAAAAAATAGATTTGAAAATATTGAAAACAAAGAAGGTATTTCAAATTTAGGTTTCTTTTTAGATTCAAGCCATTAAATCAATGGTTCATAACTCAAAGCCAAAATTTGATACCAAACACAGGTCAAAGTCAAATAATTTTTTATTCAGATTTCATGAACCAATCAACAAAATGTACCCTATAGAATTTATATGTTTTATTTATAGTGATAATATACTTATTTTGCTAGTTGAATATGTGTTTTTTTAGAGAATTAGGAACAATAATTGTCTGCAAAATAAAAGAAAGAAAAAAATATTTGTTTTTTTCCTTATTTTTAAGTTTTCTCATACTAAATAAAATCATATTTTATTTTCTCTAATTTAATTATTTGATGAAAATAATTTAAAAGAAATTTTCTATTGAAGAGATTTTTTTATAAAGTTTAATCATATAGAAATATGAAAATTTTGTATTTAAATAAACATATATTTTTTTATTGGGATATAATTTTCTAATTCAATTTTATATTTAAATGTAAAAAAATACTTTATTATTAGGGTATAATTTTCTTATATAAAATACAATAAAATTGTTATTATTAGTTTTTTATTTTTGAGCTTGAGATTAAAGGATTTAAACTCTTCATCTTATGATAAAAGATAGGTATAGATTTATTGTTAGTCAATGCTTACAACCACTACATCAATATTATTTTAGATAAAAAATACAATATAAACTTTCAACAACTTTATTTTCACTCCATGGGTTACTGTCTTATCAATATTATATCATATATGAAAAAGGAAGAAATTTTCTTTAAAAAAAAATGTGACTTTTTAGTAAGTACTGAAAAAGTAATTTATAAATAAGTTTTCATCTTTTAGCTATTTAATTGGTAAAAAAAAATACTACAATGAGAACCTATTTCTTTCATTTTTATTTCTTGATCATCGGATTAAAATTCAATGGTCTAAAATCTAAATCTCACAAAAAAAAAATAAACACAGCATCATCCTATCATTTTTTTCACCTTTCTATTTTTAACATAACAAATAAAAAATTAAAAAACCCAAAAAATATTAGGAAAAGTTGGGGGAAGGAGATGGGTGGAGAAGAAGGGGATCGACTGTCAACAGACTCGCGACGCCGGCTTAACCTTTGCACAATAGGGCCACAACCTCCTCACGACCCCATCTCGACCCACATAGGTGGAGCCTTCGCTACATTGGGATCACGAGATGTAGAAGTGATCGATAGTTAGAGTTAGGCAGAAGGGTCATAACCTCCCTCTCAGTGGGTGGTGGTGACAAATTGCAACCAAAGATTGCGATGGATTCCTTTTGCAAGTGGCGTCACAAGGCCACCATGGATAGGAAGGTCGTGATGCAAGGAGTAGGAATTGCAATGATTTGCACAATAGGGCCACAACCTCCTCACGACCCCATCTCGACTCACATAGGTGGCGCCTTCCCTACATTGGGATCACGAGATGTAGAAGTGATCAATTGTCAGAACTAGGCAGAAGGGTCGTAACCTCCCTCTCAGTGGGTGGTGGTGACAAATTGCAACCAAAGATTGCGATGGATTCCTTTTGCAAGTGCCATCATGTCACACCCTGGAGTACGGGATGTGACGTGGCAGTTTATTTAAATTAATTAAATAAGAATTTAATTAAAACCAATGGTTTAAGGATCAAATTAAGTGAGAAATAAGAAGATCTCAACCACATTTTTATAAAAGAATTTATAAATATTAAGCAAATAATAAAAATTAATAAAGAACCGCGAGTATGGGTCCCACAGACCCACAACTTGTGCACACACATGGTACTGACAATATCATAAATACAATCACAGTCCAAGATACAAATATTGTTAAAATCTTACATGCCTTAATTAAATAGTACAGAAGATAAAATAATCCTTCTATTGCTCCTGAGTTCGGTCCGAAGAATCCTCTCCAAACCTAAATGGGAAACCACCTAGAGGGGGAAATTTAAAACAAATAAAATGTGAGCGAAAGGCTCAGTAGGACTATATTTTATAAAATAATTTAATTTAAAGAAACAGGTCATTATTCAGGAGATATTTAAAAGAAATCTCAAATGAATAAATGAATAAATTTGAGTAAAGCCGTTCTTACCCAGAACAGTTTACTTAGACAACTAGAAATATCAGTTTCTTTTTCCTAGACAAACCATAATATCACCACCGTAGTGGCCCAGCTGGGTTTCAAGACCTGCCCCCAAGGTCGATCGCTACACGACCCGATCTCTGATATGGCATCATGCCTATGTGTTTATTATCATCATCATTCAAAACCCAATTACCGAGTGTTGTCATTTACATTTATTATGAAGTTCATTTCAGATCACGGTATATTAAAATATAACCGATAAATTTATTTTCAAACAACCGCTGAAATCATTTTGATAGAAATCCTTTTCAAAGCCAAATCATTTCAAAACCAGGCTACCAAAGAAATGGGGTAGAAGTCCTACCTCAATGCTCGTGCCGGTGTCCCACACCGTAATCCCGGTCCGCTATACGTTAGCTCCGTGGAACCACAAACGATCCTAGATACAAACTAAGTCGATCAATAACTAGTTCGAGACATTCTATGTTACTAAACCATTTCATGATGTCCTAGTGTGTCATTTGTACCTTTAAAATCATTCTATAACGTTGGAATTTAAATCAGGGTTCAAAACAGTAAAAACGGGTGAAAATCACAAAATTTTTCATGCCTCGGTTGGCCTGCCGGACTCCCTGCTTCGGCCTGCCGGAAGCAAAGTTCGGTTGGCCGAACAATTTTCAGGTTCGGCTTGCCGGACTGAAGAACACCGGCCTGCCAATCCCTATTCTGGCCTACCGAACATGTAGTTCGGCCTACCGAACTGGGAAAACCCAAAAATTCTAGCCACGGGTTTCGATTTCCCCAAAACCCAAATCTTGATTCTAACCTGTTTTTTTCAAATCTCAGGCATGGAAAACATTCATAGATGATAGAAAAGCATATTTAGACACTTTAAAACTCATTTAAACAAGATTCAAACACAAAATCCCAAAAATCCAAAAATAGGAAAAATTGAGGAAAAATGAAAAATCTTGAATCCAATCCATTTTTCTTCAATCTAAGCTTAGATTCTAGGTGTTCTAAGTTCATTTAACTCAAATCCAAGGTTTTCTAGGCTTAAACAAACCTAGATTTCAAAAATGCACAAAATTGAAAATTTTGGAAAAAGTTTAGAAATTTCAAAACTAACCTCGAATCGAAGCTTCAATCCGCGTTCTTGGTTGCTAAATCACATCCCCGAGCTTCCTCCTTGCTAACCCGAAGCTTGGATTCGAATTTGGTCTCAAAAAATTTGAGAGAGATAGAGAGAGAGAGGGTTGCCGAGAGAGTGATCAAGAGAGAGAGAGAGAGAGAGTGCCGTGAGAGTGAGGAGAGAGAGAGAGTGAAAGGAAATAAATAGAGAAAATCGGTGGGCAGTTTTACTGTGCGAAAACCATGTGCCGCCCACGGTTTTGTAAAACGGAGTATTTTTAACATTTTACAGATTGTTGTGTTTTAAAACTCAAAACATCATTTTAAAACAATAAGAAATCATTTGGATTCAACAAATTAACAAAACAACCAAAAATTCAAAATCCTACCAAATAATCTAATTAATGTTAAAACATTAATTATGGCACACTATTTCATCATTTATATTACATTAACATTAAATAAATTTTGGGGCGTTACACATCACGAGGCCACCATGGATACGAAGGTTGTGATGCAAGGAGTAGGAATTGCGATGATTTGCATTAGAATCACTACTGCCGTCAAGATCTGGGGCCATCGGTGTGCCTCCTCCGAATCCGCTGATGCAATGGTCTTTTTCTTCTTCTTCTTTTTTTCTCAATTGTGATTTTTAGTTTTAAATGAAAATCTAATATGTTTGGCTCATGATAGGATTGGTGACATTATTAAATTTTAACTGTGAGATGTTGGTCTAACAAATAGAAAAAAGGTTCTCAATGATGAGACCTTTAGAAGGTCTCATCATAGCACTCCTTGAGACTATTAGAAATTGAACCTATTGATGGGTGGGTGTAACCAAGAAAAAAGAACAGAAATGAAAATCACAATACGCATCCAGAAATCCATAATAGATCTTTTCCAAAAAAAAAAAAGGAAAAAGAAAAGAAATCCATCATCGATTGCTATCAAGTAAGTGGTCTTTCATTCCAAGTCAATATCACAATATCTTCCAAAAGGAGTAAAAAACGGGCGTCGGCAGAAAAGAGTGACGAAAAATAGGGCGCGAACCAGCACATGAAATTAGGTCACATTGACCAAGTAAAATGGAAACCGAGCAGCTCTTCCACACGGTTAAATGTCATTGGCTAAGGGTCGTATATGTCAAAATGAGCGGAAGTCAACATTTTCTAATTAACTAGGGTCCACTTGTTGACTTAAACTGCAAAACAGTTTCGATTTGTTTCGCTTCGTTTCGTTTCGTTTGTTTTTTTTCTGACTTGCAAATGGGACCTAACATATGTTTCTTCAGATAAAAAATTGGATAAGCATCTATGTCTTATAGATGTCAAACGATATTAACCTTGCCGACATATATTTGAGATGATAAGAAGCTCGTTTGGATAACAATTATCACTTCTGCGCGATGCATTCAACCATTAAAGAATATCTTTATTTTCCACTGGCACAGGTCGAGAACTATCTAACAGTAACATGCAACTTTTAGATTTGGACAAGTAATAGAAAGAAAAAGAAAAAGCGCTCAATTAAAATAAGACCTACTATATATGATTTAATACTAAATTATAAAACATTTATTCAAAAAAAAAAAAGGACTAGATTTGAGACAAGAACAACCATAAGCCCACATCCACCGTATCCACTGTCAGCCCTAGACCCTTCCCCTGACGACGGTGTTGACCATTCTTGCAATTGGAGAGCTTATTTTTGTGCCTATACAATTATGTATGTACGTATGTCTGTATGTATCCGCACCAACAAAACCTAACTAAATTCGAGAAAGACCAGCCCCTATTATCATTGTCGTCTTCGCTTGATCTAAGCAACACCATCGAATGCACATCATCAACCTAAATGAAGACGTCAACAACCCATTCTCGATCGTGACGCCAACTTCCTTCAACAAGTTTGAGCTCAAATGGAGAAGGCAGAGCTGTCGCACAACGTGGGAAGGGTTATGTATGTATGTATGCATGCGCATCAACAAAATCTGACAAAATTCGAGAAAGACCAGCCCCTGTCATCACTGTCGTCTTCGCTTGATCTAACCAACATCACCGATTGAACATCAACTTAAACGAAGACATCGACAACCCTTCTCTCCAATTATGAAGCCAACTTCTTTCAACAAGTTTGAGCTCAAACGGAGGAGGCGGAGCTGTCGCCCGACGTGGGGAAGGGGCGAAGTTTCGACAACAACAACGCGTGGAGAAGGAGGATCTGTTGAGGTTGAGCCCAATTGAATTCAGTGGCACTATTGATGGCGACAAGGGGAGGGGGCAGATCTTCTGACAGTGATGTGTGGCCGATGACGACGACGTGTGGAGGGTTAGCGACAATGGCCTTGGAGTTTGAGATGGTAGTGTTAGGTTTGTTTTGGACATGTTTTGAAATTAAGGGTCAAAATTAAAAATTCTAATAATTGAGATTTAATTTGTATTGTTTAGTTATTTACATTTAAGACTATTTGTTAACTCTAAGCTCACTTTCTAACAGCCATTGAATAGCTATTCAATAGTCGATATTTCGTTCTTCACAGGCGGTGAACAATAGTGTTCTCTATTATAACTCTTCCCTTGTTTTTTCTAGTGTGATTTGTAAAATAGATTATTGTCACGCCCCGGAGTACGGGAGGTAACGTGACGGATTATTTAAATTAATTAAAATCAAGAGTTTTAGGGTTTAAATAAAAAATATAAAAATGTGAAAGTTTCAAAAACAACATTTTATAAAAGAATTCATAAACATTAAACAGGTAAAATCATTAAGTGAATAATAAAATAATAAAGAACCGCGAGTATGGGTCCCACTGACCCACAACTTGTGCACACACATAGTACTGACAATATAATAATACAACCACAGTCCAAGCATAAAGAAAGTTAAAAACATTACATGCCTTGTCCAAATAATACAAATAATCTACTAATCCTTCTACTGCTCCTGAGTTCTGTCCGTTGAGCCCTCTCTGAACCTAAATGGGAATCCACCTAGAGGGGGAGATTCAAAAACAAATAAAATATGAGCGAAAGGCTCAGTAGGACTATATTTTAATAAATCATTTAATTTAAAGAAAAATCTCACTAATTAGGGAATTATTCAAAAGAAACCTTGAATAAATAAATAAATTTAAATAAAACCGTTCTTACCAAAACAGTTAATTCGGTTGACCAGAAATACATTATTTTCTTTTCCTAGGCAAACCACATGAATATCACCACCGAAGTGGTCCAGCTGGGTTTCAGGACCTGCCCCCAAGGTCGATCGCTACACGACCCGATCTCTGATATGGCATCATGCCCTTATATTCATTTCTAACATTATTCAAAACCTATTTACCAGATGTTTTCATTATCATTCATTATGAAGTTCATCTCAGTTCATGATTTACAAAAATACAACCGATAAATTCCATTTTCAATCAACCATTGAAAACATTTTTATAGAAACCCTTTTCAAAGCCAAATCATTTTGAAACTAGGTTACCAAAGATAGGGTAGAAGTCCTACCTCGATACTCATGCCGGTGCCCCACACCGTAATCCCGGTCCGCTATACGTTAGCTCCGCGGAACCACGAACGATCCTAGATACAAACTAAGTCGATCAATATCTAGTTTGAGACATTCTATATTACTAAACCATTTTATGATGTCCTAGTGTGTCATTTGTATCTTTAAAATCATTTTACAAGGTTGGAATTTCAATCGGGGTTCAAAACAGTGAAAACGGGTGAAAAATCACAAAATTTTCCTAGGTCCTGTCGGCCTGTTGAACTGTGCAGTTCAGCCTATTGGAAATCAAGTCCGGTCAGCCGTACATTTTCCAGGTTTGGCCTGCTGGACAGATGAATCCGGCCTATCGATCCTTTGAATACGGCCTATTGAACACGTAGTTCGGCCTACCGAATTGGAAAAACCCAGAAATCCCAGCCACGGGTTTTGGTTCTCCCAAAATTCAAATCTTGATTTTAACCTGTTTTTCTCAAATCTCAGGCATGGAAAACATTCATAGATGGTAGAAAAACATGTTTGGACACTTTTGAACTCATTTAAACAAGATTTAATCCCAAAAATCCAAAAATGGGAGAAAATGAGGAAAAATGAAAAATCTTGAATCTAATCCGTTTTTCTTCAATCCAAGCTTAGATTCTAGTTTTTATAAGTTCCTTTAACTCAAATCAAGGGTTTTCTAAGCTCAAACAAACTTAGATTTCAAAAATGCACAAAATTAAAAATTTTGAAAAAGTTTAGAAATTTCAAAACTAACCTCGAATCAAAGCTTTAAATCACGTTCTTGGTTGCCAAATCACGTCCCCGAGCCTCCTACTCGCTAAACCGAAGCTTGGGCTCGAATTTGGCTTCAAAATCTTGAAGAAATTTGAGAGAGAGAAAGAGAGAAACCGAGAGAGAGAGTGAGAGAGAGATCACACAGGAGAGAGAGAGAGAACTGAGAGAATGAGAGGAAGAGAGTGAGAGAGAGAATAAATAGAGAAAAATAGTGGGCGGTTTTATTGTCCGAAAACCATGTGCCGCCCACGGTTTTGTAACACAGAATATTTTAAACATTTTACAAACTGTGGTGTTTTAAAAACTCAAAATAACATTTTAAAACAATAAGAAATCATTATAATTTATTAAATTAGCAAAACAACATAAAATTCAAAATATAACCAAATGATCAAATTAATGTTGAAACATTAATTATGGCACACTAATTCATCATTTTACATTACAATATCATTAAATTAATTTCGGGCCGTTACAACTCTCCACCCCTAAAAGAAATTTCGCCCTCAAAATTTACATCTCATTTTAGAAACAAAACAAATGCGGATACAATTCCCGCATACTCGACTCTAGTTCCCAAGTGGCTTCATCAACCCCGTGATGCTGCCACACGACCTTAACCAACGATATCTCATGATGACGCAAACTGATTACTTTTCGATCGATGATCTGAATCGGCACATCGTCGTACGTCGTATCTTCCCGAACCTGCACATCACGAAATGAAACTACCTTACCCTGCTCAGGCGGACACTTCCTAAGCATCGACACATGAAACACATCATGAACATGAGAGAGTTTGGGCGGAGCCGATAAGCAACCACACCAACACACTGAGTGATCTCGAACCGTCCAATATACCTCGGTGCAAGCTTTCCATTCACTCTGAACCGCATAGTTCCTTTACGAGACGATACTTTTAAGAGAACAAAATCTCCTACCGTGAACTCTAAGGGTCTACGTCTTCTATCCGCATAACTCTTTTGTCGACTCTGAGCTGCCCTCAATCGACCTCGAATCACGACGACTTTCTCATTGCTATCACAAATCTCATCCGGCCCAAGAATAATCCTGTCTTCCGGCTCTGCCCAACACACCGGTGACCGACACGGTCTCCCATACAACACCTCAAACGGTGCCATACCAATACTCGCTTGATAGCTATTGTTGTACGCGAACTCCACTAGATGCAAATATTTCTTCCAATTCCTACCGAAGTCTAACGCACAGGCATGCAACATATCCTCGAGAATCTGAATAACCTACTTAGACTGCCCATCAGTCTAAGGATGAAACGCCGTATTGAAGTTCAAATCCGTACCTAAAGCCTCCTGAAAACTCTTCCAGTACTTAGCATTAAACCTGGTGTCTCGATCAGAAGTGATGGATAAAGGAACTCCATGCAATCTCACTATGTTCTGCAGATACAAATCCCCGAGAATCCTTCTTGAACATGTCGACCTGAAAGGAATGAAATGCATTGATTTCATCAACCTGTCGACCACGACCCAAACTGCATCATGCCGCGGCTCCGTCCTTGGCAAACCTGTGAGAAAATCCATCGTCACATCCTCCCATTTCCACCTTGGAATAGGAAACAGCTGAAGCTGACCTGCAGGCTTTTGATGCTCGGCTTTCACCTGAAGACACATCGTACACTTGGCCACGTACTCTCAAACATCTTTCTTCATGCCTCTCCACCAATATTGCCTCCTCAAATCACGATACATCTTTGTGCTCCCTGGATGAATGGCGAACTAAGACCTATGAGCTTCGTCCAAAACGGCTTTCGTCACCTCGGCGATAGCTGGAACTGCAAGACGCTCCCAGAAATATAACGATCCATCTGCATGCACACTCCATTCTTCAAACCGCTCTCCGTTCTGAATCTGTGTCCAAATCCCCTGCAAATGCTTATCCTGCCATTGATTTTGCTTCACCATCTGAACAAGAGCTAGGGTCGCCTCCACATGATATACCGAAACTCAATCATAGTCTTCATGATACTGTAGTCCATACTCACTCACCGTCGCATCCCTGCTCCAGTCCTCAAGAGCCAAACAAGCGAGAATCCCTAAGGACTTCCTACTAAGCGCATCCGCGACCACATTAGCTTTCCCGAGATGATACTACAATGCAAAATCATAATCCTCCATATACTCTATCCATCTACGTTGTCTCAAATTAAGATCCCTTTGAGTGAATAGATACCTCAAACTCTTATGATCGGAGAAGACCTGAAATGTCGCCCCATACAAATAACATCTCCAAATCTTCAGCACGTAAATCACTGCCTTGAGCTCCAAATCATGAGTAGGATAATTCCGCTCGTGAGGCCGTAGCTGTCTCGATCCATACGCAACCACACGTCCATGTTGCATCAACACGCATCCAAGTCCGCGCCCTGAAGCATCTGCTTAAACCTTATACGGCTCGTCACTACTAGGAATAAGCAACACTGGGGCTGAAGTCAACCGGTTCTTCAATTCCTGAAAAGCAAGCTCACACTCTTCACCCCACTCAAACCTGACATTTTTCTTGATCAATCTCGTCAACAGAGCTGCGATCTTCGAAAAATCCTTTACAAATTTCCTATAATAACCAGCAAGACCCAAGAAGCTGCGAATTTCTGCTACATTCCTTGGTCGTTCCCTTTCCACTATGGCTTCAATCTTGGACAGATCCACAGAATTACCATGCTCAGAGATGACATGACCCAAAAATTTGACATCAGTCAACCAAAATTTACACTTTTCCCTCTTGGTATACAACTGGAGCTCCCGCAGAGCCTGAAGCATGATCCGGAGATGCTGCTCATGCTCCTTCAAAGTCTTAGAATACACTAGAATGTCATCGATGAACACGATCATGAACTGATCCAGATACGGCCTAAATATCCTGTTCATCAAATCCATGAAAGCTGTCAGAGCATTCGTCAACCCAAACGACATAACCAGAAACTCAAAATGTCCATATCGAGTCCTAAAAGCTATCTTGGGAATATCCTCTTCCTTAATCCTAAGTTGATGGTAACCCGACCGCAAATCAATCTTTGAGAAGTACCGCGAATCTCCCAACTGATCAAACAACTCATCGATCCTAGGCAAGGGATATTTATTCTTCACTGTAACACAATTTAGCTACCAATAATCTACACACAACCTGAGAGTCCCATCATGTTTCTTAGCATCAAAACCGATGCTCCCCACAGAGATGTGTTATTCTGAATGTACCCTTTATCAACAAGCTCCTGAAGTTGCTTCCTCAATTCTTTCATTTCTGCCAGCCCCATCCGATAAGGTGCTATAGAAATCGATGCTGTCTCCAGAAACAACTCAATACCAAACTCGATTTCCCGATGCGGTGGTAATCCTGGCAACTCATCGGGGAAGACATCCTTGAACTCATCAACCACCGGAATTGCTATACTTCCTCTCAAAGCATAGGGCTTGTACTCTAGATTCGCAAGAAAAACACAACAACCTAGATTTCTTCGCCCTCCTAGACACGACTTTATGAGACGCTCACTCATTAAGAACTCATCCCCAACCTTTATTTTACATGATTTACATACACAATTTACACACACCCGCCCCAAGGGAGAAGTTATGACTAGAGGTTCATTAAACTCTTCTATTTCTAATCCCAAGGCATGTACAAAAGAACTTAAAATGAGAGAATGAGAGGCACCTGTATCAAATAAAACGTGAGCTAAGGATTGAGAAACTAAGATCGTACCATCGACAACCGCATTACTAGTCTGAGAATCTGAACCACCCGATGCCATTGCATAAACCTGCACTAGGGCCTTCCCTTTTCCTCTACCAACATTGCTAGGTCCTGGATTATTCTACCGATACTACTAAGATAGAGACGACTGCATACTAGCTGCACTCAATGCTCGATACTGAGGGACGCTACGCTGGAAATGCTACGACTGCTGTCCTCGTGCTAGATATGAAAACTGCTGAGGAGAGAACTGATGATACTATAACTGTGGATACTGTTGAGGCGGAGGTAGGGTCTGAGGCTGAGACTGACGACTGGCATCCTCTCCGGTCTGAGATCCAAGACGAGCACTCCTAATCAGGCAATTCCTCTTAATGTGTCCTGGCTGCTGACAGAAATGACAATGGAAGCTGCAGGGATTGCTGCACCCGCTACCAGATGAACTGCTACTACCACTGTTTGTGCCACCTTGCTTGCTCTTTCCTAGAGTTGGACGGCTACTGGTGCTCTTCCTATCGCTCCTCTGCAATCCTCATGAAGCCTTTGCTCGATCCTCACAATACTGTGCATAATCATTCTCCACTGATATTGCTGACGACACATGCTCTCCAAAACTCCTAAGTCGTAGAGCAACCACCTGTCGCCGAATAGGAGCCTTAAGCCCTTCCTGAAACTTAATACACCTCTCGCGTTCTGATGCCACTGTTGATGGAGCAAACCTAGCCAACTCATTAAATCTTACCTCATATTCCCGAATTGACAAATCACCATACTGCAACCTATAGAACTCAGCTGCCTTCTGATCTCTATACCCCTGCAAAAAATACCGATCGTAGAACAACTCCTCGAACCTATCCCAACTGATATCGCCACCACGTTCGAAATGCTTAGCTTGTTTACACCAAGTATTAGCACCACCCTCGAGCTTATATGCAGTAAATTCCACACGGTACTCATCAGGCACACCAAGGGTATCCAAATGCTTCATGATCGAGTCTAACCGATATTCTGCTAGCTGCGGATCCCCATTACCATCAAAAGTCAAAATAGACGCACGCTAAAATTCCTTAAAATACGTATACTGACAACCAACATCAGAATCCTCCAGTCTAGCCCTGGCTGCCATCTGCCGGAAAGCTTTAAATGTAGACCTCATCATGCCCTCATCATTTTCGAACTCAGCGTCAGCTGTCGAACGACGTCTAGGTGCCATTCTCTCACTTTTGAAAACAAAATTTGGACTGTCAGAGGTATTTCATTGTCATACCTATGTGTGCATAATTCCCAAGGTTCATAACCTTGAGCTCTGGTACCATTCTGTCACGCCCCGGAGTACGGGAGGTGACGTGGCAGATTATTTAAATTAATTAAAAGGAGAATTTAATTAAAATCAAGAGTTTTAGGGTTTAAATCAAAAATATAGAAATATGAAAGTTTCAAAAACAGCATTTTATAAAAGAATTCATAAACATTAAACAGGTGAAATCATTAAGTGAATAATAAAATAATAAAGAACTGCGAGTATGGGTCCCACTGACCCACAACTTATGCACACATATAGTACTGATAATATAATAATACAACCACAGTCCAAGCATAAAGAAAGTTAAAAACATTACATGCCTTGTCTAAATAATACAAATAATCTATTAATCCTTCTACTGCTCTTGAGTTCTGTCCGTTGAGCCCTCTCTGAACCTAAATGGGAATTCACCTAGAGGGGGAGATTCAAAAACAAATAAAATGTGAGCGAAAGGCTCAGTAGGACTATATTTTAATAAATCATTTAATTTAAAGAAAAATCTCACTAATCAGGAAATTATTCAAAAGAAACCTTGAATAAATAAATAAATTTAAATAAAACCGTTCTTACCAAAACAGTTAATTCGGTTGACCAGAAATACATTATTTTTTTTCCTAGGCAAACCACATGAATATCACCACCAAAGTGGCCCAACTGAGTTTCAGGACCTGCTCCTAAGGTCGATCGCTACACGACCCGATCTCTGATATGGCATCATGCCCTTATATTCATTTCTAATATTATTCAAAACCCATTTACCAGATGTTTTCACTATCATTCATTATGAAGTTCATCTCAGTTCATGATTTACAAAAATACAACCGATAAATTCCATTTTCAATCAACCGTTGAAAACATTTTTATAGAAACCCTTTTCAAAGCCAAATCATTTTGAAACTGGGTTGCCAAAGATAGGGTAGAAGTCCTACCTCGATACTCGTGCTGATGCCCCACACAGTAATCCCTGTCTGCTATACGTTAGCTCCGTGGAGCCACGAACGATCCTAGATACACACTAAGTCGATCAATATCTAGTTTGAGACATTATATATTACTAAACCATTTTATGATGTCCTAGTGTGCCATTTGTATCTTTAAAATCATTTTACAAGGTTGAAATTTTAATCGAGGTTCAAAATAGTGAAAACGGGTGAAAAATCACAAAATTTTCCTAGGCCCTGTCGGCTTGCCTGACGCCCTGCTTCGGCCTGCCGGACTGTGCAGTTTGGCCTGTCGAAAATCAATTCCGGTCGGCCAAACATTTTCCAGGTTCGGCCTGCCGGATAGATGAATCCGGCCTGTCGAACACATAGTTCGGCTTGCCGAACTAGAAAAACCCAGAAATCCCAGCCACAGGTTTTGGTTCTCCCAAAATTTAAATATTGATTTTAACCTATTTTTCTCAAATCTCAAGCATGGAAAACATTCATATATGGTAGAAAAACATGTTTGGACACTTTTGAACTCATTTAAACAAGATTTAAGCACAAAAATCCCAAAAATCCAAAAATGGGAGAAAATGAGGAAAAATGAAAAATCTTAAATCTAATCCGTTTTTCTTCAATCCAAGCTTAGATTCTAGTTGTTCTAAGTTCCTTTAACTCAAATCAAGGGTTTTCTAAGCTCAAACAAACTTATATTTCAAAAATGCACAAAATTGAAAAATTTGAAAAAGTTTAGAAATTCCAAAACTAACCTTGAATCGAAGCTTTAAATCATGTTCTTGGTTGCCAAATCATGTCCCCAAGCCTCCTACTCGCTAACCCGAAGCTTGGGCTCGAATTTGGCTTCAAAATCTTGAAGAAATTTGAGAGAGAGAAGGAGAGAAACCGAGAGAGAGAGTGAGAGAGAGAGAGAGAACTGAGAGAATGAGAGGAAGAGAGTGAGAGAGAGAATAAATAGAGAAAAATAGTGGGCGGTTTTACTGTGCGAAAACCATGTGCTACCCACGGTTTTGTAAAACGGAATATTTTAAACATTTTACAAACTGTGGTGTTTTAAAAACTCGAAATAACATTTTAAAATAATAAGAAATCATTAGAATTTATTAAATTAGCAAAACAATCTAAAATTCAAAATTTAACCAAATGATCAAATTAATGTTGAAACATTAATTATGGCACACTAATTCATTATTTTACTTTACAATATCATTAAATTAATTTCGGGGCATTACAATTATTTTCGTGTACTTCTTGTATGGGTATTTGAAATCCCCTACTTCTACCGATAATGCACGTTTATATTTTTTATTAGATTTGGTTAAAATTACCTTTTTCTATAGATTAATGGCTGAAAAATATATGCTTACCCATATTTTATTTTTTTGTATTTGTGGGAGAAATCTCCTTCATCTTATCTAAGAGTAAGTACAGTGGGAAAAATAAACAAAAAAAAGGGATGGCTAGAGTAGGAAGGAGAGAGAATAATGATTAAATCACTTCTCCTTATTGCGTTTTAGATAGAAACAAATAGGGAATGATCACTTTATTAAAGCACTCCACTGTTTTTAATCAATATTTTCTTAGAATGTATTAAGAATATA
Source organism: Artocarpus heterophyllus (assembly GCA_025403435.1). Classification (NCBI taxonomy): domain Eukaryota; kingdom Viridiplantae; phylum Streptophyta; class Magnoliopsida; order Rosales; family Moraceae; genus Artocarpus; species Artocarpus heterophyllus. The sequence goes on from JAJQZP010000037.1 coordinate 2,254,358, forward strand.
TTTAAAATGTTTTCCTATTACATTATATATATTGTTGTTTCATTTATATTACTCTTTTTACTTAAAACAAAAGTGTATTAAGAATATCTTTAAAATGTTTTTTATTATATCATATCATTTATATTACTCTTTTTACTGAAAGAAGTGATGGTAATACGCATATAGAATGTGTAAAAAAAACATGGACTACCGTTTTTTACATAAATTAATAGACACATATTTTATTTAAAAATATTAAAAATGAAATGTTAGATAAAGTTTGAGGTAGCTGACTAAACAAACTAAAATCAACAATATAAAACATTACAAAAAAAAAAACTATGAAAAAACTAAAAAGAATATAAAAGGATAAAATTATAAATGATTCTACATAGTATTAGGAAGGGGTAATTTCATTTGCTGCAGCATCTTAATTCGTCCAAAATGTAAGAGAATCCAACTTGGTGGAGTCCATGGATTTCTCGCTCTTTGCCGAATTCTTTTTCTTGCACAATCCTCCCTACCAAATAAAAGATCAATCTCTTCCTTTCTTAACTTTCCTTCGTATCCTTTCTTTCGTTCCCTCAAACTCTCCAACTAAACACACCCTAAAATTACAAGTAAAAGTCCACATTTTTTTTGGTCGCTACAATATAGAGGATAGAATTATCTTATTCTTATTGGAATTTTTTTGTATTCAAGGGTAGCTGGTAATGAGTGTCATAAAATTTTATTTTTTAGCAAATGAGCTCTTGCCACGATAGAGGAAAGTAGGGCAAGTAAAATAACCATTTTGGTAGTTGATAGTGGAGCAAAAGGCTGAACTTGATGCCAATAGTTTCGAAGGCTTTCATTTAGAGGTACATTAGCGCCTCTTACTAAGCTTAAAAGAGTTTAAAACTCATGCATAAGCATAGCCATGTAGACATGTATGCCTTAAGGAGTAAAACGTTGTAATATGTTTTTGGAGACATTTTATCAATAAAGAATTTATTTATTATTCATAAACCAAATGTTGTTCTCTTTACATTCATATTTGTTGAATGTATAATAAGCAAACAAAAGTATGAGACTATTGGTCTAAACCTTTAAGAACTAGGCATATGATGGACAAATTATGCAGAAGACATGATTGTCAAGGTGATGATCTAAATCATAAGATCCACAATCGAGGGAATAAAGTTGGGCGCTTTATTCATGCTAAGATTGTTATGTTGTCTACATCCCTAAAGGAAGATGGCTTGTCTTGGCCATCGGAGTTGGACTTCGCAAGTAGAAACAATGGTGCATTGTCATAGGTGATAATATATTGGATCGGGACATAAAGTGGAGTTGATTTGGATTAATAATTCCATCTGTGCAAGTCAATACACTATATATAATCATATGTGTTGTATCTTAATCCTAAAATGACTAATGGGCCTGTTTTCTTGACTTATATCTTTTGATGTACCAAAGGGTGACATCCTAACTTTATGATAGTACGCATACCGATACATTGGAGAGATGACTCTTAATAGCATAGACCTGTTATTCATAGATATGGAATTCATAGCTCCATTGGTGGAGTCAATGATATTCTCTTATATGCGTTATCCTAAAATTTGAAAACTAGAGCGCTCAACCATTTGAATGCATATGTGCAACCGAATGGTATACTGTCTTTACGTAGTAAGTTTTCTAGTAGTGAGATAATGGAATGTAAGATAAAAATAATTAGGAAACTAAGATGGAATTTATCCTTAAGCCGATTATGAATATCCTATGGGGATACGACACATTACGATATGTCATGAAGACTTAGCTAATTTGGAGCTTCGTAATTTTATATGGTTCGAGAGTGTAGCTCTAAGCTTTTAGTGGAGTAGCATTAGAGTTGATAATTATAAAACATATATCTATGATATTGTATTTTATAATTATCTAGAGCTTGAACTATATAGGTCTATCAGGTCCCCTTTGCTAGCTCATAATAAATCATGTAATGATACTGCGTGCTTTTCTAATAAATTGGTGACTTATGTTAAATTATTAGATTGGCTGAAATTCGACAGGATCAGATAATTCATGTTTGTTTATCTGTTAAACTAATTTATTGTAAATTAATTCAAGATAAACTTATTGAATTATCAGAAATATTTATTTTTCTAAAGATTATCTAAATATGACTGTTTTAATCAAATAACTTCTCTATTGGGTTATTTGAATTAAAACTGAGGCTCTATCTAAATAATCTTAGGTGGGAAATAAAAGATTCTCAATGATCATATTATAGCAAGTTCGCCAAACCGATTAGTTAGTTCGGACTACCGATGGACCAAGTTCGGCAGGTTAATCCATTAGTTTGGCTTGCCAATCTAACAATAATTTGATCACACGTTTTTTATACGATTTTATCAAAACTTGATGTAAATTCAAATTTTTAAGGCCTTATCTGATAATGACCAACCTAGGGGACGACATCTATAAATAGGGATTGAGTTTTCTGAGTTATTTAGATCAATTGAGAAGTTAAGAGTGAGTACTCTTGTGTTAGATGCTTTGAAACTCCATGAGAGCTTTTGTTCATAATCATAAACCTTTGCTCTAGGTCTACTCAATTGGTTGGAAGAAGAGTCACCTGTGGAAGAGCTGTACGACATGTGCTCACACACACTCCAATCGTAGATAGAGAATAGCAAAGAAAACCAGTTAGTTGAGGCTCTTCTAAAAGGCTTTTCTCTTCACTGATTGCTGGAGCTCTTCGGCATAAAAGATTAGTAAGATCTATGATTAATTTATGTATATAGCATATTAAACTTGTTTTTTAGAAAATACTTTGATTTAAAATTTTTAAAATTCTACTGCATGCTTGTTTTCTAACAATTGGTATTAATGGCATGGTTTTTACATAAATTTACAAGTTTGTGATCATGCTATATGTATAAATTATGTGAGCTTGATCTCTCCTATGCTTGAATTTTTTTTTTTTTTAGAGAGTTGACACTCTAGGGTTTCTATATATATTTATATATGTTGTCATGGATTATATGGTAAATGTTTGTTAATTAATTATGGTTGATTAAATTATTATGTAATTATTAATTAATTAATTAATTTGTGTCGGTTATGGTTCCTTAGAGGTTAGAATATATATCAAAGTTTTTTATGTAATTAGATGGCGGTCTATTATCACTGTCTAGGAATTATTATTTTATTTTAAATTTTGTAAGAATTTTATAATTAAATAATCATTCAAAGTGAAAACGGATCTAGAAGATGGATGGTAGCGATTCCAAAGGTATTTCTTGAGTCTCTAATTTTTTTATCTTTTTGAATTGTTGAAAATAAGATTGAAAAAATGCGTAAAAACTATTTTATGAAAAAACGTGAATTATGCTCAGTTGGCAAGACGAATTCTTAAGTTCGACAGGTCGATGGTCGCAGACCAGTAGGCCAAACCTCTAGTTCGGTAGACTATCCGCAACGCGGGTTTCAGCCACCTTTGGCAACAAGCCAAACTGCCAAGTTTGGCAAGACGATGGCTAATGACTGGTAGGTCGATCACACAGATCAGCATGCTAGCAGAGAGCTATGGGTTTTCAAAAAAGGTGTGATTTTTGGTATAGTTTGATTTTATTTTTGAGACAATTCTAAGAAACATGAAATTTTGTGATGACTACAAAAGTGAAGTATTTGATCTATATGGGATTAAAGACTTAAAGATAGATACCACATGAAGATGGATACAACTTGAAAATACAAAGATAAAGAATCGATAATATGTTTCGATTGATCTCTTGTGATTTTTAATTTCTTTTCTCTAGGGTGGAACCATAATATTACAGTTATTTATTATTATTTTACTTGGGGCTTTGCATGATTGCTTTGCTTGTCTATAGTATAATATGATTTGTCATGTATATTGATAACATGTCATATAGAATAGGGAGTGCTACTCATTAAAAATTGTTCATCCATGCCTTTTAAAATAAAACCTTGATTTCAAAAAGATTAAGTGAGAGAAGGTTTCCGAAGAGCGGATCTACGGCCTCCATCATTTGTTCATAGGTAGTGGGAGAAGGTTTTCGAAGAGAGGACCTACGGCCTCCATCGTTGGTCCATAGGTAACACATGGTGGTTTTGACCCCTAGGGACTTCATTATATACCACGTTGGACCTCTGAAAGGACAATATATTTTAGTATGTTATATCGTTGTACACACCTAGGTGGCGATTATAGATTATGGATAAAATAATTGAAGTAATGGTTATACATTCAAGTTAATTTTATTATTAACCTCCCCTAAGAGCTCTATTAATAAAATTAATAGCTAGAGAAAATGATTATTAATATATGTTGAATCAAACGGGTCTTGGATGGCATATAATAATCATGAGGGGATCCATGTTCCTAATTGAATTTTGCAAGTCTACTTGTTGAATTCTGAGTTAGGAATTATCATTGTAAGGTTGTGATATTTTCAAGGTTTTGACACATAAACACAATTGTTTGTTTACTTGATTGTGTTATGTTACTAAACTGTTATGTTATGTTTGCTTATGTTTGGTATATGATTCTTTATTGTAGATTAAAATGTCTAAAAATACTTTATCTTCGATACTCGATAAAAACCAATTAACCAGTGAGAATTACAATAATTGGGAGAGGAACCTGAATATGGTCCTAGCCTTTGAGAAACTAAAATTTATGCTGATGACACCGTGTCCTCCTGAACCTACCAGGGAATCCACTAATGAGCAAATCCAAGCATATGATCACTGGAAAAATGTTAATGATTAGGCCCGATTTTATGTTTGCTAGTATGAATAACATACAGTAGGCTCAACATGAAGATTATGAGACTACAAAGCATATCTTAGATAATCTTGAAGACATGTTTGTAGGCCAAGCCATAACAAAATGGCAAAGGGCACTTTAGAAACTTTTAAACTACAAACAAAGACCAAGGACATCTATGAAGGAGCATATGATGTTAGTCATGGGCTACCTCGTTGAGGCTCAAGCTCATGGAGCTGAGATCGATGCCGAGTCACAGATGACTATGGTTTTTCAGACTTTATCAAAGGAATTCATCCCATTTAGAGCTTCGTATAACTTGAGCAATAGACAGGATGTGACCCTAACGGAGTTAATGAAGCAGTTACAGGAGTTCAAAAATCTGATCAGGGAAACTCTTACAAGGGAAAAGGCTAACTTGGTGGCTGCATCCGGTTCCAATCCCAACCCTAGGAATGGAAGGAAGTAGAAGACTAAGAACGAGAAGTCTTTTATTCCTGCAAATGACAAGAATAAGAAGAAAAAAAAAGAACCCAAAGAAGTTCAAGTGCTTTAACTGTGGGAAGGTCGGGCGCATCAAGAAGAATTGCAAGGACTTCCTTTCCCGAGGAGGTAGGTGGGATCTTTTGGTTATTGAAACTTGTTTAGTTAAGGAATCAATTGACACTTAGGTCATAGATTCTAAAGCAAATAATCATGTTTGTGTTTCTCTACAAGGGTTCAAAGAAATGAGAAGTCTACTGCATGAAGACTTCACGCTTTAGATGAGTGATAGATCCTTGGTGCTAGCTGAAGTAGTGGGAGACGTCCATCTTCATTTTGATAATTATAGGATTTTAGTTTTACTAGATTGTTTTTATGTTCCTAGACTTAAAAGGAATTTAATATCTATAGCTTGTTTATTTAAAGACTCTTATTTAGTTTCCTTTAATAATAAAGTGGTAATTCAAAAAAACAAATCTTTTATCTCGGATGGATAGATGCAAAACAATCTATATTTTATCAAACCTAAGATGGACTTACTGCTTAACACTATGGTTCATGATAATAACTCTAAAAGACTTATGACTTCTCACTCTAATAAGGCCTATCTTTGGCATTTACGATTAGGTCACATTAGCCTGAATAGGATTCAAACATTGGTAAGGGATGGACCTTTGAGTCACTTAAAGAAGGAATTTATACCATAATGTGAATCTTATTTAAAGGGCAAAATGACCAAAAGACCATTTAGGTCTAAGGGCAATAGGGTGAAGAGGTTCTAGAACTTGTTTATAGTGATGTTTGTGGTCCCATGAACACCAGGGCACAAGGAGGGTATGAGTACTTTGTCACTTTTATTGATGATTACTCAAGGTATGGGTATGCCTACCTAATGCATCACTAAAATGAAACTTTTGGCAAATTCAAGGAGTTTCGGGCTGAAGTGGAAAAGCAATTAGGTAAACACATAAAGGCACTTCGATCCGATTGAGGTAGAGAATACCTCTCCGATGAGTTCATAGAACACTTATTAAAGAATGAGATTTTATCCCATTCGACTGCATCAGGCACTCTGCAACAGAATAACGTAGCTGAGTAAAGGAAGAGGACTTTGTTGGACATAGTTAGGTCTATGGTGAGTTATTCATCATTGCTTTTATCTTTTTGGGGATATACACTACAAACCGCATGTTATTTTTTGAACAATGTGTTAGACATGTATGCCTTAAGAAGTAAAAATGTAATAAGTTTTTGGAGACATTTTTATAGATAAAGAATTTATTTATTGTTTATATACCAAAGCTTGTCCTCTTTATGTTCATATTTGTTGAATGTATGTTAAGTAAACAATAGTCTGAGACTGTCAGTCTAAACCTTAAGAATTGGGCATATGATGGACAGATTATGCAAAAGATACGATTCTTAAGGTGATGGTCTAAACATAAGATCCGCAATCGAGGGAATAAAGTTAGGCGCTTTATTCATGTAGAGATTGTTATGTTGTCTATATCCCAATTGGGAGATGGTTTGTCTTGACCATCGAAGGTGGATTCCATGAATAGAAATGTTGGCACGTTGTCATAGGTGACGATGTGTTGGATCGGGACATAAAGTGAATTAATTTGGATTAATAATTCTATCTCAATAAATCGATTCACTTTAGACAATCATTTGTATTGTATCTTATCCTAAGATGAATAGTGGGCCTTTTATCTTGACTTGTGTCTTTTGATGTACCAAAGGGTGACACCCACATCTTAATATTGGTATGCATGCTGGTATGTTGGAGGCATGACTCTTGATAGCGTAGACTTGTTATTCATAGATATAGAATCCATAGCTCCTCTTTAGGAGTAGTGATATCCTTTATATGTGTTATCCTATAATTGAAAAACTGGAACACTCAACCATTTAGATACATAGGTGTAACTGTATGGCATACTGTCTTTGGATAGTAAGTTTTCCGATGGTGAGATAATGGAACGTAAGATAAAAATAATTGGGAAAGAAAGACAGAACTTGTCCTTGGATAATCAAATGGGGATACGATACACTATGATATGTCATGGAGACTTAGCTATACGGGCTTTGTAATTCTATGTAGTTCGAGAGTGCAGCTCTAAGCTTTTAGTGGAGTAGCGTTGGATTTGATAATTATAAAATATATATCTAGGATATTAGGTTTCGTAATTATCAGGAGCTTGAACTATATAAGTACATTTGGTCCCCTTTGCTAGCTCACAACATCCTGTAACGATACGACGTGCTTTTCCAATAATTAGTTACTTATGTTAGATTTATTAGATTGGTTAAAATTTGGAAGAATCAAATAATTCATGTATGTTTATCGGTTGAATTAATTTTGTGATAAAATTCATTAAAGATAAACTTGTTGAATTATTGGGATCGGATAATTCTTGTATGTTTATCGGTTGATTTAATTTTTTGGATAAATTAGATCAAGATAAACTTGTAGAATTATTGAGAATTCATTTATTTTCTTAGAGATTATCTAGACAAAGTTATTTTGATCAGATAACTTCTCTACTGGGTTATTTGAATTAAAACTGAGACTTTATCCTATAAAATCTTAGGTGGAAAATAAAAGATTTGCTGAGATTTTTATTCGACAGTTCAGCATGCCGATCCACGTGTTCGGCCTGTCGATGAGCGAAGGACAAGTTCACGTATTTTTACACGGATCTTATTAGATATTGATCCAAATTTGATTCTGATTTGAATTTTGAGACCTAATCTGATAAGGACTGACCCTAGACCCAACCTCTATAAATAGGGAATAAGTTTTAAGAGTTATTCAGATCAATTGAGAGATTAAGAGTGATACTCTACTGGTGAGAATCTGAAAACTCCCTGAGAGCTTTTGTTCACAAATCACGAACACTAGCTTTGGGTTCTGTCGATTGGTTGGAAGGAGAGTCACCTGGTGGAAGAGCTGTACGTGTGAGCCCACACTCACTCTAGTTGTGGATGGAGAATAGCAAAGAAGACCAGTTGGTTGAGGCTCTTCTGGAATGTTACTTCTCTTCACGCTTTGCGAGGGTTCTCCGACAATCAAAGGTTAGTAAGATCTGGTTAATTTATGCATATAGCATGTCAAACTTGTGTTTTAGAAAATACTCTGATATAAAATTTGTAAAATTTCACTGCATACTATTTTTTCAACAACTGATATCAAAGCCATGGTTTTTACATAATTTATGAGTTTGTGATCATGCTATATGTATAAATTTTGTGATCTGAATCTCTCCTATGCTTGAATTTAATTTTATAGAGAGTTGACACTCTAGGTTTCTATATATTTTATATGTTGTCATGGATTATATGGTGAATGTTTATTAATTAATTATGGTTGATTAAATTATTATTTAATTATTTATTAATTAATTAATTTGAGCTGGTTATGGTTCCTTAGAGGTTAGAATATGTATCTATGTTTTTCATGTAATTAGATGGCGGACTATAATCTCCGTCTAGGATTTGTTTTTTAAATTTAAATTTGTAAGAATTTTATAATTAAATAATTATTTAGAGAAGACGGATCTAGAAGAATGATGATGGTGCTCCCAGGTATTTCTTAAGTCTCTAATTTTATGTTTTTGAATTGTTAAAACTAAAATTGATGAATTGCATTCAAAATTTTATTTTCTAGAATGGGAGATTTCTGCTCGATCGGCATGTCAAACCCACCAGTTCGGCAGGCCGATGGTCGTAGATCGGCAGGCTGGACGTAAGGTTCGGCAGGCCGACAGCTGGGCGAAAATCAGAGGCTCTGGCGACAGGCTGAACTTTCATGGATGGGCAAGCCGATGGACCATGACCGACAGGCCGATCACCCAGATGACCTGTTGACCGGGTGCTAGAAATTTTTCCAAAAAAGGTGCAGTTTTCAATGCAGTTTTAATTTTGTTTTTGGGACAATTCTGAGAAACATTAAATTTGGATATGACCAAAAATATGAAGTATTCGATTCATACGGGATTGAACACTTAAAGATGGGCATTACATGAAGAAAGATACAGCTTAAGGATTCAAGGATGAAGAATCGATAATATGTCTCAATTATTCTCTTGTAATCTTATTTTTCTATTCTCTAGGGTGGAACCATAATATTACGTTTATTATTATTTTGCTTCTAGCTTTGCTTGTATGCATTATAATATGATTTGCCATGTATATTGATTACATGTCATATAGAATAGGGAGTGCTGCTCATATTAAAATTGTTCATGCATGTTCTTAAAATAAAAACCTTGATTTTAAAAGATTGAGTGGGAGAAGGTTTTCGAAGAGAGGACCTAAAGCCTCCATCATTGGTCCATAGGCAGAACATGGTGGTCTCGACCCCTAGGAAAGGATATCTATCACGTACCAGATTAGATCTCTAAGCGGATAAGGTATTTTAGCATGATTTATGGTTGCACACCCCTAGGTGGTGATTATAAATCATGGAGAAAATATTGAAACAATGGTTATACACTCACGTTAATTTTATTATTAACCTCCTCTAGGAGCTCTGTTAATAAAATTAATGGCCAAAGAAACGATTATTAGTATATGTTGGATCATACGGGTCCTAGATGGCATATATTAATCAGGAGGGGATCCATGTTCCTGATTGAATTTGGCACAACTCCCCTAGGAGCTTGTTGAATTCTGAGTTGGGAATTATCATTGTAAGGTTGTGATGTTTTCAAGGTTTTGACATATAAACACAATTTTATTTTTACTTGATTGTGTTATCTTACTAAATTATTATGATATGTTTGCTTATGTTTGGTATATGATTCTTTATTGTAGATTAAAAATGTCTAAAAATGATTTATCATCGATACTTGACAAAGGCCTATTAACTAGAGAGAATTATAATGATTAGAAACGGAACCTAGATATCGTCCTCTCCTTTGAGAAACTGAAACATGTACTGACAACCCCTTGTCCTCCTGAGCCTACAGGAGACTCAACTAATGAGCAATTCCAAGCGTATGATCGTTGGAAATATGCTAATGATCAGGCCCACTGCTATGTTATGGCTAGCATGAATAACGTGCTGTAGGCTCAATATCAGGATTATGAGACTGTGAAGCAGATCTTGGATAATCTTGAGGATATGCTTGGAGGCCAGCCCATAGCAAAGCGGCAATGGGTGCTTCAGAAACTCTTAAACTATAAGCAGAGACCGGGGGCATTTGTAAAGGAGCACATGATGTTGGTCATGGTTACCTCGCTAAGGCTCAAACCAATGGAGCCAACATTGATGTTGAAACTCAGATGACTATGGTCTTTGAGACTCTATCCAAGAAATTTATTTCGTTTAGAGCTACTTTTAATTTAAGCAATAGACGGGATATGACCTTGATGGAATTAATGAAACAGTTACAGAAGTTTGAACTGTTGATCAGGGAGTTCTTGCGGGTGGAGAGGCCAATATGCTAGCTGCTTCTGGTTCCAATCTCACTTCTACAAATGGAAAGAAGCAACGGCTAAGAACGGGAAGTCTTCTATTCCTGCTAGCACCAAGAGCAAGAAAGAGAAGAAGAAGAACCCGAAGAAGCTTAAGTGCTTCTTCTGTGGGAAGGTCAGGCACATTAAGAAGCATTGCAAGGACTTCCTTTCCAAAGGAGGTAGGTGTGATCTTCTGTATTTAGAAACCTGTTTGGTTGAGGAATCCAGTGACATTTGGGTCATAGATTCTGGTGCAACTAATCATGTTTGTGTTTCTCTATAGGGGTTCAAAGAAACGAGAAGTCTGCTGAATGAAGACTTCACGCTTCAGATGGGCAATGGATCCTTGGTCTCAGCAAAATCAGTAGGAGACGTCCATCTTTATTTTGATAATTATAGGAATTTATTTTTGCAAGATTGTTTTTATGTTCCTAAATTTAAAAGGAATTTAATTTCTATAGCGTGTTTGTTTAAAGATTCCTATTTGGTTTCTTTTAATGATAAAGTGGTGATTCGCAAAAATAAATATTTTATCTGTTCTAGATGGATGCAAAATAATCTATATTTTATCAAACTTAAGATGGACTTATTGCTTAATGCTGAGATGAATGATAATAACTCTAAAAGACTTAAAACTTCTCACTCTAATAAGACTTATCTTTGGCATTTACGCCTTGGTCATATTAACCTGAATAGGATTCAAAGGTTGGTAAGGGATGGACCTTTAAGTTACTTAAAGGTGGAATCTATACCTCAATGTGAATCTTGTTTGGAGGGTAAAATGACCAAAAGACCATTCAGGTCTAAGGGCAATAGGGCCAAAAGGGTTCTAGAACTTGTGCATAGTGATGTTTGTAGACCGATGAACATCCGGGCACGAGGAGGGTATGAGTACTTTGTCACTTTTATTGATGATTACTCAAGGTATAGGTATGTGTACCTCATGTACCACAAAAGTGAAACTTGTGACAAGTTCATGGAGTTTTGGGCTGATGTGGAAAAGCAATTGGACAGACCCATAAAGGCACTTTGATCCAATCGAGGTGGGGAATACCTTTTTGATGAGTTCTTAGAACACTTACTAGAGAATAGGATTTTATCCCATTAGACTGCGCCAGGCACTCCGCAACAGAATGGCGTAGCAGAGAGAAGAAATAGGACTTTGTTGGACATGATTAGGTCCATGATGAGTTATTCATCTTTGCCTTCATCCTTTTGGGGATATGCACTACAAACCGCATGTTATCTTTTGAACAATGTGCCTTCAAAATCGGTCCCTAAAACTCCTCACGAGTTGTGGCCGAGTAGGAAGACATCCTTAAACCATATTCCCAAATGGGGATGTCCGGCTCATGTCCTGTTTAAGGATCTGAATAAGTTGGAAGCATGTTCGAAAGTTTACGTGTTTGTAGGATATCCAAAAGGGACTAAAGGGGGTTATTTCTATAACCCAAAAGAAAATAAAGTCGTGGTTTCAACTAATGCAACTTTCCTTGAGGAGAGTTACATGGACGACTTTAAACCTCGAAGCAAAGTGGTGCTTGAGGAGTTAAGGAGTGATCCGATCACTCCAGAGGTTCCAAATGAAACTGTTCCGATCAGTGTAGAAAAACCAAACAAACCTGAACAACAACCTCAGGGGCTTTGGCATAGTGGGAGGATTAAACATCAACCTTTGAGGTATATGTTCAATGGGGAGGTCTTCTTGGCTGATTCGGATAAACATGACAGGGATCCTTATACTTACGCAAAGGCTATAGAGGATGTTGATTCAAAACTCTAGGCAGAGGCCATGAACATTGAGATGAAGTCTGTGGAGACTAATCAGGTCTAGGAGCTTGTGGACCTTCCTGAAGGGGTAAAACCCATAGGGTTTAAGTGGATCTACAAGAGGAAAAGAGGAGTTGATGGAAAGGTCGAAACCTTTAAGGCTAGATTGGTAGCTAAGGGTTATGCGCAAAAGGAAGGAATCAATTATGAGGAAACCCTTTCGCCTGTAGCCATGCTTAAGTCCATCCAAATTCTCTTGTCCATAGCTGCCGCTCTTGACTATGAGATTTGGCAGATGGATGTCGAGACAGCTTTTCTGAATGGCTATCTTGATGAGTCCATTTATGTGGAACAACCAGACAGGTTTAAGGTCACAGGTCAAAAGGGGAAGGTTTATAGGCTGCTAAAGTCAATTTATGGACTTAAGCAGGCTTCTCGTTCCTGGAACATAAGATTTGATTAGGTGATCAAGACTTATGGGTTCTCACAAAATGTGGATGAGCCATGTGTTTACAAGCACATTAAGGATGGGAAGGTGGTTTTTCTATTGCTCTATGTAGATGACATTCTGCTAATTGGCAATGACATTAGGGCATTATTATCGGTCAAATTATGGTTGACCAAGCAGTTTAACATGAAGGACTTGGGTGAGGCTAATTTTGTTCTTAGTATCTAGATCTTTCGGGATAGGAAGAACAAAATGATAGCTTTGTCCAAGGCTAGCTACATAGATAAAATTCTCAGAAGGTTTGCAATGCAGGATTCTAAGAAAGGTGGGTGACCATCTAGGTCTAGAATTACTCTTTTTAAGAAAGACTCTCCGAAGTCTTATGAAGAAAGAGAATACATGAAGAATGTGCCTTATGCTTCGGCAGTGGGTAGTCTCATGTATGCCATGCTTTGCACATGACTGGATATTAGTTATGCGGTCGAGATTGTAAGTCGATTTCAGGCGAATCCAGGACCGAACCACTGGGTTGGGGTTAAGCATATTTTCAAGTACTTGAGAAGGACTCGAGGGTATATGCTTGTGTATTCGGGTGAGGACTTGACTCCTCAAGGATACACTGACTTAGATTTTCAATCCTATCTGGATTCTAGGAAATCGACTTCAGATTTTGTGTTTACTTTGGGCAGTGGTGCCATCAATTGGAGAAGTGTGAAGCATGATTGCACTTTGGATTCAACGATGGAGACCAAGTATGTGTCAGCTAGTGATGCTTCGAAAGAAGCAGTGTGGCTCTGCAAGTTCCTTGGGGATCTTGAGGTAGTTCCTGGTATGGATAAGGCGGTATCTCTGTATTGTGATAACAGTACGGCGGTAGCTAATGCTAAGGAACGAAGATTTCACAAGAAGAGTAAGCATATTGATTGGAAGTATCATGTGATAAAGGACTTCGTTGAGGGCGAGCATGTCACGGTGTGCAAGATCGCATCAAAGGACAATTTGGCTGATCCATTTACGAAGACACTTACTAGGAAAGTCTTCGAGAGGCATGTGGAAGCTATGGGAATGTGAGATTTGTCGTATTTACTCACTTAGTGCAAGTGGGAGATTGTTAGACATGTATGCCCTAAGGAGTAAAAATGTAATAAGTTTTTGGAGACATTTTTATCAATAAAGAATTTATTTATTGTTTATATACCAAATCTTGTCCTCTTTACATTCATATTTATTGAATGTATGTTAAGCAAACAATAGTCTGAGATTGTCGGTCTAAACCTTAAGAATTGGGCATATGATGGACAGATTATGCAAAAGACACGATTCTTAAGGTGATGGTCTAAAACATAAGATCCGCAATCGAGAGAATAAAGTTGGGCGCTTTATTCATGTAAAGATTGTTATGTTGTCTATATCCCAATTGGAAGATGGTTTGTCTTGACCATCGGAGGTGGACTCCATGAATAGAAACATTGGCACGTTGTCATAGGTGACGATGTGTTGGATCCGGATATAAAGTGAATTGATTTGGATTAATAACTCTGTCTAGGCAAATGATTCACTTTAGACAATCATTTGTATTGTATCTTAATCCTAAGATGAATAGTAGGCCCGTTGTCTTGACTTGTGTCTTTTGATGTACCAAAGGTTGACACCTACATCTTAACACTAATATGCATGCCGATACGTTGGAGGCATGACTCTTGATAGCGTAGACTTGTTATTCATAGATATGGAATCCATAACTCATCTTTAGGAGTAGTGATATCCTCTTATATGCATTATCCTGTAATTGAAAAACTGGAGCGCTCAACCATTTGGATACATAGGTGTAACCAAATGGTATACTGTCTTTGGATAGTAAGTTTTTCGATGGTGAGATAATGGACCGTAAGATAAAAATAATCGGCAAGGTAAGACAAAACTTGTCCTTAAGCCAATTATGGATAATCAAATGGGAATACGATACACTATGATATGTCATGGAGACTTAGTTATACGGGCTTCGTAATTCTATGTAGTTTGAGAGTGCAGCTCCAAGCTTTTAGTGGAGTAGCGTCGGAGTTGATAATTATGAAATGTACATCTGGGATATTGGGTTTCGTAATTATCGGGAGCTTGAACTATATAGGTCCATTTGGTCCCCTTTGCTAGCTCACAGCATCCTATAACGATACATCGTGCTTTTCCAATAATTGATGACTTATGTCAGATTTATTAGATTGGTTAAAATTTGAAAGAATCAAATAATTCATGTATGTTTATCGATTGAATTAATTTTGTGATAAAATTGATTCAAGATAAACTTATTGAATTATTGGGAGTGGATAATTGTTGTTTGTTTATCAGTTGATTTAATTTTTTGGATAAATTAGATCAAGATAAACTTGTAGAATTATTGAGAATTCATTTATTTTCTTAGAGATTATCTAGATAAAGTTGTTTTGATTAAATAACTTTTCTATTGGGTTATTTGAATTAAAACTGAGACTTTATCCTATAAAATCTCAGGTGAAAAATAAAAGATTTGTTGAGATTTTTATTCGACAGTTCGGCATGCCGATCCACGTGTTCGGCCTATCGATGAGCGAAGGATAAGTTCACGCGTTTTTACCCGGATCTTATCAGATATTGATCTGAATTTGATTCTAATTTGAATTTTGAGACCTAATCTGATAAGGACTAACCCTAGACCCAACCTCTATAAATAGGGAATAAGTCTTAAGAGTTATTCAGATCAATTGAGAGATTAAGAGTGATACTCTACTGGTGTGAATTTGAAAACTCCCTGAGAGCTTTTGTTCATAAATCATGAATACTAGCTTTGGGTTCTCTCGATTGGTTGGAAGGAGAGTCACTTGGTGGAAGAGCTGTACGTGTGAGCCCACACTCACTCCAATCATGGATAGAGATTAGCAATTAAGATCAGTTGGTTGAGGCTCTTTTGGAACGTTACTTCTCTTCACGCTTTGCGAGGATTCTTCAACAATCAAATATTAGTAAGATCTAGTTAATTTATGCATATAGCGTGTCAAACTTGTGTTTTGGAAAATACTTTGATATAAAAAATTTTAAAATTCCACTACATACTATTTTTCCAACACAATGTGCCTTCAAAATTGGTTCTTAAAACTCCTCACATGTTGTGGACACGGTAGAAGACATGCTTAAACCATATTCGCATATGAGAATGACCGACTCATGTCCTATATAAGGAAGTGAATAAGTTGAAAGCATGCTCAAAAGTTTATGTGTTTATAGGATATCCAAAAGGGACTAAAGGATTTATTTCTATAACCCAAAGGAAAATGTTATCATGGTTTCTACAAATGCAACTTTTCTTGAGGAAAGTTATATGAATAACTTTAGGCATCAAAGTAAAGTGGTACTCGAGGAGTTAGGGAGTGATTTGATCACTCTAGGGGTTCTAGTAGAAACCAATCCAATCAATGTGGAAAAACCAACCAAACAACAACCTAAGGGGCTTTGTTGTAGTGGGAGAATTGGGCATCAACCCGAGAGGTATATGTTCAATGGTGAGGCCTTTTTGGCTAAACCAAATGAACATGATAGGGATCCTTACACTTACGAAGAGGCTATGGAGGATGTTGACTCAAAACTCTAGACGGAAGCCATGAACATTGAGATGAAGTCTTTCGAGACTAATTGGGTTTGAGAACTTGTGGATCTTCCTAAAGGGGTAAACCCATAGGGTGTAAGTGGATCTATAAGAGAAAGAGAGGAGTAGATGGTAAAGTCGAAACCTGTAAAACTAGACAAGGAGCTAAGAGATACACGCAAAATTAAGGAATCGACTACGAGGAAACCTTTTCACTTGTAGTCATGCTTAAGTCCATGCGCATTCTCTTGACCATAGCTGCTACTCTCGATTATAAGATTTGATAGATAGATGTCAAGATAGCCTTTCTAAATGGCTATCTTAATGAGTCTATATATATGGTACAGCTAGATGGGTTCAAGGCTAAGGGTCAAGAGGGTAAGGTTTGTAATCTGCTAAAGTTAATTTATGGACTTAAGTAGGCTTCCCATTCTTGGAACATAAGATTTGATTAGGTGATCAAGACTTATGGATTCGAACAAAATATGGATGAACCATGTGTTTACAAACACATTAAGGATGGAAAGGTGGTTTTTCTACTGCTCTATATAGATAACATTTTGCTAATTAGCAATGACGTTGGGGCATTGTTATCGGTCAAATTATAGTTGACCAAACAGTTTAACATGAAAGACTTAGGTGAAGCTAACTAAGTTCTCGGTATCTAAATCTTTTGAGAAAGGAAGAACAAAATGATAGCTTTATCCCAAGCGGGCTACATAGATAAAATTCTTAAAAGGTTTGCAATGCAAAATTCCAAGAAAGATGGGCAATCATCTACGTCTGGAATTACTCTTTCTAAGAAATACTTGCCAAAGTCTGATAAAGAAAGTGAATACATGAAGAAGGTGCCTTATGCTTCAGCAGTGGGTAGTCTCATATATGCCATGCTTTGCACCTGACCGAATATTAGTTATACGATTGAGATAGTAAGTCGATATCAGTCGGATCTAGGACCAAACCATTGGGTTGCGGTCAAGCATATTTTCAAGTACCTAAGAAGGACTTGAGGATATATGCTTGTATATTCGGGTGAAAATTTAACACCTCTAAGATATACTGACTTGGATTTTCAATCCTGTTTGGATTCGAGAAGATTGACTTTGGTTTTGTGTTTACCCTGGGTAGTGGTGCCATTATTTAGAGAAGTGCCAAGCAAGATTGAACTCAGATTCAACACTGGAAGCTGAGTATGTGGCAGCTAGTGATGCTTCGAAAGAAGCAATATGGCTCTACAAGTTCCTTGGGGATCTTGAGGTAGTTCCCAGCATGGATAAGGTGGTATCGTTGCATTGTGATAACATTGTAGCGATAACTAATGCTAAGGAACCAAGATTTCACAAGAAGAGTAAGCATATTCATCATAAGTATTTATGATAATAGACTTCGTTGAAGGCGAGCATGTTGTTGTATGTAAAATCACATCTGAGGACAATTTAGCTAATCCATTCACAAAAACACTAATTACGAGGATTTTTGAAAGGCATGTGGAAGCTATGGAGATGCAGGATATGTCATATTTAATCACTTAGTGCAAGTGGGAGATTGTTCGACATGTATGCCCTAAGGAGTAAAATGTTGTAATATATTTTTAGAGACATTCTATGAATAAAGAATTTATTTATTATTCATATACCAAATGTTGTCCTCTTTACGTTCATATTTGTTGAATGTACGATAAGCAAACAAAAGTCTGAGACTGTCGGTCCAAACCTTTAAGAATTTGGCATATGATGGACAGATTATGCGGAAGACATGATTCTAAGGGTGATGATCTAACTCATAAGATCCGTAATCGAGAAAATAAAGTTGGGCGTTTTATTCATGCTAAGATTGTTATGTTGTCTACATTCTTAATGGGAGATGGCTTTTCTTGGTCATCGGAGTTGGACTCCACAAGTAGAAATATTAGTGCATTGTCATAAGTGACAATGTATTAGATCGGGACATAAAGTGGAATTGATTTGGATTAATAATTCCATCTGTGTAAATCAATTCACTTCAGACAATCATATGTATTGTATCTTAATCTTGAAATGACTAATGGGCCCATTACCTTGACTTATATCTTTTGATGTACCAAAGGGTGGTATCCTGACTTTATGATGGTACGCATATCGGTACGTTAAAGATATGACTCTTGATAGCATAGACCTATCGTTCATAGATATAGAATCCACAGCGACATTGGTGGAGTCAATGATATTCTCTTATATAAGTTATCCTGTAATTGGAAAACTTGAGCACTCAACCATTTAGATACATAGGTGCAATCGAATGGTATACTGTCTTTACATAGTAAGTTTTGTGGTGGTAGATAATGGAACGTAAGATAAAAATAATCAGGAAAGTAAGATAGAAGTTATCCTTAAGCTGATTATGAATATCTTATGGGGATATGACACATTACGATATGTCATGGACACTTAGCTAATTTGGAGCTTCGTAATTTTATATGGTTCGAGAGTGCAGCTCTAAGCTTTTAGTGGAGTAGCGTTACAGTTGATAATTATAAAACATATATCTATGATATTGTATTTTATAATTATCTAAAGCTTGAACTATATAGGTCCATCAAGTCCTATTTGCTAGCTCATAATAAATCATGTAATGATACGACGTGCTTTTCCAATAAATTGGTGACTTATGTTAAATTATTAGATTGGCTGAAATTCGATAGGATTAGATAATTCATGTCTATTTATTGGTTGAACTAATTTATTGTAAATTAATTTAAGATAAACTTATTGAATTATCAAGAATATTTATTTTCCTAGATATGATTGTTTTAATAAGATAATTTCTTTATTGAGTTATTTTAATTAAAACTAAGGCTCTATCTAAAGAATCTTGGGTGAAAAATAAAATATTCTTAAGGATCATATTATCACAAGTTCAACAGACCGATTAGTTAGTTTGGCCTGCCAATGGACCATGTTCGGCAGGCCGATCTATTAATTCGGTCTGCCGATCTAACGATAATTTGATCGCGCATTTCTTATCCGATTTTATCAGAAATTGATCTAGATTCAAATTTTTGAGGCATTATCTGATAATGATCAACCTTGGGGAAGACCTCTATAAATAGAGAGTGAGTTTTTTGAGTTATTTAGATCAGAAAGAAGTTAAGAATGAGTACTCTAGTGTTAGATACTCTGAAACTCCCTAAGAGCATTTGTTCACAATCATGAACCTTTGCTTTAGGTCTTCTTAATTAGTTGGAAGGAGAGTCACTAGTGGAAGAGTTGTATGACGTGTGCTCATACACACTTTAATCGTGGAATAGCAAAGAGAACCAGTTGGTTGAGGCTCTTTTGGAAGGCCTTTCTATTCACTGATTGCGGGAGCTCTTTAGCATAAACGGTTAGTAAGATCTATGATTAATTTATGTATATAGCATATTAAACTTGTGTTTTGAATAACATTTTGATTTAAACTTTTTAAAATTCTGCTACATGCTCGTTTTCCAACAAGCCATACGATGAATTGAAAGCACTAGAGGTCTATAGCCTAGGAACATATTCTCATTCTTTTTTGTATTCATTCAATGCATTGCCTATGGATTGGAAATGTGGTAAGATTCAGCCCCTAACTCTTAGATATCAGCATAGTTCATAATTAAACTTGCACAATACACATAAGTAATAGGTATATATTGACAATAGTTAAATGAGTGGGGTCAAGCTCAACCAAAGATACCTGGTGTGAATCAGAGCAGCAGTGTTTACCTTATTACTTCTTTGTTTTTTAATTTTAACCAATGCCCTTTTCCATTAAAGTTTTTCAAATTTTTAGTTGTATGTCAATTTAAAACTATAACCATACCCCTGCTCAGTAATTGCAATATATAATTATGCATCCATTGTGTTCTCATTTTGCATAAAATAATTATAATTATATCGTAACTCAATAACTAAAAGAAATTTAGGTTTTGTATCTTGTGTTTTAAATTGATTCACAAAGTATGCTATCTGTTTTTTATCTCATCAAATATATTTCTCTAGATTATATTTAATATACAAATTCATATCATTTTTTACCTCAAAAGTACCCAAGTATAGTTAAAAATAAAAGTAATTAAAATGGAAAAAGCTAAAAATAAGAAAAGGAGAAAACAATGAAAAAAGTGAGGGTGAGGGTGAATACATTAGGATTTTTTTAATAAAGTATATAGTAGGATTTTGTTTGATTGTTTTTTTATTTTTTTTTATTTAAGAGTATTTTGAACATTTTCTAAGATCAAAAGCATGGATTGTTCAAGAAAAGTAATAAATTTATGTATTAAATATAATGTGATATTATATATTTATGAGATTCAAAACCAAAAACATACCTTTTGAATAAGCATAAAATATAATGTATAAAAACATAAATATCCTAAAGAAAAATTAATACAAAAAAGCATATATCTTGCTTGACCAGTAGCTTGTCATAATAGGTAGAGCCGTAAGCCTTATCCTTGTATGTATTTAACAATATAAACTTCATTATTCAACAAAAAAAAAAAATCAGGGATCATTTTGTTAGTGAGATCTGAACTAGGACATTTAATGGCAGTTTTGAACATATATGATTTAAGTGGTAGTTTTGAACTTTCATTTCAAATGTAAAAGTCTAAACAGAGAATATAACAACACATCAGAGAACCGGTGTTTGGAAATATTAATTTAAATTATAGTTTAAAAAGGAAAACGAAAATATGGGGGAATTTATCGTAGATAATGGGTCAATACATTTAGAAACTGACAATTTGGCCGTTTTAAACCATCTTCTATTAGGATAAATTGTCCAGAAAGCATATGATGTTTTGTATTGTACACTACTTTAAATATATAAATTGAATTTTCTATTATGTTTGTGTGCATGTATTAGAATTTCACAATTATCTATGTAACTTTAAATATAGTATATGTGACATCTGGCGCGGGCCCCACCTCAAGCCTCCATAAGACCCACCTTGCGGGGCCCTCGGACTTACGGCTCTTATTGGTGAACCGTTCCCATGCCGTCCCACTCATCCGTACTGTCCCCTTTGGCCCCTTAGGGTTTTCTTTCGCGTCCCTCGGGTTCGAACCTCAAACCTCCCTTAAGAGGTTCTTATTTCCATCTCGAGTATCAATTGAATAAATTAAGTACTAACTCAATTGGTACTCGAGATGGAAATAAGAACCTCTTAAGGGAGGTTTGAGGTTCGAACCCGAGGGACACGAAAGAAAACCCTGAGGGGCCAGAGGGACCCAGAGGGGATAGTACGGATGAGTAGGATGGCACGGGAATGGTTCACCAATAAGAGCCATAAGTCTGAGGGCCCCGCAAGGTGGGTCCTACGAAGGCTTGAGGTGGGGCCTGCGCCAGATGTCACAGTATATAAGTGTTGTATACATGAGGATAAGTTTAAAGATGATAATTAAAATTGTTAGTGGCACATAATTAATTATATAATTAATTAGTCAATTAAAATAAGAAATATATGATTGAGCATTACTAGTGCATATCATGTCCATTGTAACTAGAATAGTCTTATCTAAGTCGTTAATATAACGAGTTATTAAATAAGTTCATTATATATAATGTGATTATGTGTGGGACTAGGATGATGTGATATGAACAACTAAATAATTTCCATTAAGTATAACAAATGCTAATCACATCAGTCTATGATCTTATAGAGAATGATCTTAGTCTTGAGTTATTAACTGACTCCTGTTTATGAAATTATATCTTTTAATTTACTCGGTACATATTCAAGATTGCTAATTTTATCCCTTGTATTTTGGAGGCATAATAAACTTAGTAGCTGATAATGTTAATATTAGAAAATGGAATCCGTTCCTTATTTATTAGTAGATAAATAATACTCTTAGGTATTCATTCGAGACTTGAATAATATGAATGCTAAAATTCTTCATTAAGTTCATAATTTATTAGTCACTGGAGAAACTATGGCACTCAATGATAAATAGGTAACTATAGATGTTAATAGATATCCACAGAGCTCTGATTAAGTTTTATTTATGTAGAATCAATTCATATACATGGCTATATCAAACGGACAACTCTATTTGTGAGTAATTTTATATAGGATTAATTACAAAAATTCTCTCTAAACGATAGCCTTTGTAACACTTTACCCTCAAAACTTTAGAACATAATACCTGTTCTCCCTAAAGTATGAACTATTAACAAAAAATCCTTCTGTTAGAATTTTAATAGCAAATTGACAAATAATATTAAAATTACGGGTATTTTGGTAATTCTAGTTATAAAAACAAAAAAAAATTAAAACTACAATAAAAATAGGCTTTATTGATCATTAAAAACAAAAATAAATATTAAAATTGTTGGAAACAAAGTGCGCAGCGGAATTTTAAAAAAAAATTTCATTAGAGTAATTTCCAAACACAAGTTTGACATGTTATATGTATAAAATAGACAGATCTTACTAACCTTTATGTGAAGATCCTCCGCAACCTGTGTAGAGAAGTAACGTTTCAGAAGAGCCTCAACCAATTGGTCTTCTTTGCTATTCTCTATCCCCAACCGGAGTGAGTGTGGGCTCACACGTTCAGCTCTTCCACCGGTGACTCTCCTTCCCACCAATAGAGAGAACCCAAAGCTAGTGTTCGTGATTTGTGAACAAAAACTCTCAGGGAGTTTTCAGATGCTCACTAGAAGAGTATCACTCTTAATCTCTCAAATTGATCTGAGTAAATCATGAGACTCACTCCCTTTATATAGCTATTGGTCCTGGGGTCAGTCTGTATCAGATTAGTGCTCAAAAATGCGAAACAGAATCAAGTTCGGATCAATATCTGATAAGATCCGCGTGAAAATGCGTAATCTTATCTCCCGCTGATCGACAGACCGAACATTCTAATCAGCAGGCCGAACTCCCGAGAAAAAATCTCCGCGAATCTTTTATTTTCCACCAAAGATTCTAAAGGATAAAGTCTCAGTTTTGATTCAAATAACCCAATAGAGAAGATATCTGATCAAAACAAACTTTATCAAGATACTCTCTAAGAAAATAAATCAATCACAATAATTCTACAAGTTTATCTTGTTCTAATTTGTCCAAAATTAAAACAACCGATAAACAGACAAGAATTATCTAATCGCAATAATTCAACAAGTTTATCTTGAACTAATTTCTTACAAAATTAATTCAACCGATAAACAGACATGAATTATTTGATTCTTACAAATTTCAAACCAATCTGATAAATCCGACATAAGTCACCAATTATTGGAAAAGCACGCCGTGTCGTTACAGGACTTTGTGAGCTAGCAAAGGGGACCAAAATGGACCTATAAAGTTCAAGCTCATGATAATTATGAAACGCAATATCCCAGATATACATTTCACAATTATCAACTCCAACGCTACTCCACTAAAAGCTTGGAGCTGCACTCTCGAACTTTATAGAATTACGAAGCTCGTGTAGCTAAGTCTCCATGACATATCATAGTGTATCGTATCCCCATATGATAATCCATAATCGGCTTAAGGACAAGTTCTGTCTTACCTTCCCGATTATTTTTATCTTACGTTCCATTGTCTCACTATTAGAAAACTTACCATCCAAAGATAGTATACCATTCAGTTACACCTATGTATCCAAATGGTTGAGCGCTTCAGTTTTCCAATTACAGGACAACGCATATAAGAGGATATCATTACTCCTAAAGAGGAGCTATGGATTCCATATCTATGAATAACAAGTCTACGCTATCAAGAGTCATGCCTCCAATGTACCGGCATGCATACCACTATAGAGATGTGGGAGTCACCCATTGGTACATCAAAAGACACAAGTCGAGACAACGGGCCCACTATTCATCTCAGGATTAAGATACAATACAAATGACAATCTAAAGTGAATCGATTTGCCAAGACAGAATTATTAATCCAAATCAATTCATTTTTTGTCCCGATCCAATACATCGTCACCTATGACAACGTGCTAATGTTTCTATTCACGGAGTCCAACTCCGATGGTCAAGACAAACCATCTCCCATAAGAGATATAGACAACATAACAATCTTTACATGAATAAAGCGCCCAACTTTATTCCCTCGATTGCGGATATATGTTTTAGACCATCACCTTAAGAATCGTGTCTACCGCATAATCATCCCATCATATCCCCAATTCTTAAGGTTTAGACTGACAGTCTCAGACTACTGTTTGCTTATCATACATTTAACAAATATAAACGTAAAGAGGAAAAGATTTGGTATATATAAATGAATAAATTCTTTATTGATAAAAAATGTCTTCAAAAACGTATTACATTTTTACTCCTTAGGGCATACATGTCTAACAATCTCCCACTTGCACTAAGTGAGTAAATACTGCAAATTTCGCATCCCCATAGCTTCCACATGCCTCTCGAAGACTCTCCCAGTAAGTGTCTTCGTAAATGGATCAGCTAAATTTTTCTCTGACGCGATCTTGCACATCGTGACATGCCCGCCCTCAACGAAGTCCTTTATCACATGATATTTCTGATCAATATGCTTACTCTTCTTGTGAAATCTTGGTTCCTTAGCATTAGCTACCGCCGCACTGTTATCACAGTACAGTGATACCACATTATCCATACCAGGAACTACCTCAAGATCCCCAAGGAACTTGCGGAGCCACACCGCTTCTTTCGAAGCATCACTAGCTGCCACATACTAGGCCTCCATCATTGAATCCGAAGTGCAATCTCGCTTCGCACTTCTCCAACTGATGGCACCACCACCTAGAGTAAACACAAACCCCGAAGTCGATTTCCTAGAATCCAGACAGGATTGAAAATCCGAATCAGTGTATCCTAAAGGAGTCAAGTCCTCACCCGAATACACAAGCATATACCCTCGAGTCCTTCTCAAGTACTTGAAAATATGCTTTACCGCAACCCAATGGTTCGGTCCTGGATCCGCCTGAAATCGACTTACAATCCCGACCGCATAGCTAATATCCAGCCGTGTGCAAAGCATGGCATACATGAGACTACCCACTGCCGAAGCATAAGGCACCTTCTTCATGTATTCTCTTTCTTCATAAGACTTTGGAGAGTCTTTCTTAGAAAGAGTAATTCTAGACCTAGATGGTTGCCCACCTTTCTTGGAATCCTGCATTGCAAACCTCTTGAGAATTTTATCTATGTAGTCGGCTTGTGACAAAGCTATCATTTTGTTCTTCCTATCCCGAAAGATCTGGACACCTAGAACAAAATTAGCCTCACCCAAGTCCTTCATGTCAAACTGCTTGGTCAACCATAATTTGACCAATGACAACGCCCCAACGTCATTGTCAATTAGCAGAATGTCATCTACATAGAGCAGTAGAAAAACCACCTTCCCATCCTTTATGTGTTTGTAAACACATGGTTCATCCACGTTTTGTGAGAACCTATAAGTTTTGATCACTTGATCAAATCTTATGTTCCAAGAACGAGAAGCCTGCTTAAGTCCATAAATAGACTTTAGCAGCTTACAAACCTTACCCTCTTGACCCGCGACCTTGAACCCTTCTGGTTGTTCCATATAAATGGACTCATCAAGATAACCATTTAGAAAAGCCATCTTGACATCCATCTGCCAAATCTCGTAATCGAGAGCGGCAGCTATGGACAAGAGAATCCGGATGAACTTAAGCATGGCTACAGGCGAAAAGGTTTCTTCATAATCGATTCCTTCCTTTTGCGTATAACCCTTAGCTACCAGTCTAGCCTTAAAGGTTTCGACCTTTCCATCCACTCCTCTTTTCCTCTTGGAGATCCACTTACACCCTATGGGTTTTACCCCTTCAGGAAGATCCACAAGCTTCCAGACCTGATTAGTCTCCATAGACTTCATCTTTATGTTCATGGCCTCTATCCAGAGTCTTGAATCAACATCCTCCTTAGCTTCTGCGTAAGTATAAGGATCCCTGTCATGTTCATCTGGTTCAGCCAAGAAGACCTCCCCATTGAACATATTTCTCTCAGGTTGACACCCGATCCTCCCACTACGCCGAAGCCCCTGAGATTGTTGTTCAGGTTTGTTTGGTTTTTCTACACTGATCGGAATGGTTTCGTTCGGAGCCTCCGGAGTGAACGGATCACCCCTTAACTCCTCAAGCACCACTTTGCTTTGAGGTTTAAAGTCGTCCATGTAACTCTCCTCAAGGAAAGTTGCATTAGTTGAAACCACAACTTTATTTTCCTTAGGGTTATAAAAATAACCCCCTTTAGTCCCTTTTGGATATCCTACAAACACGCAAACTTCCGAACGTGCTTCCAACATATTCGGATCCTTAAATAGGACATGAGCTGGACATTCCAATATACGAATATGGTTTAAGGATGTCTTCCGTCTTCTCTAACAAGTGTCCCAAGAACTCATCAGAAAGGTATTCCCCACCTCGATCAGATCGAAGTGCCTTTATGGGTCTACCCAATTGCTTTTCCACTTCAGCCCGAAACTCCTTGAACTTATCATAAGTTTCGCTTTTGTGGTGCATTAGGTACACATACCCATATCTTGAGTAATCGTCAATAAAAGTGACAAAGTACTCATACCCTCCTCGTGCCCGGATGTTCATTGGTCCGCAAACATCACTATGCACAAGTTCTAGAACCCCTTCGGCCCTATTGCCCTTAGACCCATATGGTCTTTTGGTCATTTTACCCTCCAAACAAGATTCACATTGAGGTATAGATTCCACCTTTAAGTGACTTAAAGGTCCATCCCTTACCAACCTTTGAATCCTATTCAGGTTAATATGGCCAAGGCGCAAATGCCAAAGATAAGTCTTATTAGAGTGAGAAGTTTTAAGTCTTTTTGAGTCATTATCATTTATCTCAGCATTAAGCAATAAGTCCATCTTAGGTTTTATAAAGTATAGATTATTTTGCATCCATCCAGAACAGATAAAAGATTTGTTTTTACAAATCACCACTTTTTCATTAAAAGATACCACGTAGGAGTCTTTAAATAAAGAAGATACAGAAATTAAATTCCTTTTAAATTTAGGAACATAAAAACAATCTCGTAAAATTAAATTCCTATAATTATCAAAATAAAGATGGACATCTTCCACTGCTTCCGCCGAGACCAAGAATCCATCGCCCATCCGAAGCGTTAAGTCTTTACGAAGTAGACTTCTCGTTTCTTTGAATCCCTGCAGAGAAACACAAACATGATTAGTTGCACCAGAATCTATGACCCAGATGTCACTGGATTCCTCAACCAAACAAGTTTCTAAATATAGAAGATCACACCTACCTCCCTTGGAAAGGAAGTCCTTGCAATGCTTCTTTATATGCCTGACCTTACCACAGAAGAAGCACTTAAGCTTCTTTGGGTTCTTCTTCTTCTTCTTCTTGCTCTTGGTAGCAACAGGAATAGAAGACTTCCCACTCTTGGCCCGTTGCTTCTTTCCATTTTCAGAGTTAGGATTGGAACCAGAAGTAGCTACCATATTGGCCTCACCACCAGTAAGAGACTCCCTGATCAACAGTTCAAACTCCTGTAATTGTTTCATCAGTTCTGTCAAGGTCATATCCCGTCTATTCCTTAAATTAAAAGTAGCTCTAAACGGAATAAATTCCTTAGACAGAGTCTCAAAGACCATAGTCATCTGAGTTTCAACATCGATGTCGGCTCCGTTGGTTTGAGCCTCAGCGAGGTAACCCATGACCAACATCATATGCTCCTTTATAGATGTCCCCGGTCTCTGTCTACAGTTTAAGAGTTTCCGAAGCGCCCCTTGCCTCTTTGTTATGGCCTGGCCTCCAAACATGTCCTCAAGATTATCCAAGATCTACTTTGCAGTCTCATAATCCTGATGTTGAGCCTGCAGCACGTTGTTCATGCTAGCCATAACATAGCAGCGGGCTTGATCATTAGCATCTTTCCAGCGGTCGTACGCTTGGAATTGCTCATTACTTGAGTCTCCCGTAGGCTCGGGAGGACAAGCAGTTGTCAGAACATATTTCAGTTTCTCAAAGGAAAGGACGATGTCCAGGTTTCGTTTCCAATCGTTACAGTTCTCACCAGCTAATTGGTTTTTGTCAAGTATCGATGATAAAGCGTTTTTAGACATTTTCAATCTACAACAAAGAATCATATACCAAACATGAGCAAACATATATAATAATTTAGTAAGATAACACAATCATGTAAAATCATACAAATGTGTTTATGTGTCAAATTCTTAAAAATATCACAACCTTACAACGATAATTCCCAACTCAGAATTCAACAAGCTCCTAGGGGAGTCATGCCAAATTCAATCAAGAACACGGATCCCCTCTTGATTAATATATGCCATCCAGGACCCGTATGATCCAGCATACACTAATAATCGTTTCTTTGGCCATTAATTTTATTAACAGAGCTCCTAGGGGAGGTTAATAATAAAATTAATGTGAGTGCATCACCACCGTTTCAATATTTTATCCATGATTTATAATCACCACCTAGGGGTGTGCAACCATAAATCATACTAAAATACCTTATCCTTTCACAGATCTAATCTGGTACATGATAGAAATCCCTTCCTAGGGGTCGGGACCACCATGTTTTTCCTATGGACCAACGATGGAGGCCTTAGGTCCTCTCTTCGAAAACCTTCTCCCACTCAATCTTTTGAAGTCAAGATTTTATTTTAAAATTATGCATGAATAATTTTAATATGAGCGGCACTCCCTATCCTATATGACATGTTATCAATATACATGGTAAATCATATTATAATGCAGACAAGCAAAGCAATCAAGCAAAGCTACAAGCAAAATAATAATAACTGTAATATTATGGTTCCACCCTTGAGAATAGAAAAATAAGATTACAAGAAAATAATCGAGACATTTATCGATTCTTCATCCTTGAATCCTCAAGCTATATCCTTCTTCATGTAATATCCATCTTCAAGTCTTCAATCCCGTATGAATCAAATACTTCATATTTTCGGTCATATCCAAATTCAATGTTTCTCAGAATCGTCCCAAAAATAAAATTAAAATTGCACCAAAAAAATTGTACCTTTTTTGGACACTTGGTAGCTCTCGGTCGGCAGGCCGATCTGGGTAATCGGCCTGCCGATCATGAAGGTTCGGCCTACTGAACTGAAAGTTTGGCCTGCCGACAGAGCACCAATATTTCTGCCCCACTGTGGGCCTGCCGGACCACACGTCTGGCCTACCGATCTGTGACTTTCGCCTACCGATCTGTGACTTTTGGCCTGCCGAACTGTGAGGTCTGGCATGCCGACCGAGCAGAAAACCCTCAATCTAGAAAATACAATTTTAATGCAATTTATTAATTTTATTTTCAACAATTCAAAAACATAAAATTAGAGACTCAGGAAATACCTGGAGGCGCCATTATCAATCTTCTAGATCCGTCTTCTAGATCCGTCTTCTCCGAATAATTATTTAATTACAAAATTCTTACAAATTAAAAATTAAATAACAATTCCTAGACGGAGATGATAGTCCGCCATCTAATTACATGAAAAACCTAGATACACATTCTAACCTCTAAGGAACCATAACCGGTATGAATTAATTAATTAATTAATAATTAAACAACGATTTAATCAACCATAATTAATTATTAAACATTCACCACATAATCCATGACAACATATATATTATAGAAACCTAGAGTGCCATCTCTCTATAAAATTTAATTCAAGCATAGGAGAGATTAAGATCACAAAATTTATGCATATAACATGATCAGAAACTTGCAAATTTATGTAAAAACTCAGCTCTGATACCAATTGTTGGAAACAAAGTGCGCAGCGAAATTTTAAAAAATTTTTTCATCAGAGTAATTTCCAAAACATAAGTTTGAAATGTTATATGTATAAATTAGACAGATCTTACTAACCTTTATGTGAAGATCCTCTGCAACCTGTGTAGAGAAGTAACGTTCCAGAAGAGCCTCAACCAACTGGTCTTCTTTGCTATTCTCTATCCCCAACCGGAGTGACTGTGGGCTCACACGTTCAGCTCTTCCACCGGTGACTCTCCTTCCCACCAATAGAGAGAACCCAAAGCTAGTGTTCGTGATTTGTGAACAAAAGCTCTCAGGGAGTTTTCAGATGCTCACTAGAAGAGTATCACTCTTAAGCTCTCAAATTGATCTGAGTAAATCATGATACTCACTCCCTTTATATAGCTATTGGTCCTAGGGTCAGTCTGTATCAGATTAGGTCTCAAATGCTAGTGCATATTATTCACTCCCTTAATTATTCAATTAAAATAAGAAATATATGATTGAGCATTACTAGTGCATATCATGTCCATTGTAACTAGAATAGTCTTATCTAAGTCGTTAATATAACGAGTTATTAAATAAGTTCATTATATATAATGTGATTATGTGTGGGACTAGGATGATGTGATATGAACAACTAAATAATTTCCATTAAGTATAACAAATGCTAATGACATCAGTTGATGATCTTATATAGAATGATCTTAGTCTTGAGTTATTAACCGACTCCTGCTTATGAAATTATATCTTTAATTTACTCGGTACATATTCAAGATTGCTAATTTTATCCCTTGTATTTTGGAGGCATAATGAACTTAGTAGCTGATAATGTTAATATTAGAAAATGGAATCCGTTCCTTATTTATTAGTAGCTAAATAATACTCTTAGGTATTCATTCGAGACTTGAATAATATGAATGCTAAAATTCTTCATTAAGTTCATAATTTATTAGTCACTGGAGAAACTATGGCACTCAATGATAAATAGGTAACTATAGATGTTAATAGATATCCACATAGCTCTGATTAAGTTTTATTTATGTAGAATCAATTCATATACATGGCTATATCAAACGGACAACTCTATTTGTGAGTAATTATATATAGGATTAATTACAAAAATTCTCTCTAAACGACAGCCTTTGTAACACTTTACCCTCAAAACTTTAGAACATAATACATGTTCTCCCTAAAGTATGAACTATTAACAAAAAATCCTTCTGTTAGAATTTTAATAGCAAATTGACAAATAATATTAAAATTACGGGTATTTAGGTAATTCTAGTTATAAAAACAAAAAAAAATTAAAACTACAATAAAAATAGGCTTTATTGATCATTAAAAACAAAAATAAATATTAAAATTGTTGGAAATAAAGTGCGCAGCGGAATTTTAAAAAAAATTTTTATTAGAGTAATTTCCAAAACACAAGTTTGACATGTTATATGTATAAATTAGACAGATCTTACTAACCTTTATGTGAAGATCCTCCGCAACCTGTGTAGAGAAGTAACGTTCCAGAAGAGCCTCAACCAACTGGTCTTCTTTGCTATTCTCTATCCACAACCGGAGTGAGTGTGGGCTCACACGTTTAGCTCTTCCACTGGTGACTCTCCTTCCCACCAATAGAGAGAACCCAAAGCTAGTGTTCGTGATTTGTGAACAAAAGCTCTCAGGGAGTTTTCAGATGCTCACTAGAAGGGTATCACTCTTAATCTCTCAAATTGATCTGAGTAAATCATGAGACTCACTCCCTTTATATAGCTATTGGTCCTGGGGTCAGTCTGTATCATATTATGTCTCAAAAACTTGAAACAAAATCAAGTTCGGATCAATATCTGATAAGATCTGCGTGAAAATGCGTAATCTTATCTCCCGCTGATCGGCAGGCCGAACATTCTAATCGGCAGGCCGAACAGGCCAGTTCGGCAGGCCGACCATGTCATTTGGCAGGCTAAACTCCCGA
This sequence comes from Artocarpus heterophyllus, assembly GCA_025403435.1. Classification (NCBI taxonomy): domain Eukaryota; kingdom Viridiplantae; phylum Streptophyta; class Magnoliopsida; order Rosales; family Moraceae; genus Artocarpus; species Artocarpus heterophyllus. The sequence goes on from JAJQZP010000037.1 coordinate 2,286,625, forward strand.
GAAAAAATCTCCGCAAATCTTTTATTTTCCACCAGAGATTCTAAAGGATAAAGTCTCAGTTTTGATTCAAATAACCCAATGGAGAAGATATCTGATCAAAACAAACTTTATCAAGATAATCTCTAAGAAAATAAATCAATTACAGTAATTCTACAAGTTTATCTTGTTCTAATTTGTCCAAAATTAAAACAACTGATAAACTGACAAGAATTATCTGATCGCAATAATTCAACAAGTTTATCTTGAACTAATTTCTTACAAAATTAATTCAAGCGATAAACAGACATGAATTATTTGATTCTTACAAATTTTAAACCAATCTGATAAATCCGACATAAGTCACCAATTATTGGAAAAGCACGCCGTGTCGTTACAGGACTTTGTGAGCTAGCAAAGGGGACCAAAATGGACCTATAAAGTTCAAGCTCATGATAATTATGAAACGCAATATCCTAGATATACATTTCACAATTATCAACTCTAACGCTACTCCACTAAAAGCTTGGAGCTGCACTCTCGAACTTTATAGAATTACGAAGCTCGTGTAGCTAAGTCTCCATGACATATCATAGTGCATCGTATCCTTATATGATAATCCATAATCGGCTTAAGGACAAGTTCTGTCTTACCTTCCTGATTATTTTTATCTTACGTTCCATTGCCTCACCATTAGAAAACTTACCATCCAAAGATAGTATACCATTCGGTTACACCTATGTATCCAAATGGTTGAGCGCTCTAGTTTTCCAATTACAGGACAACGCATATAAGAGGATATCATTACTTCTAAAGAGGAGCTATGGATTTTATATCTATGAATAACAAGTCTACGCTATCAAGAGTCATGCCTCCAACGTACCGGCATGCATTCCACTATAGAGATGTGGGAGTCACCCATTGGTACCTCAAAAGACACAAGTCGAGACAACGGGCCCACTATTCATCTCAGGATTAAGATACAATACAAATGATTGTCTAAAGTTAATCGATTTGCCAAGACAGAATTTTTAATCCAAATCAATTCACTTTATGTCCCGATCCAACACATCGTCACCTATGACAACGTGCCAATGTTTCTATTCACGGAGTCTAACTCCGATCGTCAAGACAAACTATCTCCCATAAGAGATATAGACAACATAACAATCTTTACATGAATAAAGCGCCCAAATTTATTCCCTCGATTGCGGATCATATGTTTTAGACCATCACCTTAAGAATCGTGTCTACCGCATAATCATCCCATCATATCCCCAATTCTTAAGGTTTAGACTGACAGTCTCAGACTACTGTTTGCTTATCATACATTCAACAAATATGAACGTAAAGAGGACAAGATTTGGTATATATAAATGAATAAATTCTTTATTGATAAAAAATGTCTTCAAAAACGTATTACATTTTTACTCCTTAAGGCATACATGTCTAACAAAAATTTCCTTTAAAATTTTATTAACTTTTTTCACACACAAAAAGTATTTTGAAATTTTAAAATGTATAAATACCAATAAAATCTTCAAAAATAAGAAAAAATTCTATTAATGTTGTCAGAGCTTTTTCTTTGAAAATTTGTGTCATATTGAATATTTTTATGTTATATTTTTCTTCATTTTGCTAATATATATAACTTCTTAAATTTCAAAATACTTTTTGAATATGAAAAATAAAATAAATTTAATTTTGGTATATCAAAAAATAAGGATTCCAGTGGTGTAAAGGTTTTAATTGATTTCATTTTTTTGTTTTTAATCTTCAATAAAGACTATTTTTATTATACTTTTAATTTTTATGGTTTTTTTTATAATTAGAATTACTGAAATACTTCTAACTTTAAAATTATTTGTCAATTTTCTATTCAAATTCTAACAAAATGACCACTTTTGTTAATAGTTCATATTTCAGGAAGGAACGGATGTTAGATTTTAAAGTTCTAGGGATAAAGTGTTACCAAGGCTATAATTTAGGGAAAATTTTTGTAATTAATCCTTATATTATGTAATTATAAGAGTGCAATATAATTTTTTAGTAGAGTAACTTTAGAATTAATAAAATAGTTATATATTAATTGAAGAATTTAATTAATGTATTGGTTTTATTGGAGCTTGAAACTATGGGTCCATTAGTGTTCCGTCATCCTTGCAAATACTATTTAAACAAGTAAGATTACTGGTTTTAAATTATTAATTTAGAATTATAGAATTCTAAACTAAATTTTATAAATATTAAATAATGGGAGTATTTAAGTAATAATTAATATTAGATGACATAGTGCGGGTCCTACCCACACTATAGGTGCACACATAGTAAATGAAGCTCCTGTATTGACTTGTTCTTTAAGCTTCTTGTTTTTGAAGTTTTAAAAGTTTAATTTTGAAAAAATGTGTTTTCTTTTTCAAATTAGGTATTTGAATTTTGAAAACAAGAAAGGATATGTAACAAAAGAATTTCTTCTCACTTCCCTTTGAGATTAGCGCCACAACATAGGAAAATTCTTTAGTGTGTTCTCGTAAAGCAATCCAAAAGGAAAAGAATAATTTGTTTTATTGTTTAAGTATATGATATTTACTTTTAAACAATTTTAGAATTAATTAGGTATCTCGCTTTATAGATAGAGGATTCCTCTATTTTTTTGGTACAAGTTATGAGTTGTATTTTAGACTGCAAATACATCGCTGAAACTTAGAGGTAAGTGTTTTCTAGAGAGAGAAAAGAGAAAAAAATCTTTTATTCCTAGTCCTGCTTTGCTTGTATATTGAGATTACTAGAAGACAAAATTAGAAGAATGATCTAGAAAACTTAATTTCTTCTATGTCCACAAATAAGTCTAGTGGCAGAGCTAGAAATTTCATCAGTGGGGCTAATAACTAAAACAAAAGCTATCAAAATAAATATCTATTAACATGCTATAATTGTCCATGAAATTTTTTAAATTTGGGATAAGGGGATTCGAATTCTTTCCCTTGTAGTAAAATCGGATGTAGTTTTACTGTTAGGATATGACTGCAACCACTCTATGGTGAATATTTATGTCTATTAAACTTTTAAAGAAAGTGATATCTTTAAGGGGTTATAGGATTAATTTCAATTTTTAATGGGGACTAATGGATATTGATATAATATAATAGCATTTATGTATATAAGAATTTTAAAAGTAAAAAATTTTAGTGGTGGCCTGGTCCTTAACTCCCTCTTGGGTGTGTACATCCAAGTGGCAACAAGGACCATGTGAGAAAGACTGTGATTTTATAAAGAACATTGTCTTTTAGAGATGTTGACATAAACAGGGGAAGCAATAAATATATATATATATATTATAAATTGAACTAATATAATCTATAGGGTTGTGTTTTAAAAGTTTTATGAAAATTTTTGTAATATACAATCTATGTTAGTGATGTGCCTTAGGCCAACTATGTAATGAATACATTTTGACTTCATTAAATTTGTATTTTATTAATAAAGAGGCATTTTCATTATTGTTTTTTATTCTAATTCTATGAATGGTTAATTCTGCCTAAGGTCATCAAGTATGTGACTTGATAGTAAAACTCTTAGGTGAAAATTAAATTCCATTCTAAATTATCCCTAGTCGGTCATTATTATTGGGATAATAATGAATGAAGACGAGTATGAAGTTTGACTAATGATTATGTTTTACTAATCATGTGTATGAAATACTAAGTCAACTCATAGATACATATTTGAGAAATGAGGTATAGGATCGACCCGCTATGAGAATACTGCATGGATAATTGTCATAAGTGATTATCATCATAATAGTATTATCCTAATCCTCTGACCTAAAATCACCATTGTTTCTTACATGATAAGTTCTATATTTTGACACATTCTAATATGATCTTTAACAGGATGATGGAATGGATTGTTGTTGGATATATAGAGCGAATTATGTGAGGAATGTGAGTAATTAAGAAGGAATTTGTCCTTCATTTATTATGAGAAAGATATCTATAGGCCTCTCGATAAGTTAGATTGAAGAAAAATGTATGTCTATGCTGGAATGTATTGATAAGGGTTATCAATATCAGTCTACATAAGATCGATAAATAATATGATTGAATAGTAAAAGGATAACATAAACCATGCCTTATGCTTAATCAAGGTATCTAGTGACAAAAGGACTTTAATACTTATTATATATTAGGTTATGTCGGATTATTGACATTTGCATAACTTGGGTAATCATAATGTCTTGCTAGAGGCCGCTCATGATTTGTGGGCCAGAAACAAAATTTCAAGCCCACTACCAACGTTATGTGAACCTACAGGGTCGCACGCTTAAAACATACCAAAAATGAATTTTGGGTTTACAGTGTTTAGGTTCAATGAACCTGATAATGTTCAGACTCGATGTACTAGATATGTCTAGGTTCATTAAATTTGACATTGTCTAGATTCTATGAATCATATTTGAATCATAGTTTATCCTAGTTAAAATCTGACTCTTTCTCGAAGTCAATATATATATATATATATATATATCTGTTTTAGGGTTTCTGGGCGAATTAGAAGAGAAAAGGCGTTCTCTTATTTTAAAAGGCAAAAACATTAAAACATTAAAATTAGAGAGAGTCATTTAACGCAAGGAGAGTGTGCTAGCACACCAATTCATTTTTTCGAGAGTCTGTTCATGTGGATACCTGCAGAGGGCATTGTTTTAAGTAAAAACGTCTGAATCCGATCCCGAATACGAAAGCTCGAGTTAGGGGATCACCGGAGTGAAACTACTCTCTTCGTTCCAGCAATCTTGCCCTTTTTGTCACCCTGGTAAGATTTTTATAATATACAATCTACCCCTTCTTTACATTTTCTCTATTTTTATCTAACCGTTTTAGAAAACTTTTGAATTATTACTTTATTTCACATACTAAGCACCAGTTTTAGTGAAATCATAGGTTCAAAACTGTAAGAACCCACATACCAAAGGGGCACTTAGGTTTACAAATGCTAAATCATTCAACAAATAAGTACAACCCTATGGCACAAAAGATGATTAGTAACTTGTGAATTTCATGAATTTTATATGGTTATGCATCATTTCACCATTAGGTTACTTCTTGCTTGAGTCTAATAAAATAATTTGTTAAAAGCATGTACATTTTTTCTCTCAAAATTTGTCACCGCCGAGAATGTTTTCTATTTTTCGAAATTACAACATGTCTTTGTAAGGCTTAGCCATCCGGCCCTTGTGTGGCCTCCTAAACTAACACTGTCACACATGCGACACAAAATCTTAAAGAATATTTGTTCTATCACCAAAAAAAAAACATATAACAATAATAAATAAAATATAAAACCTGTTTAAGATTGTTTTGTAGCTTGTTGAATTCAATAATTAATTTTAGATTAAACCTACTACTATTAAATTTAATTGTTCTTTATTGATGGCGTACGTTAAACATTGCTGACATTGACAATCTATTGTTTTGTATTTTCTTTCGTTCCTCACTTTCTTGTCTCTTCTTTGGTGGTTCAGGTAAACTAAAAAATAAATCCAAAAATAGAGAAGCCACTTTAGAGGGCTTTTTTTCTTTTTCTATCTATCACATTTAAAGATTTAGCAAATTTTTTTTTTTTAAAAAAAGACATTTAAGGCTTTTGAAAACATTCGTTAGAATCAATTAGTTTTAAAAACACTATAACACGTGAGAGTTTTATACTATAACATACTTTTAATATTATAATATGTGAAAGCTTTACATTATAACAATCAAAAGTTTTAATTAAACTGAGAATGACAAATACAAGAATTATCTTTACCTGTTTTTCCTCCAAGATGACACATACTAGTATGATACATTTCTAATTATTAGATCTGGACAAAATCATATAAGGTATTCGGGACAGTGGTTAAAACTGTATGGCTAAAACAGCACATTGTAACATGTGAGAGGGCAAAGTGAGTTAGAAGCAATTTTAGTTACGAACACTATAGCATGTGAGAGCTTTACCTGGTAGTAACTTTTTATTTTTTTTACTACATTATGTGAGCGCTTTTCACTTTTAAGTTAGAACTTATAAGTTCTAACTCACTTTACTAAACACCCTATACACTATTTGCAGTTAAAACTGTGTAGCGAAACCACTCTTTCAAACACCACAATAGCTTTGACACATATTTGACAATTGAAAGACAAAGTCCTACCACTTTTTCTGTTTCTACAAGAGAAATTTCTTATTTTTACACGTTTTTGTAGCTGACTAGTTCTCTTTTTTTTGGGTCGTTCTATAGCGTGGACTCTTATTGGTATGACTGTTTGTGACTGTAAAATCTAGTCAAAAATTACTTTTTTGATCCCACCTTGAAAATTCTCATTTTATTTAGATGGATTATAGAAACATAATCTGCCCGTTAATTTTTTTCTTTTTTTTTAATTTTTTTTCACCACTTATTGTTCAATAATTGGTGATGTAGCCATTGGATTTATCCTCGAGTTTCAGATTTTGCCCACCTGACATGACTTGTCATCTGCTCCTTCCCATTTTTTCCTTTTCTTAGTGTGCTCTCAAATTGATTAAATATAGTAAAAAATACAGCTTGCATAAAATCAATTTAAAAATAAATTTATACAATACGAATCTTAAGGAAGAAGTAGTCCTTAAAGTGCAACTAATACCGATAGGTACTACCTCCATCCGCCTGGGTGGAAGGTTCACCCATTTATTAATAACCGTTCAGGTAAAAATCTACGGCTATAATTAGAGCAAGAGGCAAGTGACTAATTTTTAACCTCCTGGCACCAGTTACCGGTTAACTGTGCTTTAGTGGAATTCTTGTAAATTTTTTATTGTTTGATACTTTAGAAAGTTGGGCGACGAAGTGTTTCAATTATCTATTCGAGTGCATCCGTGAATTCAAAAATAAGTCTGGCATGTTTTTAGGTGGATTTATTCTATTTTTGCAGATATTTCTTTAAATTTTTTTACATATGTAAAATTGTGTATTAGTTAAGTAAATTTGTCTTAACTACCTTGAACGAAACAGGTGTTTCACTTGCATCATTTAGAGGGCATCAAATCTATGTTGTTAGGTCAATAATACCTATCCCTGCTTGCAGTGACGAAAAGAAAAAAGGCGTTTTGAAATGGATTTTGGAAAAAGGAGGATATGGCAATAGGATTGTAGGTTAATTTGTAAGCCTTTAGTTGGTTGAAAGTAGAGGTGGCAAAATCGTTTTTGTGCCGTGTTTGTGTCGGCACATTTACAGCACGACACGTTTAGTCCGAACACAAACACGACACGATTAATAAACGTGCCAGAAATGCAAACAGAACACAACACGTCTATGGCACGCGTAACACGACGTGACATGATTAACACGATTATTAAACGTGCCGTGACGGGTTGACACGATAACAACACGCATATGACACATTTATAACCCAATTAACTAAAAATTTAAAAAAAAATTTAAAAATTTAAAAAAATTTTAAAAAAAAGCCAATAAAAAAATTAACAAAAACACAATATCTAATTAATACTAACCTACTATAAATATTTCAAATATTTTTATTTTTAAGTTTAAACGTGTTATAAATGGACGGGTCGTGTCGTGCCGTGTCAACACGTTTACGGTCTGTTTAATTAAGCGTGTTAGGGCGTGTTTAACGTATTAGCAGGAATCCAGTCCGTTTATTTTTATGTTATTCGTGCCAAACCATTTATGGCACAATCAATAAACGTGCAGTCCAAACCAGTTTATCTCGTGTCATTTTCGTATCGTGTCATCGTGTCGTGTCTAAAATTGACGGCCCTAGTTGAAGCTTGTGCAAGTGTAATAATATATTTTTTTTTTTTCTGGATGTAGTGAGCTTGAAGTGTAGCTGGGTCTTTGTAAGCTCTTAACAAGTCAATACAACATGTTTATATGTCAAGGATATGTGGCGTCGTATCTTTTTAAGAAAGAAATTGATGTGATTGGACCCGATGAAATTGACGTAATAGATTGCTTTATTGATTTTCTTTTTGTTTCACTTAATTATCTTCTGCATGTCGGAAATTTGTATTTTTAAATACTATTTTAGCTGGGTTGTACTTGGGTTATTTTTGTATTGATTAAGATATAATTTTGTGGTTGTTTTATTTTTCTTTATAAACGACATTGTTTTGTAGATTAGAATCATGGCAGCAGATGTAGCTACGTATGAGTCCTTATCGACTAGGAGCAGTCTAGTGGAGATGGTGACCTTGATCAACCAACGCAGCGTAAGTATTAATAAAATGGGAGAGTCCTTGTTGTCAGTGCTGGAGGAACGCCTTAAGGACCCTGTGAGGCAAGAAAGAACGGAGATTGCAGGGGAGGTTAGGTCAATTCTTAAGGGCCTTGCTGACAGCATTAGGGACACGGTGAGGGAGGAACTGAAGATGCATTTTTGTAATCGCACTTTTGTGTCATTTGGAGGATGCCCCGTATTTGGAGATAAAGTAATGTTTGCTAACTTTGAATATGCGAACCGTGAGAATGACCAATTTCAATTACCCAGAAGGGAAAAGTTTTTAAAGAATTATATGGCTACGGATCAACAATCTGCACGAGAGAAGAAGGACAAATGCAATGTTACCGGTCATCTTAAAAGTGAAGTGACGGTGAATGTTGATGATAGAAAATATTTTTAGATGGATGGTGATGTAACCCATGGAGGATGGGCACGAGATAAGGAGCCGGTGGTCCGTTGTCGCTTGCTCCGATGCAAGGACACAAGTTGTGGTTACTAGTACAAAGGATTTTCATGTGAAACCGTGGAAAGAAGATGCGGTCCAGTTGCATGAAGGGTTTGTGAAAAGGGGCGGTTTACGGTTCGGTTCCTTTAACCTAAGGAATCCCTTCTCCGAGTCTGACTTGAAATTAGCTTTGTATATCTTTGATGGGCGCTGAGATTCGAGGTATAGTAATAATCCCTCCTTGGCAATTTTATTATGTATGTTGTAGTAATAGTTTTTAAGATAGCTATAATAGGGAAGCAAAATGGAAAATAGTCAAGGCAAATCCATTTTTTTATATATTGAGGATGTGGTCATTGGTGGCCGTTGTATAGAGACCAAAACTTGAGGGAAGATGAGATGAGTATAATTAGTACATTTATGAAGAGTGTTAAAGCATAATTGATGTGATACTTTTTGGGATATCATAACCATAGCATTAAGTCCTTGGTACGTGGTTGGAAATTTTAGTTCAAGTATGGTTTTTCCTATGTAAAACTTGTGGAGAAGTTCTAGTACAAATTGAGAATGTGAAAATTTGTAGGCGGTTATTATCATCTATTGTGCCGCTTCCTATTTGGTATGGCAGGTAAATATTTTATTATATGAGTTAATTGTTATGGAATTCGGTTCTGGTAACCCAGGTTCTCCTTTGTATCTTAATTGTTCTGTCCCATCATATTTTTGAACTTTTCACAAACTTGCAAAGGGTTCAAAATTTGATTAGATGTGTGTACTTGTGGTTGTAGTAATCTGACGATTTTTTTTTTTTTTTGGCGTAATTTGGAAGGTGATGCGTATGCTCGCTTTCTTACTGAGGATATTCGTTGTGGTCTTTCTCAAGATGACATGCAGCCTTGTTGTGTGCTTCCGACTCGAATTTCGGTAGAACTATGCTTAATATAGTGCAACCTTTTATGGCTCAATAATTTATTTTATGTTGTATGATTTCATGGTGTGTTAATGATTTAATTAGTGATCTCTTGTCTGTGCTATCGAGGGTAGTGAGCAACCAATGCTTATCATTTAGACGGTCCGCGTAAGTTCTTGCATAATTTTGCGATGCTAAGCAAGAGGGTTGGTGTTCCAACTATTTGGAGATTTGTCGCTATTCAAGAAGGTTTGTACAAGAATGTTTAGTCCTTTGAGTGAAGTAGAGTTGTCATGTCCTGATTTTACATGTTGGAAATTGAAATTGAAATTTTATTGCTTGAGCGGATTATATTGCCCTTATATTGGTATTGGAGTTAATGCCCTATAAGTGTTGACATTATAAATGTTGTTAATAAATAAATAAAGTGATATTTATAATTATTTTAGTTACTTATATGTAATATGAATACTTTAATAAACATAAAGAAAATTTTAGGATTATTTATTTGACTATAAATTTAACATATAAATGTTATATGCTTAGGGATAAAATTTACAGATAATAATCTAAATGGTCCGTAATATTTAATTATAGTTTGAGATCTTTAATTAAATATTACAAATACGGTCTAATCTCATTTAGAATGAAATAGTTTTATCTAAGCTATTAATGTAGAGACATTAGATTGGAGGTACTTTATATAATGAGATTATATAGGATAGAACTAGATAAATTATGAATATCTAATAATGATCCGTTACAAATAGAGTATTTAAATTTATTGCTATAGTGATCATATATTTGAAAGTCTTAATCCTGAGTATTTATTGGACTCCTATTTATGACATTATGTTTTTTGATTTGTATGGTAAGATTTGTCTAAATACAGATCATAACTTAGCATCTTGGAAACGTGATGGAATAAATAGTTGAGAATAATATTATACATATACGAATCCATTCCTTTCTTATGAAAGCTAGAAAAATAACTCTCTTGAGTGATGATTCGAGATTTGAACAATAGAGCGCTCGTTTATAATAAGATTATGATTAACTATTCATTAGAGAATTATCGAAACTTAAGGATAAAGATATATTAAGAAAGGTGAATAGAAATTGAACTTAGCTCTTATTATGAACTTGTTATGAAGGACTGGCTCATATGTAATGATTATATCAATGGACTACTTGTTAATTTTCTTTGATTAATTATCATTATAATTTTAAGAGTGTAGTTTCAGTTGTTCAGTGAAGTAACACTAAAACCAATAAATTTGGCACATTAAATTAAAGAGTTTAATTAATTGTCAAATTTATTAGAGCATGAATTATAAGTCTATAGGTCTTTAATGCCACCTCTATAACACTGTATTAGATTTAATGCATGGTGTAAATTATACATATTTCATTTGAAATTATTGAGTTCTGAATTAATTATTTCACACTTGAGATATTAATCAGATATTAATGTGATACAGAAAAATGTTCTCTATGACACATAATATAATGTGATAAATGTTGTCACATTTATCTCAGCATTGGTTAATTAATTGATTGATTATTTTGATTTAATGAGATTAATTAAATATTTTTTTAATTAATTGATTGATAATAGTTGAATAATAAGATTATTTAAATATAATTTTAATTTTGTGAGTGACATATGTGTGGTGGGACCACACTATATCTACGCCAATGAGGACACAAATTTTATAATTAATTAACTTAAAACTATACTTAAATTAATGTGATTTATTTAAATTTAAATTCTATATATATGATATGTATAAATGCATCTCGGTGATTTAGTTTTAAAACCAAATAAATGTACGTGGATTTTTTTTAACTAAAATATATATGATATATATATATATATATATATATATATTAAGTACTTATGTGGGTGGGGTGGTTTAGTTTTGTTGAAGTAAATATATATATATATATATATATATATATATATATATGAATAAAAACGTGAGATAATGGTGGAGAACTTTTAGTGGATTTCTCCACTTATTTCACCACACCCACTAAGGAGATTTTATTTTCTAATGTGCATGTAATACTTCATTTAAAAGTATTTTAAAAAATTAATTAAATTAAAAACTTATTACTCAATTACAAAAAAAAAAAAGATAACAGTTGTCTTAGAACTTTTTGTGCATGATAATTTCACAAAGTATCCAAACAGAAAAACTGAGAGTTCTTCTTCTAAAAAAAGGTCCATTATCTCATGTGTTGAATACATAGCAAATCCAAAAAAAAAGTGTGAGATTATTCATTTTTGCAATTCGACGCCCACTCGTCATTCCATTGGTATGAAGGCTTAGCTTGAAAGATTGTAGTGTCAAAGAGGAAAGCTAGGTTACTCTGATAGGTCTTCAAGAGGTTTGAAACAAATTCTTCAAGTTTTCTATTTTTAATTAAAATTATATAGCTATTCTTGATGAACAAAGTTTTCTGAAATTTTTTTTTGTCAAATGATCCACTCCTTCCGCTGCATTTCATATTTAAATCCAACAAATGGTATCAATGCGGGTTATAGCATATATAATTTTAATTAACATAATTTTATGTTGATAATATCATGTTCTTGATACATGTTTACGGGCACTTTTCATTTTTTTGAATTTTTTTATTTATGTGATGAATGATAATTTATGGATTTTTGGTCATTAATTATATGGTCCTTTTGGATTGATAATTTTAATTTCTTTTTAATTAGATCAAATTTGTATAAACCCATAAAAGAGTATAGGCTTTTGTAGTTTACTTATTTATTTACTTTTTCTTCCACCTATAATTGTCTCTATGTGAATGACACTTGGAATCATGTGAATATGGCAAAAGCCATTACAAGTGCACGTACAGCAACATTATTAAAAAAAGAAAAAAGAAAAAAAAAAGTGACATACATAGCAACTTGAATAATCACGTGAGCTGGAATATATGGCAACATGAATAAACGAATAATCACGTGAATTATGCTGCAACGTGAATAATCACGTGAATTGCAATACATTACAACGTGAATAAAAGCTGCAAGGCTCGGTTGTGAAAGTGGAGAGCAGATTGGCCCGAGCTTGCCTCATCCGTGAATGGAGGGAATAAGGCTGCAAGCAGTCACAGCCTCAAGCCTACGGGTTCGACTGTGAATGCAACGGTAGGCACAGCTGCAACATGTGCAATTCTCGGCCGCCACAGCGCCTCCCTCTGCCCCTCCCTCGACGATGTGACGGAAAATGGCGCGCAACAATGGGTGCAAGGGGAGCTCAGCCACGAACTCCACCGGCACCATGGCTGGCCTCGGTTACTGCAGTCTCATGGAGTAGCACGTTCAAACAACTTGCGTCGGGCTCTCCTGCTGGCCACGGCCAGTGGACGCAGCGGCGAAGAAAGGCCTCGGTTGCTATAGCCCTGCAGAGGAGCATGTTGAAGCGCCGTACATCTGGGTCTCCGGTGTCGAGAGGCTCCTTGTTTGCCAGCAACCTTCGAGCTTCAACGAGGCGACGAAGAATTCACAACAACCATTGTTCTCAATTTCAAGAGACAAATGTAACTGTATTTATTGTTGCACGTGGAGAAAATTGGGAAGAAGAAGAAAACCCCCCTTGATTACCTTCAGAAACGCAAGGGATTGCTGGGCTATTTTTGGCTTGGGCCATCAAAAGTTTTTCTTTTTGTAACCCGGCAGTTTTTCTCAACAACCAACCTGGTGCACACTGCCACATATGGAACGGGAAATTATGTAATTACAAGAAGACCTTTGTAATTTCTTTATATCATTTTTTATGGTTTGTAATTTAATTATCTAAAATGATCCAGTCAAAAATTCATTATTTATTTTTATGTTATTATTTTATGTGATGATTATGATCACATGTTCATGCATTGTAACATATCATCTAGAAAAGTACTCACTTATAGTTATTATAACATGACATACATACACTTGCATATTATTTTATTTTTTATAAAGTTGTTTATAAAATGATTTAATATGTGATTGAATTAATTTAATGAGATTAAAATTAATTGGATTGATTTTATAGAATTTTAATTTATTTTATTAATCAACCAAACAATGTAATTTTAGTTTTAAAAGTTAAAACTTGGTAAAATTCACATTAATTCTAAGTTATCTCATTTTAAATTGTTTAATGTTGGTAGATTAGATAATTTATAATAAATTTAGATTTTAAAAAAATCTGGTAATTTATCTAAGTGTAAATAGAATAAGATTCTATTAGCACAAAATAATACCTCGGAATTAAAAATTGGTTTTATTTATTAGAATTATGAAACATAGAATTTTTTATAAGATAAAATACATCATTTTAAAATCATAAGTGAGATAAAGTAATATGACAATATAACCTACAGTCTCCACTATTAACACAACACCGTGAAATTTAGGTGCTTTGATTTTGTCCTCCCTATAGAGGGTATCCATTTCAATCAATAACAAGATTGGCTTCCAAAAGATAGGATTTTATAATGTACTTCAAAATTGACCTGCCCTACGATGGCAATTTTGAGTTAGTTATTTGAATCTAAAATAGTGGGTTACACTCATAAGAATATAATTAATTTGTTAATTATGTATTGACCAAAATAAATCTCATAAGGATATAATTAATTTGTTAATTATATATTGACCAAAATAAATTATCATTAATAAATATTAAAAAAATGAGATATTTTGAATATATTTATTAATTAAGAATGTCTCAATTTAATTTATAAATAATTTGACCTACCTTACGATGACACTTTATTCATTAAAATTAAATAATCGTGGAATTAGTAAAATATTTTATATGTTTTTCATATGCATCATGCATCACTTTTACTATTTCAAAACATATGTTTATGATGTTATGCAACCGTTCAATTTATGTCATTTATTTATTTATTATGGCAACAATGTCTAATCTAATCGTCGCTATTCTCTCAAATAAAAAAATAACTAGAGATAATTTTGTCAAGTGGAAAAGTAATATGAATATTGTACTTGTTTGTAAAAACTACAAGTTTATCCTAATGAAGGAATGTCCTCCACTACCTGTTGCTAATGCCTCTTATAATGTATGAGAAGCATATGATCATTGATAGAGACAATAGCAAGGCCTATTACTTTCTTTTGGCAGGCATATCTGATGTGCTTAGGATGAAGCACGAAAGCATGGAGACTGCTTATGAGATAATGCAGTCTCTACAAGACATGCTTGGAAAAACTTCTGAAAAGATATGTCATGAAGCTATTAAGGTTTTGATGAATGCCAAAATGAAGAGAAGGGTCTCGATCAGAGAATACGTTCTCAGCATGGTCAATTATCTCTATGAGGTCGAAGTAAATGGGGCAGTGATAGATGAAGCCACACAGGTGGAGATGATTTTGGAAACCTCTCCCCTATGTTCCTTTGGTTTAAGGGCAACTATTTCATGACCAAACTAAAGTATAACATGACTAAGTTGCTTAATGAGTTGCAAACCTTTGAGTCTATTTCGAAAGAAAAGACAAAAGAAGATGAAGCAAATGTTACTGAAGCTCAACCTTGTTCTTTTACTAAAAAGAACAAAAAGAAGAATATGAAAATTGAAGGAATTAAGTGGTAAATCTAAGAGTGGATGAAAACCTAAGAAGAACGAGAGCAACAATAGAAAGCCAAAAGGAAAATGTTTCCATTGTGGCATAGTTGGGCACTGAAAGAGAAACTATAAGAAGTATCTGTAGGAGGTTAAAGAAAACAAGAACACCCATAAATTAGATTTACTCGTTTTATAAGCTTGTTTAGTTGAAGATGATACTTCACCTCAAATAGTTGATTCAGTGGCAACTAATCATGTTTTTTCTTCTTTATAGATGCTTAGTTCTTCAAGAGAGCTTGGCGATGGGGAGCAAACAATGAAAGTGGGATCAAGAATGGTTGTTTTGGCAAGAGCAGTATGAGTCGTTAAACTTTATTTTAAAAATAGTTTGTTGATGTTGAACAATGTTTATTACATTACTAGTTTTTGTAGAAATTTGACTTCTATTTCCAAGTTGTTTAAACAAATGTTTAATGTTTCTTTTAATAGCTATTATGTTAATATTTCTAGAAATGGTTTGGGTAATTGTTCTGTACATTTAGAAAATAGGCTTTACATTTTAAGGCCCATTGCTCAATGCCAAAATGTTCAAAGTTGAACAACCAAAACCCAAAAGGCAAAAGTTTTCTTCTAATGATGAAATATACATATGGGACCTTAGGTTAGGTCATGTTAACCTTAACAGAATTAACAGACTAGTAAAGGATGTTTCTTTAAGAGAACTAAAAGTTAGTTCTCTACTAGTTTGTGAATCTTGTCTTGAAGGAAAAATGGCTAAAAGGTTTTTCTCTACAAAAGGCGAAAGGGCCAAGGAACCACTTGAGCTAATACAGTCGAACGTTTGTGGTTCATTGAATGTACAAGTACATGGTTATTACATTTATTGACGATTATTCGAGATATAGATACATGTACCTAATGCAACAGAAATCTGAAACTTTTGGAAACGTCAAAGAATTCTAAGTGGAAGCTGAAAAACAATTAGGAAAGTTAGTGAAAACCATTCGATTTGATCGAGGAGGGGAATACCTTAATACTGAGTTCAAGGATTATTTAATAGAACATGGTATTCTATCACAACTCACCGCAAAGAACACCACAACAAAATGGTGTTGCCAAGAGAACAAATCACATAGTACTTGATATGGTGAGATTGCTGGAAAAATAGTGCGTAGCAAAATTTTAAATTTTTTTTTCATCAGAGTAATTTCCAAAACACAAGTTTGACATGCAATATGCATAAATTAACTAGATCTTACTAACCTTTGTATGCTGAAGAACCTCCGCAATCTATGAAGAGAAATAACGTTCCAGAAGAGCCTCAACCAACTGGTCTTCTTTGCTATTCTCTATCCACGACTGGAGTGAGTGTGGGCTCACATGTATAGCTCTTTCCACCGGTGACTCTCCTTGCAACCAATCTAGAGAACCCAAAGCAAGTGTTCGTGATTTGTGAACAAAAGCTCTCAGGGAGTTTTTAGATTCTCACTTAGCAGAGTATCACTCTTAATCTCAAAATTGATCTAAGTAACTTGTGAAAATCACTCCCTATTTATAGAGGTTAGTCCTAGGGTCAGTCCTCACCAGATTAGGTCTCAAAATTCGAATCAGAATCAAATTCGGATCAATATCTAATAAGATCCGCGTAGAAACGCGTGATCTTATCCTTCGCTGATCGACAAGTCAAACCACCTGATCAGCAGGCCGAACAGGTCCCATCAGCAGGCCGAACACGTCCATCGATAGGCCGAACTGCTGAATAAAAAAATCTCGCGAATCTTTATTTTCCACCCGAGATTCTATAGGATAAAGTCTCAGTTTTAATTCTGATCAAAACAACTTTATCTAGATAATATTTAAGAAAATAAATCAATTTCCAATAATTCTACAAGTTTATCTTAATCTAATTTATCCAAAATTAAATCAACCGATAAACAGACAAGAATTATCTGATCCCAATAATTCAACAAGTTTATCTTGAATTAATTTATTACAAAATTAATTCAACCGATAAACAGACATGAATTATTTAATTCTTCTAAATTTTAACCAATCTGATAAATCTGACACAAGTCACCAATTATTGGAAAGACACGCCGTGTCGTTACAGGATGTTGTGAGCTAGCAAAAGGGACCAAATGGACCTATATAGTTCAAGCTCCTGATAATTATGAAACCAAATATCCTAGATATATATTTCATAATTATCAACTCCAACGCTACTCTACTAAAAGCTTGAAGCTGCACTCTCGAACTACATAGAATTAGGAAGCTCGTATAGCTAAGTCTCCATAACATATCATAGTATATTGTATCCCCATATGATAATCCATAATCGGCTTAAGGACAAGTTCTGTCTTACCTTCCCGATTATTTTTATCTTACGTTCCATTATCTCACCATTACAAAACTTACCATCCAAAGACAGTATACCGTTTGGTTACACCTATGTATCCAAATGGTTGAGCGCTCCAGTTTTTCAATTACAGGATAACGCATATAAGAGGATATCATTACTCCTAAAGAGGAGCTATAGATTCTATATCTATGAAGAACAGGTCTACGCTATCAAGAGTCATGCTTCCAACGTACCGGCATGCATACCACTATAAAGATGTGGGTGTCACCCTTTTGTACATCAAAAGACACAAGCCAAGACAACGGGCCCACTATTCATCTCAAGATTAAGATACAACACAAATGATTGTCGAAAGTGAATCGATTTGCCGAGACAAAATTATTAACCCAAATTAATTCACTTTATGTCCTGATCCAACACATCGTCACTTCTGATAATGTGCCAATATTTCTATTCACGGAGTCCTCCTCTGATGGTTAAGACAAACCATCTCCCAAAAGGGATATAGACAACATAACAATCTTTGCATAAATAAAGCGCCCAACTTTATTCCCTCGATTGCGGATCATATGATTTAGACCAACACCTTAAGAATCGTGTCTTCCACATAATCTGTCTATCATATGCCTAATTCTTAAGGTTTAGATCGATAGTCTTAGACTATTGTTTGCTTAACATACATTCAACAAATATGAACGTAAAGAGGACAAGATTTGATATATAAATAATGAATAAATTCTTTACTAATAAAAATGTCCCCAAAAACTTATTAAATCTTTACTCCTTAAGGCATACATGTCTAACAATCTCCCACTTGCACTAAGTGACTGAATATGACAAATCTCGCATCCCCATAACTTCCACATGCCTCTCGAAGACTCTCCCAGTAAGTGTCTTCATAAATGGATCAGCTAAATTGTCCTCTGACGTGATCTTGCATACCGTGAGATGCCCGCCCTCAACGAAGTCCTTAATCACATGATACTTCTGATCAATATGCTTACTCTTTTTGTGAAATCTTAGTTCCTTAGCATTAGCTACAACCGCACTGTTATCACAGTATAGTGATATTGCTTTATCCATACCAGGAACTACCTCAAGATCCCCAAGGAACTTGCGTAGCCACACTACTTCTTTCGAAGCATCACTAGCTGCCACATACTCGGCCTCCATCGTTGAATCCGAAGTGCAATCTTGCTTAACACTTCTCCAACTGATGGCACCGCCTCCCAGAGTAAACACAAAACCCAAAGTCGATTTCCTAGAATCCAGACAGGATTGAAAATCTGAGTCAGTATATCCTAGAGGAGTCAGGTCCTCACCCGAATATACAAGCATATACCCTCGAGTCCTTCTTAGGTACTTGAAAATATGCTTTACCGCAACCCAATGGTTCAGTCCTGGATCTGCCTGAAATCGACTTACAATCCTGACTGCATAGCTAATATCCGGTCGTGTGCAAAGCATGGCATACATGAGACTACCCACTGCCGAAGCATAAGGCACCTTCTTCATGTATTCCCTTTCTTCATAAGACTTTGGAAAGTCTTTCTTAGAAAGAGAAATTCCAGACCTAGATGGTTGCCCACCTTTCTTGGAATCTTGCATTGTAAACCTCCTGAGAATTTTATCTATGTAGCCGTCTTGGGACAAAGCTATCATTTTGTTCTTCCTATCCCAAAAGATCTGGATACCGAGAACAAAATTAGCCTCTCCTAAGTCCTTCATGTCAAACTGCTTGGTCAACCATAATTTGACCGGTGACAATGCCCCAACGTCATTGTCAATTAGCAGAATGTTATTTATATAGAGCAGTAGAAAAACCATCTTCCCATCCTTAATGTGTTTGTAAACACATGGTTCATCCACATTTTGTGAGAACCCATAAGTCTTGATCAAATCTTATATTCCAAGAACAAGAAGCCTGCTTAAGTCCGTAAATTGACTTCAGCAGCTTACAAACCTTACCGTCTTGACCCGTGACCTTGAACCCATCTGGTTGTTTCATATAAATGGACTCATCAAGATAGCCATTCAAAAAAGTCATCTTGACATCCATCTACCAATCTCGTAGTTGAGAGCGACAACTATGGATAAGAGAATCCAGATGGAATTAAGCATGGCTACAGGCGAAAAGGATTCCTCATAATCGATTCCTTCTTTTTGCATATAACCCTTAGCTACCAGTCTACCCTTAAAGGTTTTGACCTTTCCATCCATTCCTTTTTTCCACTTGTAGATCCACTTACACCCTATGGGTTTTACCCCTTCGGGAAGATCCACAAGCTCCCAAACCTGATTAGTCTCCATAGACTTCATCTCAATGTTCATGGCCTCTGTCCAGAGTTTTGAATCAACATCCTCGATAGATTCTGTGTAAGTATAAAGATCCTTGTCATGTGCATCCGGTTCAGCCAAAAAGACCTCCTTATTGAACATATACCTCTCTAGTTGACACCCAATCCGCCCACTACGCCGAAGCCCCTGAGGTTGTTGTTCAGGTTTGTTTGGTTTTTCTACACCAATCGAAATGGTTTCATTCGGAACCTCCAGAGTGATCCGATCACTCCTTAACTCCTCAAGCACCACTTTGCTTCGAGGTTTAAAGTCGTCCATGTAACTCTCCTCAAGAAAAGTTGCATTAGTTGAAACCACGACTTTATTTTCCTTTGAGTTATAAAAATATCCCTCTTTAGTCCCTTTTGGATATCCTATAAACACGTAAACTTCTGAACGTGCTTCCAACTTATTTGGATCCTTAAACAGGACATAAGTCGGACATTCCCATATGCGAATATGGTTTAAGGATGTTTTCCTACTCGTCCACAACTCGTGACGAGTTTTAGGGACCGATTTTGAAGGCACTTTGTTCAAAAGATAACATACGGTTTGTAGTGCATATCCCCAAAAGGATAAAGGCAATGATGAATAACTCATCATGGACCTAATCATGTCCAACAAAGTCCTATTTCTTCTCTCCGCTACGCCATTTTGCTACGGAATGCCCGACACAATCAAATGGGATAAAATCCCATTCTCTAAAAAGTGTTCCAAGAACTCATCAGAAAGGTATTCCCCACCTCGATCTGATCGAAGTGCCTTTATGGGTCTACCCAATTGCTTTTCCACTTCAGCCTAAAACTCCTTGAACTTGTCAAAAGTTTCACTTTTCAAAAGTTTCACTTTTGTGGTACATCAGGTACACATATCCATATCTTGAGTAATCGTCAATAAAAGTGACGAAGTACTCATACCCTCCTCGTGCCCGGATGTTCATCGGTCCGCAAACATCACTATGCATAAGTTCTAGAACCCCTTCAGCCCTATTGCCCTTAGACCCGAATGGTCTTTTGGTCATTTTACCCTCCAAACAAGATTCACATTGAGGTATAGATTCCACCATTAAGTGACTTAAAGGTCCATCCCTTACCAACCTTTGAATCCTATTCAGGTTAATATGACCAATGTGCAAATGCCAAAGATAATTCTTATTAAAGTGAGAAGTTTTAAGTCTTTTAGAGTCATTATCATTCATCTCAGCATTAAGCAATAAGTCCATCTTAGGTTTGATAAAATATAGATTATTTTGCATCCATCCAGAATAGATAAAAGATTTATTTTTATGAATCACCACTTTATCATTAAAAGAAACCAAGTAGGAGTCTTTAAATAAATAAGCTACAGAAATTAAATTCCTTTTAAATTTAGGAACATAAAAACAATCTTGCAAAAATAAATTCCTCTAATTATCAAAATAAAGATGGACGTCTCCCATTGCTTCCGCTGAGACCAAGGATCCATCGCCCATCCGAACTTGAAGTCCTCATGTAGCAGACTTCTTGTTTCTTTAAACCCCTGCAGAGAAACACAAATATAATTAGTTGCACCGGAATCTATGACCCAGATGTCACTAGATTCCTTAACCAAACAAGTTTCTAAATACAGAAGATCACACCTACCTCCTTTGAAAAGGAAGTCCTTGCAATGCTTCTTGATATGCCTGACCTTTCCACAAAAGAAGCATTTAAGCTTCTTTGGGTTCTTTTTCTTCTTCTTCTTGCTCTTAGTAGTAGCAGGAACAAAAGACTTCCCGTTTTTGGCCTGTTGCTTCTTTCCATTCCCAGATTTAGGATTGAAACCAGAAGCAGCTACCATGTTGGCCTCACCACCAGCAGGAAACTCCCTAATCAGCAGTTTGAACTCCTGTAACTGTTTCATCAGTTTTGTCAAGGTCATATCCCGTCTATTACTTAAATTAAATGTAGCTCTAAATGAAATAAATTCCTTAGACAGAGTCTCAAAGACCATAGTCATCTGAGTTTCAGCATCGATGTCGGCTCTATTGGTTTGAGCCTCAGCGAAGTAACCCATGACCAACATCATGTGCTCCTTTACAGATGTCCCCGGCCTTTCCCTACTGTTTAAGAGTTTCTGAAGAGCCCCTTCTCACTTTGTTATGGCTTGGCCTCCAAACATATCCTCAATATTATCCAAGATCTGTTTTGCAGTCTCATAATCCTGATGTTGAGTATGCAGCACGTTGTTCATGCTAGCCATAACATAGCGATGGGCCTGATCATTAGCATCTTTCCAGTGATCATACGTTTCGAATTGCTCATTACTTGAGTCTCCCGTAGGATCGGGAGGACAAAGGGTTGTCAGTACAGATTTTAGTTTCTCAAAGGGCAAGACGATATCCAGGTTTCGTTTTCAATCGTTATAGTTCTCACCGGTTAATTAGTTTTTATCAAGTATCGATGATAAAGCATTTTTAGACATTTTTAAACTACAACAGAGATTCATATACCAAACATAAGCAAACATATAATAATAATTTAGTAAGATAACACAATCATGTAAAAATTATACAAATGTGTTTATGTGTCAAAACCTTGAAAATGTCACAACCTTACAACGATAATTCCCAACTCAGAATTCAACAAGCTCCTAGGGGAGTCATGCCAAATTCAATTAGGGACACGGATCCCCTCCTGATTAATATATGCCATCCAAGACCCGTATGATACTATATATATTAATAATAATTTCTTTGGCCATTAATTTTATTAATAGAGCTCCTAGGGGAGGTTAATAATAAAATTAACATGAGTGTATAACCATCATTTCAATATTTTATCCATGATTTATAATTACCACCTAGGGGTGTGCAACCATAAATCATGCTAAAATACCTTATCCTCTCAGAGATCCAATCTGGTACATGATAGAAATCCCTTCCTAGAGGTCGGGACCACCATGTTCTGCCTATGGACCAATGATGAAGGCCTTAGGTCCTCTCTTCGAAAACTTTCTCCCACTCAATCTTTTGAAATCAAGGTTTTATTTTAAGAATATGAATGAAAAATTTTAATATGAGCGGCACTCCCTATTCTATATGACATGTTATCAATATACATGGCAAATCATATTATAATGTAGACAAGCAAAGCAATTAAGCAAAGCTACAAGAAAAATAATAATAATAACTGTAATATTATGGCTCCACCCTAGAGAATAGAAAACTAAGATTACAAGAGAATAATCGAGACATATTATTGATTCTTCATCCTTGAATCCTCAAGCTGTATCCTTCTTTATGTAATTCCATCTTTAAGTCTTCAATCCCGTATGAATTGAACACTTCATATTTCTGGTCATATCCAAATTTAATGTTTCTCAAAATTGTCCCAAAAATAAAATTAAAACTGCATTGAAAAAACTGTACCTTTTCTGTAAATTTTCCAGCTCTCGATCAACAGGCCGATCTGGGTGATCGACGTGTCAGTCATGCTCCATCAGTCTGCCGATCAGTAAGATCGGCCTACCAACCCATGAAAGTTCGGCCTACTGAACTGGAAGTTTGGCCTACCAACAGAGCCAGCCAATTTCTACCCCACTGACGGCCTGTCGAACTACACGTCTGGCCTACCGATCTGTGACCATCGGCCTGCCGAACTGTGACATTCGGCATGCCGGCTAAGCAGAAATCTCCATTCCAGAAAATACAATTTTTTTAAACCAATTTATCAATTTTAGTTTCAATAATTTAAAAACATAAAATTAGAGACTCAAGATATACCTGGGAGCATCATCATCAATCTTCTAGATTCGTCTTCTCTGAATAATTATTAAATTAAAAAATTTTTACAAATTTAAAATAAATAATAATTCCTAGACGGAGATGATAGTCCACCATCTAATTACATGAAAAACTTAGATACACATTCTAACCTCTAAGGAACCATAACCGGTATAAATTAATTAATTAATTAATAATTAAACAATGATTTAATCAACCATAATTAATTAATAAACATTTACCACATAATCCATGACAACATATATAATTTATAGAAACCTAGAATGCCAACTCTCTATAAAATTCAATTCAAGCATAGGAGAGATTAAGATCACAAAATTTATGCATATAACATGATCTCAAACTCATAAATTTATGTAAAAACCATGGCTCTGATACCAATTGTTGGAAAAATAGTACGCAGCGAAATTTTAAATTTTTTTTTCATCAGAGTAATTTCTAAAACACAAGTTTGACATGCAATATGCATAAATTGATCAGATCTTACTAACCTTTGTATGCTGAAGAGCATCCGCAATCTGTGAAGAGAAATAATGTTCTAGAAGAGCCTCAACCAACTGGTCTTCTTTGCTATTCTCTATCCACGACCAGAGTTAGTGTGGGATCACACGTATAGCTCTTCCACTGGTGACTTTCCTTCCAACCAATCTAGAGAACCCAAAGCAAGTGTTCGTGATTTGTGAACAAAAGCTCTCAGGGAGTTTTCAAATTCTCACTTAGCAGAGTATCACTCTTAATCTCTCAATTGATCTAAGTAACTTGTGAGAATCACTCCCTATTTATAGAGGTTGGTCCTAGGGTCAGTCCTCATCAGATTAGGTCTCAAAATTCAGATCAAAATCAAATTCGGATCAATATCTGATAAGATATGTGTGAAAACACATGATCTTATCCTTCGTTGATCGGCAGGCCGAACCACCTAATCGACAGGCTGAACAGGTCTCATCAGCAGGCCGAACACGTCCATCGGCAGGCCGAACTACCGAATAAAAAAATATCATGAATCTTTTATTTTCCACCTGAGATTCTATAGGATAAAGTCTCAGTTTTAATTCAAATAACCTAATAGAGAAGTTATCTAATCAAAACAACTTTATCTAGATAATCTCTAAGAAAATAAATCAATTTTCAATAATTCTACAAGTTTATCTTGATCTAATTTATCCAAAATTAAATCAACCGATAAACAGACAAAAATTATCCGATCCCAATAATTCAACAAGTTTATCTTGAATTAATTTATTACAAAATTAATTCAACCGATAAACAGACATGAATTATTTAATTCTTTCAAATTTTAATCAATCTAATAAATCCGACACAAGTTACCAATTATTGAAAAAATACGTCGTGTCGTTACAGGATGTTGTGAGCTAGCGAAAGAGACCAAATGGACCTATATAGTTCAAGCTCCTGATAATTATGAAACCCAATATCCCATATATACATTTCATAATTATTAACTCCAACGCTACTCCACTAAAAGCTTGGAGCTACACTCTCGAACTACATAGAATTACGAAGCTCGTATAGCTAAATCTCCATGACATATCATAGTGTATCATATCCCCATATGATAATCCATAATCGACTTAAGGACAAGTTCTGTCTTACCTTCCCGATTATTTTAATCTTACGTTCCATTATCTCACCATTAGAAAACTTATCATCCAAAGACAATATACCATTCAGTTATACATATATATTCAAATGGTTGAGCGCTCCAGTTTTTCAATTACAGGATAACGCATATAAGAGGATATCATTACTCCTAAAGAGGAGCTATGGATTCCATATCTATGAATAACAGGTCTACGCTATCAAAAGTCATGCCTCTAACGTACCGGCATGCATACCACTATTAAGATGTAGGTGTCACCCTTTAGTACATCAAAAGACACAAGCTAAGACAACAGGCCCACTATTCATCTCAGGATTAAGATACAACACAAATGATTGTCTAAAGTGAATCGATTTGCCGAGACAGAATTATTAACACAAATCAATTCACTTTATGTCCCGATCCAACACATCGTCAATTATTAACCCAAACACAACATGCTAATGTTTTTATTCACAAAGTCCTCCTCCAATGGTTAAGACAAACCATCTCCCAAAAGGGATATAGACAGCATAACAATCTTTGCATAAATAAAGCGCCCAACTTTATTCCCTCGATTGCAGATCGTATGATTTAGACTATCACCTTAAGAATCTTGTCTTCCGCATAATCTGTCCATCATATGCCCAATTCTTAAGGTTTAGACCAACAGTCTTAGACTATTATTTGCTTAACATACATTCAACAAATATGAACGTAAAGAGGACAAGATTTGGTATATAAATAATGAATAAATTCTTTATTGATAAAAATGTCTCCAAAAACTTATTAAATTTTTACTCCTTATGGCATACATGTCTAACAGAGATCTATGCTCACTACTCGTCGTTGCCCGCTTTAAATTGGGGATATGTGCTACAAACTATAGTATATCTTCTAAACATGATTCCATTTAATTTTATTCCAAAAATACCCTTAGAGTTACGAAACGGTCGCAAACCTAGTATGTGAGATATCTGTATATAAGGGTCTCTAGCACATGTGTTGAAAGAAAAGACCAGAAAGTTGGAACCATGTTCTAAAGTATGCTTGTTTGCAGGATACCCAAAAGGGATAAGGGGAGGTTTGTTTCATAGTCCACAAACAAAAGAAGGTATTTGTGTTAACAAATGCCTCTTTTCTCGAGAGTGATTATATGACTAACTATAAATCTTGTAGCAAAGTTATACTTGAAGAGTCTCAAATTGCAACTGACAACTATTGTCGAAGGATAAGATAAGGAGACCACATCTCCAGATCAGGATGTCATACCACCTGGACTAGTAAGAGGCCTTTGAGACCAACTACTCACTACAAAGAAATTGGAGAAGCACATGTTGCCATCTTTGATAATGGTGAGGATAATCCATTGACATGTCATTATGCAATGGAAGATTCTGAGAATGAGAAATGGTTGGAGGTTATGAACCTTGAAAAAGAGTCCATGTACTCCAATTCAGTCTGGGAACTTATAGATCTACTTGAAGGAATAAAACTCGTAGGGTGCAAATAGATCTATAAGAAGAAAAAATGAGTGGATAGGAAAGTTGAGACTTTCAAAGTTAAGCTCATGGCAAAGGGTTACACCCAGAAGGAGGAAGTTAATTGCGAAGAAACTTTCTTGCCCGTAGCTATGCTTAAATCCATTCAAATTCTTTTATCTATTGCTGCATATCTTGATTATGAAATATGACAAATGGATATCAAGACTACCCTTTTGAATGACTATCTTGAGGAAAGCATCTATATGGTGCAACCGAAAGGTTTGTGGTCAAAGGTCAAAGCAAAAAATTTTCAAGTTGTAAAGGCCTATCTATGGACTTAAGCAAGCTTCAAGATCTTGGGACTTATGATTTAATGAGGGTATTAAGTCTAATGATTTCGATCAAAATATTCATGAACTTTGTGAATACAAGTACATCAAAGATAAGAAGGTGGTCTTCTTAGTTCTTTATATAGATGATATTCTATTCATTGAGAATGATATTATCTAATGTAAAGAAATGGCTCATCAACTAATTCTAAATGAAAGTTTTGGGAGAGGCAAATTATGTTCTTAGAATCCAACTCATAAGAGATCACAAGAACAAACTGTTGGCGATGTGTCAGACATTATATGCAGATAAGGTGCTTATCAAATATTTGATGCAAAGTTCTGACCTAGGATTAGATCATTGGGTGGCGATTAAACACATTCTTAAGTATCTTAGGAGAACGAGAAAATATATGCTGGCATACCTTGGTGAGTATTTGATTCCTACTAGATACACTGATTCTGATTTTCAATCAAAAAAAGACATTACCTGCAAAGGGGTTCGAGGGATAATTAGAAGGCTTAAATCTAAAAGACATGTCTTACTCGCTTTAGGGCAAGTGAGAGATTGTTAGGGTTAATGCCATATAAGTGTTGACATTATAAATGTTAATAAATAAATAAAGTGACATTTAAAATTAATTTGGTTGCTTATATGTATTATGAATAATTTAATAGACGTTAAGAAAATTTTATGGTTATTTATGTGACTATAACTTTAGCATATAAGTGTTAGATGCTTAAAGATAAAATTTATAGATAATAATCTAAATAGTAAGTAATAATTAATTAAAGTTTGAGATTTTTAATTAAATATTACAAGTACGGTTCAATTTCATTTAAGATGAAATGGTCTTATATAGGCTATTAATGTAGAGACATTAGATTAGAGGTACTTTATATAATAAGATTATATAGGATTATATAGGATTAGACTAGATAAATTATGAATCTCTAATAATCATCTATTACAAATAGAGTATTCAAATTTATCACTATGATGATCATCTATTTGACAGTCTTAATCTTGAGTATTTATTAGACTCTTGTTTGTGACATTATGTTTTTTGACTTACATGGTAAGATTTGTCTAAATATAAATCATAACTTAATATCTTGGAAACATGATGGAATAAATGACTGGAAATAATATTATACAAATACAAAATCCATTCCTTCCTTATAGAAGTTAAAAAAATAACTTTCATGAGTGATGATTCGAGGCTTGAACAGTAGAACACTCATTCATAACAAGATTATAATTAACTATTCATTAGAGAATTACTGGAACTCAATGATAGAGATATAATAAGAGAGGTGAATAAATATTGAACCTAGCTCTTATTATGAACTATTTATGGAGGACTGGCTTATATGTAATGATTATATCAATAGACTACTCGATAATTTTCTTTGAGTAATCATTACCATAATCTCAAGAGTGTAGTTTTAGTTTTTTAGTGGAGTAACACTAAAACTAATAAATTTGGCAAATTAAATTAAGGAGTTTGATTAATTATCAAATTTATTGGAGCTTACATTATAAGTCCCTAGGTCTCTAATGCCACCTCTATAAAACTGTAATAGATTTAATGCATAGAGTTATACATATTTAATTTGGAATTATTGAGTTCTGAATTAATTATTTCACCTTGAGATATTAATGTAACACAGAAAAATGTTCTCTATGACACATAATATAATTTGATAAATGTTGTCACATTTAGCTGATCATTAGTTAATTAATTGACTGGTTATTTTTATTTAATGAGATTAATTAAATATTATTGAAATTAATTAATTGATAATATTTGAATAATAAGATTATTTAAATATAATTTTAATTTGTGTGTGATATATATGTGGTGGGACCATACTATGCCTATGCCAACATGGACACAAATTATATAATTAATTGATTTAAAAGTGTATTTAAATTCGTGTGATTTATTTAAATTTAAATTATATATATGTGATATGCATAAATGCATCTCGGCGATTTGGTTTTAAAACCAAATAAATGTACGTGGATTTTTTTAACTAACATATATATATATATGTATATATGATATATATATATATATATATTAAGTACTCACGTGGGTGGGTGGTTTATTTTTGTTAAAGTAAATACATATATATATATATATATATATATATTTATGAATAAAAACGTGAGATAATGGTAGAGACCTTTTACTGGATTTTTTCACTTATTCCACCACACCTCATAAGGAGATTTTATCTTCTGATGTGCATGTAATACCCCACTTAAAAGTATTAAAAAATCAATTAAACTAATAACTAATTACTCAATTATAAAAAGAAAGAGATAACGGTTGTCTCAGAACTTTTTGTACGTGATAATTTCATAGAGTATCCAGAGAGAAAAACTAAGAGTTCTTTCTCTAGAAAAAAAAAAAGAAAAAAAAAAGAAAGAAAGAGATCTGTTATCTCATGTGTTGAATACATAGCAGATCCAGAAAATTTCTGAGACTATTCATTCTTACAGTTTGACGCCCACTCGTCGTTCCATTGGTGTGGAAGCTTAGCTTGAAATATCGTCATGTCAAAGAGGAAAGCTAAAATATTCTCATAAGTCTTAAGAGGTTTGAAATAAATTCTTGTAGGTTTTTATTTTTAATTAAAATTATATAACTATTTCTGATGAATAAAGTTTTCAGAAAATTTTTGTTTATCAAATGATCTATTCCTTCCACTACGTTTCATATTTAAATCCAACAATTGATTCATGGCCAAAATACCAATTGAGAAGAAGATAGTCAACATTTGGGACTCGACCTACAACCCGGTCGTCGGCATAGCAGGGAGAAAGCCGTATTTGATAGGGTAGGTGGATTTATTAACTTGTGTTGAAGCATGCTCCTAAACTAGAACAATATATGTACTAAATAATTTATTAAATTAATAAGAAACGCTCTCCTAAACTCGTCAACACTCCGAAATTGTTTGAATTTGAATGGTGGCTCTTTAAAGTTATGGTGGGCTAATATTTCCCACTAGATGGAAGTTGTTATGATGTAGGAAAGTATATTTATTGCCAAATGTGAATGTGTCCATACTTTGTTCACCATTTCAATAAAAGTCGTGAAATATTTTCAACAGCTAAATGAGGCTTGGATAATCCATTTCTAATTTGTCTTGATACCCAGATTTTTACTCTTAAGCGTATTCTATAAGCCGACATTTCCCTTGCCTTTCCGGAGTGGTTTTTATTCTCTGAATTCGAAATATGTTATTTGAAGGAATTACCTCATTAGGGGAATGGATATGATTGCAGGATCTACACGAAAGATGTCAAGTTATCAACGCAGGTTACAGTTTCTCCATGTAGTACGAAATGCTTTACCTCTACGTTCCCATTACCTGTGCTGAAGTTTTGACTTTGATATCGTATAGTAGGTCGTATTTGATGATGGTCCAACGAGTTAGGCCATTGAACTTGTCCCATCTCGTGCAAATGTTTTGCGTGAACCTGTGCTAACTGTAATTGCAAAGAACTATGGACAAATTATTGCACTGGCATGCAGCGCCTTTGCTCCTGAAAACGGTAGGCATGTCTCAAATTTTATTAGACCGCCTGTTGTGTTGCCCGGGAATAATAATTTTAGTACGAAGAAGCAGCGTTCTATGCGTTGGACGCATAGATAGTTTTGCCATATTCATATTGCGGCCATAGTTTAAGTATTCTAATAAAGCAATTTTCCTTGTACTCTTTTGTTTGTAGTTTAATGTAAGCATGCCTTATTTTGCCTCCTTTATATCCAAGGCTGTGAATATGAAAACTATGTGCAGCCATGATTATGTGACTTAGATTGTTTGTCGTAATGTTGGTCAGTATTTAGCTTAGAACAAACCTGGAATTACACTTCATGAGATTGCAATCAATTAATGGCCTTCTTTCATATTTACCTAGGCGAAATTTCTTCGTTTACTGAATGTGTACATTCAAACAAAATTTGAAAATTACGATGACAAGAGGTATGAGTTATAATACAACAATACAAAGAGAGCCCATTAATCTTAATCATAGTTGACCTGTTCATTTCAACCTAGTCTAGTGTCTATCACAGGGCACAACATAGTGTCTTACATTATCTATAAATCTTATTACTGTGTATCAAAGCTCAAATTTATTGGCTCTCTCTCTCTCTAAAATTCTCCCCCTATCTAGAGTTCTCCCCTCTCTAGAATTCTCTCACTATCTCTCTAAAATTCAAAACTTGTTCTTAATTTTTCAGATCTTCTTTCTTTCTGTCTCGTTTCTTGTTTCTTTGTTTTCTATGGGTCCAAAGTATCATCATCTGAGGAAATACTTCCCATCACTTTCCTAGAAAATTCTCAAGGAAAAATATTAGTCTAGAGTCACTCGACTATAGATTCTCATGTGTTTTAGAATCCCTAGTGACATGAGGATGCTGATTGAAGGAAAAATTCATTCAAGTGACTTTAATCAGAGGGTCGGCATTCCAAGTATGGGTACCAGTCATAGTACAATGAGAAGAAAAACAAATGCTATCGAGTCTAAATGTAACAAATGTGGGCGACAAACTTATGAGGGTAAGTGTCGTTCGGTCGGATTTGTGTCTGTAAATAGAAAGAACAAAATCCATTTCTGTAAAGATAGCCTTTCTAAAGAGAACTTGGATGACCTCCATGCCTCTCTTTAGAACCATCCGAGTGGATATGTCTAGAGAGCAATTTCTAATCCTTGGCCTAAATTCCACGTAGAAAGACAACATCCTAGGAATCTAGCATTTAAAGACCTTGTTTGTTAGTTTATAAGAAAATTAAATAAGGGTAAATTCTTAATCCATAAAGGTAGTTTGAGTGTTTCTGTAGAAAAATATGTTTTGTGTTTTCAGTGTTTGTTTGTTTTTAGATTATCACAATATATGTTAAATAATAAAATATTTTTTTATTTTTTCATTACATTAGTTGTTAAGTATCAGTCTTTGTTTTATTTAAAATAATGTTACCTTGTCAGATGCATCACGTGTTTGTTTGTTTGTAAATTATCAAAAAAGTATACAGTTAAATGTGTCATAGTTTTTCTAAAATTTATGATAGCTTTCTAGATTCGGTGCTCGTTTGTCAAAAAGTTATACAGTCATGTCAAAGTCTCTTTTGTCATTTTGTTTTTAATTGTCAAAAGTTGTACAATCCAAGTATCGTTTTTTAAAACTCGGTTAGATTTCGTGTTTATTTTTTTTTCAAATTTGTTCAGATTTTATCTGACTTTTTTTAACATGTCCCTATCTTATTTTCTCACTTGTCATCTATATAGTATCATATCATATCTTCTTTTCGAACCAACACATATTTTGTTTATATTGTAAAGTAACCTGCTATCACCTACTTTTCATAACTCCTTAGTCCTTTGGCATTTCCATATTCTTTAAGATCTCATTCAGGGCTCAGTGTTTTAGGCAGAGCAGACTTAAAAACAAAAACCCAAAAAAATCAAATAGTAAAAAAAAAAAAAGATTCAGATTGTCTTAGAAACCAAACATGTCTTCCACCCATTCATCTAAGAAAATCGAAACCATCTGTGTCTTCTGTGGTTCCTATCAGGATAAAGGTAGAGTCTACTTAAAAGCTACAAAATACTTAGAACAAGTCTTGGCATGTAGAAAGATTAACGTGATTTATGGGGGAGGTAGCTTAGGGTTAATAGGGAATGTAGCAACAGCAGCGTATTCTAGGGGTAGCCCTGTCGTAGGAATTATATCTCGTCTCCTAGCTAAGGGGAATCTCTGTGGGAAAACTATAGGTAAGGAAGAGAGAGTTTTAGACATCTCTAAGCGTCTTGAAAATCTGATCCATAACTCTAACGCCTTTATTGCATTACCTGGTAATTTAGGCACCCTTGAAGAGTTATTTGTAGTTGCTAGTAGGAATCTGTTGGGCATTCACTCCAAACCAATAGGTCTTTTGAATGTAAATGGTTTTTATGACTGTCTTTTAAACTTTTTAGATTATGCTATTGAACAAAACTTTAATGTAGAGTCAAGGAGACAACATTTTATTACTGCTTCAACAGCTGAAGACTTGCTTGACAAAATACATGTCATTCATCTAGATTTTGGCACTGCAACATCCAAGCTTGATTTGAAGAAAGAAAGCAGGAAGCGACCATTGGATTGGAGCCTCCACCTATAATCTTTTGGTTTTACCCACAGCATGTTCATCTGTATTTCTTGTGTCCTAAATAACCACTCTCCTCCATATCTTGTATTTTTTTGAGACATGCTATTGCTAAAACGTTTAGATTCAATGACTCTAGTGTCGACATGACTGATATTATAGAGTAACTAGGGACTCGTTTGGTTTGAGTACTCTTTGTACTCAATGAACTTAAACTTAGATTCGAGTATTAAGAATTCTTTGGATATGTGTTTGTTTCCCTCAAAATCGGAATCCTTTGAGTATCAAGAATCCAAGTTTTTAAAGTTTTGACTCCCCCCAAATTTTTGATACTTGAATATCTTTACTATAGTAAAAACTAAAATTCTCTATCATATATTTGAGGGAAAAAAAATCATAACTTCTTCATTTGATATCCAATTGAGATGATTCTTTTTTCATTATGTTTCTAGCGAAGAGAGAAATAAATTAAGATCCATATTGCATTTTTTTTATCATTAACATTAAGATTTTATTAGATTTGTTAATAAATCAAAAACTATTTTCACAACCTTTCCAAATACAAATTCCAATTTTATTTCATACTCAGATTAAAACTTATATACACATCCAAATGCCAATTCGGATAACAACTTAAATCACACTAACTCAAATCAAATCATTGATTTGAATCTATTTACCAAACAGACCCTAATACTCTTGAAACACATCTTGTTTAAGGTCTGGTCTTTTTTTTTTTTATCGATGCTTTTGTAATCTCTGTGCATAAATGATTAGGATAGCTGCTTATACAAAGTATTTTGTACTCTCGAAACATATCCATATCATGTCTGTAAACTCTTTATGTATTGTTTTAATGTGCGTTTTTAATATAAATAAATGTGTTGTTTGTTTTATCATTATTATTATGTAATATAACATCCCTCATCTAATTATAAACCACGGTTCAAAAATAATAAAGACTGAAAAATAACATGATAAATGTATCCACTTTTTCTCTGACTCAAAATCCTGGCTTCGTTGCTAGGTATGACACCAAAATGTATAGTCAATGTATGTCATATGTTGTTTTTGTAGGAAAGTAGGTTTATGTTAGAATGAAAGTCTTTTATTTTGATTTTAATACGTTGTGTTTGGAGGTGGTTAGAATGTGTCACGTTTATACGTTTTCCTATAAAGAATGAGTAGTTATAAAAGTGTGAAAATTAGGAATTTCTTTCGAAAGCAATGGTATGATCTGCGTTTGAGATTTCATATTTTTTGTAATTTTGTCTTCGACGTTTTGCTGTTCCATTTCTGCATTTTTCCTATTACTCCATACTTTGGAGGTAAATTTATTTTGTTCCTTAAAAAACAATGCATTATTTGATTGAAACCTCAACACCTTGGTGCAGAACCCAGTATAAATCATTAGTTCGTTTCGTCGTCAAACACATTGTTCCCGTTAATTTATTTCAAACAACTCCTATCTAGTAGAATAATGAATTTCAAATAGTTAACTAAAGCTCGCGGAGCCATTCGTCTTAAGCATTAGTAATATCTTCGTTTTTCTAATCCATTTCAATAACATGTGCATCTAAACTTTTTCAAGGAATGTTTTAAGGCTTGCATGTGGACTTCTTTACTTTAATAGATGGGGCATTCTTTAGGCTAATTCAGATGCCTTCCATGCACCTATACCATACGTGGTAGATAAAGTTCAAAATAAAGGACTTTACCGTCGGTCGAAAAGAGTCATATATCCAGATTCAATTAATGGGAAAATATAGGACTTCACACCCATGGGCTCCTAAGTCCACACAGGCTCAACACTTAACAAGCACTTTATAACGTACAGATTAAGCTAGGAGGGTCCCAATCGATAAATTTATGATCCCCAACTATTGTACGCATAAGTACGACTGATTGTTAAATATTGGACATAATATTAGTAAACATTTATCCACATCCCAACAAATGTTACCTTAGTTCCGAACTTGCATTCTGGGATTGATCGATGCTACATGTCCTAATAGGTCGGTCCCTTGGGCCGAAGGGTGAAAAATTACGCAGTTTTGTGTTTTTGTGTTCAAACTGCCATATTTTTTAGCTGTTTTAAAATATTCAAGAGACTAAAACACTATTTAAAATCTATTTCTAACATGCATTATGATATTTTATGAATTATTTCATTTTTTTTGTTAAATCGGTAACAGCACACTAAGAAACCGAATAACATAATTAATGTCAAGAAATGTGTCATTATTCTAATTTAGATAATTATCTAATTTTAAAAAGATATTTAAGATTTTAGGACGTAATGAAGCATTCATCAGAATAAATGTGCTTTAAGAACTGCTTTTATTTTATTTCCTAAGCTATTTGAAAATATATTTTTTAAAAAATAGAACCTCAGTTCTCACAATCACAGAGCATCTACACTTTAAATGAGTTCTCAAACACTATTCGAGGTGCCTATTAGATGGTTGTGATTTTAAACTATTTGGTTCTAAATAGTTTAAAGTGTTCTTATTTTTTTAACTAAACCATGTCTCTAATAACATCAAAATAAATGGATATGAATTGTTTTGGAAGGATTTCAAAAGAAGATAATAGAACCTCAGTTCTTACATTCACCAAGTGATCATTGTTAGAGCCTTTAGATTTCAGATCGTGTAAAAAACGTCCTAAAGTAGCAGTTCCCAAAAAATGATACCGGCCACTACGGTGGTGTTATATTAGTGCTATAATATAAGTTTATCAATCTTATTTATGATTTACGATAAATCATTTGTTATTGTTTTCGGCAAACTCATTTCAAGCTTTGCTTATTATTCATTTCAATATTTTATTTAATGGTCAATGTTGCTTTTTGAAAAGGTAACTCTACTAAGTCTTTCGCTCACAATTTTTGTGTTTGTCTATTTTATTTTAATTTCCCCCTAAAGTGGTGTGGTTCTATATGCCGAGTCGGCGGAAGCGCTTGATGGCCGTATCATGAGAAATTTGTGAGAGTGAACAATTGCACACTTGTATTCTTCATTGGTTTGTGCCTCTTATCGATATGTGTTACTTAGTTTCTGAGCTGAAATGTGGATTTGTACACTTTTCTATTTAAACACTGTCGCATACTTTTTGTTTTGATTAAAAATGTAAATTTAGTGGGCTATTATGTAAATTATATTTATTATTTTAATTTTGGGACTCCACAGCTTACATGTCAATTATAATTTTTATTAAGTCCACTTATTTCGATTTAAACAGTATAGTTCATTTTATTTGATTTTAACAGAATTTTTGGTATTTCAAAAATTAATTTTGTTTAATTAACTCGCCACATGCTTCATTGATCGAAGCTCATATGTCGCTATCCTATTGGGGAGAAGCACTTTCCTCTATAGTATATTTAATCAATCAGTTACCCTCGAGCACTATCAACTCCTAGACACCATTCCAGGCTCTTACAGACACAGTTGTTTCCTCGGCTATTGCAAATTTACCTCCCTATGTCTTTCTTTGTATAGCAATTGTACACCTCCATAAACATCAACGCAACAAGTTGACTCCTCGGGTGTTGAAATGTTTTTTCTAAGTATGCTACTCATTAAAAAGGGTACCGATGTTATCTCCACCAACTCGACGTATATTGATCATAATGGTTCTGTGAGGAAACGATACATTTCTTATTTGAGCCTGAACTTCACGGGGAGTACTATGAGGAAGTTTAGACTATAGACTATCATTTTCTCCCTTTTGAGGAAGGCAAATTTCCTGAATCTAGTTATCAAAATGTGGGAAAATTAGATTCTAGTAGTGATGATTCACAAATAAGATCAGTCAATCAAGAAATGGGTGAATCAGACTACATAACTTTGGATCAAAGTGGCGATGAACGCCCTAAAATTGGAGACATGGCTCCACCTCTATTCGAGATTCCTGTTACACAAACTAGGGATGTAGCTCCACCTTTGTTTGACATAACACACTAGTCACCTGCTAAGGATGCTCCTAATATAGTGTCTAAGCCTTTCAGAAAACAATTTTCCAAACTTTCTAGTACAGTTAAATATCCCACGAGTGATTGTCTTTCTAACTATTGCTTGTCAGAATCAAATATGTCATTTGTAAATCAATTATCTGATATATCTATTCCTAACAGTGTGCAGGAAGCCTTAGGTAACCCAAAGTGAAAGGTTGCTATGAACGGGGGGGGGGGAGATGCAATCCTTGCCAAAAAAAATAGTAAAATAAAAACCTAGGAATTTGTTGAGTGTCCCACAAGAAAGAAAACAGTCAGATGTTGGTGGATTTTTACCGAGAAATACAAAGCGATTGGCATAATTAAATATTTTAAAGCAAGGTTAGTCGCAAAATGGTACACTCAAACCTATAGGATCAATTATACAGAGACATTTGCACCTATAGCTAAAATTAATATAGTTTAAGTCTTGCTATCTGTAGTTACAAATTTGGATTGGCCATTGTAGCAATTTGATATAAAAAATGCCTTTTTATATGGTGAATTATCCGAAGAAGTCTACATGGATCCCCCACCAGGATGCATGATATCAAAAAGGCATAGTTAGAAGGTGTGCAAATTGAAAAAATTGTTGTATGGATTAAAACGCTCTTCGAGAGCATGGTTTGGAAGATTCACAAAGTCTATGATAGCCTTTGGCTACCATCAAAGCAATTTAGACCATACTTTATTCTTGAATAAGCAACAGAGCAAGATCACTGCACTCATTGTGTATATGGATGACATGGTGGCTACAACAAATGACCTTGAAGCATAGGAAGGCTCTATAGAATTACTTGTCCAAAGAATTTGAAACGAAAGGCTTAGGTACTTTAAAATATTTTCTTGGGATTAAGGTGTCTTGGTTGAATAAAGGAATCTTTCTATCACAAAGGAAATATGCCTTAAATCTTTTATAGGAGACTGGTATGTCAATATGTCAACCGATGAATACACCAACAAAAGAAGGGTTGAAGCTATATGTGGAGTTTAATCGGGTACTGACAAATCAAGGAAGATATTAGAGACTTGTAGGGAGATTGATGTACTTAACATGCACAAGATTGGATCTTGCTTATTCTTTGAGTATTGTAAGGCAGTTCATGCATAATCCTACTAAGCAACATATGAATGCAGTTATGCATATTTTGAGCTATCTAAAATCATCTCCTAAAAATGGAATTTTATTCACTAAAAATAAAGATCGTCAACGCATAGATGTATATACTTATGCTAACTAGGCTCGAGCTATAGATGATAGGGAATCTACCTCAGGTTACTTTATCTTTGTGAGTAGTAATCTTGTGACATAGAGAAGCAAGAAACAATATATTGTTGCCCATTCAGGTACAGAGGCTAAATTCAAAGATATTGCACTTGGAATTTGTGAAGCGCTATGGTTAAGAATTCTCTTGCGGGATTTGGAATATTCACCTAGACAACCAATTCAACTGCATTGTGAATTGTCACGCCCCGTAGTACGGGAGGTGACGTGACGGGTTATTTAAGTTAATTAAATGAAAATTTAAAACATGAGTTTAAGATTTAAATTAATTATAAAAATGTGGAAACTTTTAAATCCTTTGTTTTTTTGAGAAAAGCATTCATAATCATTAAACAGATAAGATCATTGAGGCAAACATTAAGTAAGAAATGAAACAATAAAAAGATGCGAGTATGAGTCCCATTGAACCACAATTTATGCACACACATAGTACTGACAATATATTAATACAATCACAGTCTAAGTAAAAAGAAAGTTAAAATGTTACATGCCTTGATATAAAAATTTACACAACCTACTAGGTCCTTCTACTGCTCCTAAGTTCTGTCTGTGGGGTTCTCTCTGAACCTAAGCTGATATCCACCTAGAGGGGAAAGGGTTTAAAATAGATAAAACGTGAGCGAAAGGCTCAATAGGACTATATTTTAAGAAACATTAAATTTAAATGGCAATATCATT
Organism: Artocarpus heterophyllus; assembly: GCA_025403435.1. Lineage (NCBI taxonomy): Eukaryota > Viridiplantae > Streptophyta > Magnoliopsida > Rosales > Moraceae > Artocarpus > Artocarpus heterophyllus. The sequence continues at coordinate 2,325,816 of JAJQZP010000037.1, forward strand.
ATTCAAGAAATTATTTAGGAGAAGACTTGAATAAATGAGTTTAAACAAAATCATTCTTACCCAAAACAGTTTATTGGTTGACAAGAAAGAACAATCATTCCCTTTTCCTAGGCAAACCACATATCTAACACCACCGTAGTGGCTCAGCTAGGTTTCAGGACCTGCTCCCAAGGTCGCACACTACACGACCCAATCTCTGATATGACATCATGCCCTTATATTCATTTCTCTTATCATTTAAACCCAATTACCAGATATTTTCATTTACATTTATTATAGGGTTCGTTATGAAGTTCACTTCAATTCACGGTTTATAAAAATAACCGATAAAAATTCCTTTTTCAATCAACCGTTAAAAAACATTTTGATAAAACCCTTTTTGAGACCAAAATCATTTGAAAACTTGGTTACCAAAGAAAAGGGTAGAAGTCCTACCTCAACACTCATGCCGGTGTCCCACACTGTAATCCTGGTTCGCTATACGTTAGCTCTGCAGAACCACGAACGACCTTAAATAGAAATTAGGTCAATCAGTATCTAGTTTAAGATATTCTATGTTGCCAAACTATTTCATGGTGTCCTAGTATGCCATTTGCATTTATAAAATCATTTTGTAAAGTTGGAATTTCAATCAGGGTTCAAAACAGTGAAAACGGATGAAAAATCACAAAATTTCTCCTTGTTTAGTCGGCCTGCCAGTCACCCTGTTTCGGCCGGTCGAACTGTCGGAGGACCAGGTCCGGTCGGCCAAACTTTTCCAGGTTTGGCCTGTCGGACGGATGAATCTGGCCTATCGAACCCTTGAATTAAGCTTGCCAAACTGGAAAATTCTAGAATTTTTTAGGCACGGGTTCTCGGTCACTCGTGTCCAAATCTTCATTTTAATCTGTTTTTCTCAATTCTCAAGCATGAAAATCAGTCATAGATGATAGAAAAACAAGATAGAACACCTTTTAGCTTATTTAAACAAGATTTGCACACAAAATCCAAGAAAATCCAAAAAGAGAGAAAAATGAAGAAAAATGAAAAATCTTGATTCGAATCCAATTTTCTTCAAACAAAACTTAGATTCTAGTTGTTCTAAGTTTCTCTAACTTAGATCAAAGGTTTTTTTTTTAAGTTCAAATAAGCTTAAATTTCAAAATGCAAGAAAAATTTAAAAATTGAAAAAGTTTTGAAATTTGAAAACTAACCTTGAATCAAAGCTTTAAATCGTGTTTTCAGTTGCTCAAACACGTTCTCGAGCCTCCAATCCACTAACCTGAAGCTTGGGCCTCGATTTGATTCAAAAAATTTGAGAGAAATAGGAGAGAAAGAGAGAGGCAGAGGGAAGAGAGGAGACGACCGTGAAAGGGAGAGTGAAAGAGAGAGTGAGCGAGAATGAAGAAAAAGTGGGCGGTTTTACTATGCAAAAACCATGTGCCGCCCACGGTTTTGTAAAACAAAACATATTTGACATTTGACAAATTGTTATGTTCCAAATATTCAAAATGACAATTAAAATAATTAGAAACAACTAGAAATCATTAGAATAATCAAGGCAACTTTAAATTCAAAAGTTTTACCAGATGATTAAATTAAGGTTAAAATACTCATTATGGCACGCTAATCTACCATTTTACATTCCAATATCATGTAATAAATTTCAGGACGTTACAACTCTCCACCCCTAAAGAAATTTCGTCCTTGAAATTTACATATCAGTTTAGAAACAAAACAAATGCGGATGCAACTCCCGCATGCTCGACTCTAATTCCTAAGTGGCTCCATCAACCCCGTGATGCTGCCACATGACCTTAACTAACAGTATATCACAACGACATAAGCTAATCACCTTCCAATCGATAATCTAAATCAGCACTTCCTCATACATTGTGTCTTCCCGAACCTGCACGTCGCAAAATGAAACTACCTTACTCTGCTCAGGCGGACACTTCCTAAGCATATACACGTGGAACACATATGAACATGAGATAATTCAGGGGGAAGGTTGAGCCGATAAGCGACTACACCAACACGTTGACTAATCTCAAACGGTCCAATGTACCTCGGTGCAAGCTTACCACTTACTCCAAATCGCATAATTCCTTTACGAGACGATGTCTTCTATCCGCATAACTCTTCTGTCGACTCTGAGCTGCCTTCAATCGATCCCGAATCACGGCAACTTTCTCGTTACTATCACGAATGTCATCCAGCCCAAGGATAATCATATCTTTCGGTTCTGCCCAACACACTAGTGACCGACACGGTCGCCCATACAGTGCCTCAAATGGTGCCATTCCAATGCTTGATTGATAGCTGTTGTTGTACACGAATTCTACCAGATGCAAATATTTCTTCCAGTTTTTGCCAAAATCTAACGCCCAAGCACGCAACATGTTCTCGTGAATTTGAGCAACTAGCTCAGATTACCCATCGGTCTAAGGATTAAATGCCATATTGAAATTCAAATCTATGCCTAAAGCCTCCTGAAAGCTCCTCTAGTACTTACATTGAACCTGGTGTCTCTATCGGATGTGATGGATAAGGGAACTCCATGCAACCGCACTATATTCTACAGATACAATTCTCCAAGGACCTTTCTCGAACATGTCGACCTAAATGGGACAAAATGCATCGATTTCCTTAACCTATCAACCATAACCCAAATCGCATCATGCCTTTGCTCCATCCTCGGCAAACCTGTGAGAAAATCCATCGTCACGTGCTCCCATTTCTACCTTGGAATAGGAAGCGGTTGAAGCTAACCTGCAGGCTTCTAATGCTCAACTTTCACTTGAAGACACGTCGTACACTTGGCCACGTATTCTTGGATGTCCTTCTTCATACCTCTCCACCAATATTGCCTCTTCAAATCACAATACATCTTCGTGCTCCTCAGATGAATGGCGAACTAATACTTATGGGCTTCGTCCATAACGGCATTCATCACTTTTGCGATTGCTCTCTGTCCACTTTTGTGATTGCTCTCTGTCCACATGGATAAGGGAACTGCTAAGCACTCCCAAAACTACAACAATCCATCCACATGAATTCTCCATTCTTTAAATTGCTCTCTGTCCTGAATCCACATCCAAATCCCTCGTAGATGCTGGTCCTGCCACTGATTCTGTTTCACCATCTAAACAATAGCAGGGGTCATCTCCATATGATACACCGAAGCTCAATCGTAGTCTTCATAATACTATAGCCCATACTCATTCACTGTCGCATCTCTTTTCCAATCTTCAAGAGCCAAACAAGCGAGAATCCCTAAAGACTTTCTGCTAAGTGCATCCGCGACTACATTAGCTTTCTCGGGATGATACTGCAACACAAAATCATAATCCTCTATGTACTCCATCCATCTCCGTTGCCTCAGGTTGAGATCCCTCTGAGTGAACAGATACCTCAAGCTCTTATGATCAGAGAAATCCTAAAATGTTGCCCCATAATAATAACACCTCCAGATCTTCAGCGCATGAATTACCACTGCGAGCTCTAAATCGTAAGTAGGATAATTTCGCTCATGAGGTCGTAGCTATCTCGATCCATACACCACCACGCATCCATGTTGCATCAACACACACCAAAGCTCGTGTCCTGAAGCATCTGTATAAACCTTGTACGGCTCATCACTACTGGGAATAGCCAATATTGGGGCTGAAGTCAACCGATTCTTCAATTCTTGAAAAGCGAGCTTACATTCTTCATCCCACTCAAACCTGATGTTTTTCCTGATCAATCTTGTCAATGGCACTGTGATCTTCGAGAAATCCTTTACAAATTTTCTGTAATACCCTGCAAGACCCAAGAAACTTAACTTCTGTCAACCAAAACTCACACTTTTCTTTCTTGGCATACAATTGGTGCTCCTGCAGAGTCTGATGCATGATCTTGAGATGTTGCTTATGTTCCTCCCAAGTCTTAGAATACACTAGAATATCATCGATGAACACAATCATGAACTAATCCAGATAAGGCCTGAATATCCTGTTCATCAAATCCATGACAGTTGTCGGAGCTTTTGTTAACCCAAACGGCATCACCAAAAACTCAAAGTGCCCATACCGGGTCTTGAAAGCTATCTTGGGAATATCTTCCTCCTTTATCCTGAGCTAATGGTACCCTAACAACAAATCAATCATTGAGAAGTATCGTGAACCTCCCAATTGGTCGAAGAACTCATCGATCTTGGGCAAAGGATACTTATTCTTCACCGTGACATGATTCAGCTATCGATAATCTATACACAACCTGAGAGTCGCATCATGTTTCTTAGCGAACAAAATTGATGCTCCCCACAGTGATGTACTATTCTGAATATACCCTTTATCAGTTAGCTCCTGAAGTTGCTTTCTTAATTCTTTCATTTCTGCCGACACCATCCGATAAGGTGCTACTGAAATCGATGTTGTTCCTGGAAGCAACTTAATACCAAATTTGATTTCCTGATGCGGTGGTAAGCTTGGCAATTCATCAGAGAAGACATCCTCATACTCATCAACCACTGGGATTACTGCATGTCTTCTCAAGGCCTAGGGCTCTATCTCTAGGTTTGCAAAAAAGGCATAGCAAGCTAGGTTCTTTCGCTCTCCCAGACATGTTCTCACGAGACACTCACTCATTAACCGATCACCACTACCCTGGTAAGTGATCATCGTCCCCCTATCCGATACTAGGGTCACTTTTCTAAGATGGTAGTCTACAACTGCATTATACCTAGACAACCAGTCCATCTCTAGGATTACATCATATGATCTCATGGGGAGTACAATCAAGTCACTTTTCAAAATCTCATCCCCGATTTTTATTTTACAAGCTTTACATACACAATTCACACACACCCGCCCCAAGGGTGAAGCTATAACTAGGGATTTATTAAACTCTTTTATCTCCAATCCCAAGGCATGTACAAAGGAACTCAAAATGAGAGAATGAGTGGCACCTGTATCAAATAAAACATGAGCTAGGGATAGAGAAACTAGGATCGTACCATCGACAACCGCATTGCTGGTTTGGACATCTGAACTCTCCGTTGACATTGCATGAACCTAAATTGGAGCTTTTCCTTTTCCTCTACTAGCATTGCTAGGTCATGGATTATTCGGCTGATACTGCTGCAATGGAGGCGACTGCACACTAGTTGTACTTGACGCTCGATACTAAGGAACGTTGCGCTGGAAGTTCTACAGTTGTTGTCCTTGCGCTGAATATGCTGTTGTTGGGGAGAGAATTGAGGAAACTACAACTGTAGAAATTGCTAAGGTAGACGTAGAGGTTGAGGCTGATGACTGGCTCCTTCTCCAGTCTGAGATCCTAGACGAGCACTCCTGATCGGGCAATTCCTCTAGATGTGTCCTAGCTGCTGGCAATAATGACAATAAAAACTGTAGGGGTTGCTGATCCCGTTGCTTAATGAACTGTTGCTACCGCTGTTCACGCCACCCTGCTTGTTCTTTCCTGGAGTTGGACGACTACTGGTGCTCCTCCTACCACTCCTATGGGGCCCTCCTAACGTCTTTGCTTGATCCTCATAGTTTTGCGTATAATCATTTTCTACGGATATTGCTGATGACACAAGCTCTCCAAAATTCCTGAGTCGCAGGGCAACCACCTGACGTCTAATAGGAGCCTTGAGTCCTTCCTGAAACTTAATGCATTTCTCAAGTTCTGATGCCACTGTCGATGTAGTAAACCTGGCCAGCTCATTAAACCTTGCCTCATATTCTCGAACTGACAAATCACCCTGCCGCAACCTGTAAAATTCAATCGCCTTCTGGTCTCTATACCCTTATGGAAAATATCGATCGTAGAACAACTCCTCGAACCTGTTCCAATTGATGTTACCATTGCATTCCAAACGTTTAGCCTACTTCCACCAGGTGTTGGCGCCACCTTTAAACTTATATGCAGCAAACTCCACACGATACTCAACTGGTACATTAAGGGTATCCAAATGCTTCACGATCGAATCTAACCAATACTCAGCCACCTACGGGTCCCCATTCCAGTCGAAAGTCAGAATAGACGCAGGCTGAAATTCCTTGAAGTATGTATGCCGACGACTAACATCAGAATCATCCGGCCTAGCCCTGGCTGCCATCTGTTGGAATGCAGCAAACATAGATCTCATCATATCCTCATCATTTCCAAACTCAACGTCAGCTGTCAAACGTCGTCTAGGTGCTATTCTCTCACTTCTAGAAACAAAATTTGGACTGTCAGTGGTATTTCATTGTCGTACTTATATGTGCACAATTCTCAAGGTTCATAACCATGAGCTCTAATACCATTCTGTCATGCCCCGTAGTATGAGAGATGACGTGGTGGGTTATTTAAGTTAATTAAATGAAAATTTAATTAAAACATGAGTTTAAGATTTAAATTAATTTTAAAAATGTGGAAACTTTTAAATCCTTTTTTTTTGGAAAAGCATTCATAATCATTAAACAAATAAGATCATTGAGGCAAACATTAAGTAAGAAATGAAACAATAAAAAGATGCAAGTATGAGTCCCACTGAACCACAATTTATGCACACACATAGTACTGACAATATAATAATACAACCACAGTCCAAGTAAAAAGAAAGTTAAAATGTTACATGCCTTGATATAATAATTTACACAACCTACTAGGTCCTTCTACTGCTCTTGAGTTCTGTCTGTGGGGTCCTCTCTGAACCTAAGCTGATATCCACCTAGAGGGGAAAGCGTTTAAAACAAATAAAACATGAGCGAAAGGCTCAGTAGGACTATATTTTAAGAAACATTAAATTTAAATGGAAATATCATTATTCAAGAAATTATTTAGGAGAAGACTTGAATAAATGAGTTTAAACAAAATCATTCTTACCCAAAACAGTTTATTGGTTGACCGGAAAGAACAATCATTCCCTTTTCCTAGGCAAACCACATATATAAAACCACCGTAGTGGCCCAACTGGGTTTCGGGACCTGCCCCCAAGGTCACACGCTACACGACCCGATCTCTGATATGGCATCATGCCCATATATTCATTTCTATTATCATTTAAACCCAATTACCAGGTATTTTCATTTACATTTATTATAGGGTTTATTATGAAGTTCACTTCAATTCATAATTTATAAAAATAATCGATAAAAATTCTTTTTTCAATCAGCCGTTGAAAAACATTTTGATAAAACCCTTTTTGAGACCAAAATCATTTGAAAACTTGGTTACCAAAGAAAGGGGTAGAAGTCCTACCTCAACACTCGTGCCGGTGTCCCACACTATAATCCCAGTCCGCTATACGTTAGCTCTGCGAAACCACAAACGACCTTAAATAGAAACTAGGTATATTAGTATTTAGTTTAAGATATTCTATGTTGCCAAACTATTTCATGGTGTCCTAGTGTGCCATTTGCATTTATAAAATCATTTTATAAAGTTGGAATTTTAATCGGGGTTTAAAACAGTAAAAACAGATGAAAAATCACAAAATTTCTCCTTGTTCGGTCGGCCTGCCAGTCACCCTGATTCAACCAGGCAAACTATGCAGTTCGGCCCGAAGGACCAGGTCCAGTCGGTCGAACTTTTCTAGGTTCGGCCTGCTAGACGGATGAATCTGGCCTGCCGAACCCTTGAATCCAGCCTGCCGAACCCTTGAATCCAGCCTGCCGAACCCTTGAATCCAGCCTGCCGATCATGAAGTTTGGCCTGCCAAACTAAAAAATTTCAAAATTTTCTAGGCACGGATTCTCAGCCACCCCATGTCCAAATCTTCATTTTAACCTGTTTTTCTCAATTCTCAGGCATGGAAATCAGTCATAGATGATAGAAAAACAAGATAGAACACTTTTTAGCTCATTTAAACAAGATTTACACACAAAATCCAAGAAAATCCAAAAATAGAGAAAAATGGAGAAAAATAAAAAATCTTGATTCGAATCCATTTTTCTTCAACAAAGCTTAGATCCTAGTTGTTCTAAGCTTCTCTAACTTAGATCAAAGGTTTTTTTTTAAAGTTCGAATAAACTTAAATTTCAAAATGCAAGAAAAATTGAAAAATTGAAAAAGTTTTGAAATTTAAAAACTAACCTTGATTCGAAGCCTTAAATCGCATTTTCAGTTGCTCAAACACATTCTCGAGCCTCTAATCCACTAACTCGAAGCTTGGGGCTTGATTTGATTCAAAAATTTTGGGAGAAATAGGAGAGAAAGAGATAGGCAAAGGGAAGAGAGAAAGACGAGCATGAGAGGGAGAGTGAGAGAGAGTGTGAGCGAGAATGAAGGAGAGAGGGAGACTGAGAGGGGTAAATAGAGAGAAAAAGTGGGCGGTTTAACTGTGCAAAAACTGTGTGCCGCCCACGGTTTTGTAAAACAAAACATATTTGACATTTGATAAATTGTTATGTTCCAAATTTTGAAAATGACAATTGAAATAATTAGAAACAACTAGAAATCATTAGAATAATCAAGACAACTTTAAATTCAAAAGTTTTACCAAATAATTAAATTAAGGTTAAAATACTCATTATGGCACACTAATCCACCATTTTACATTCCAATATCATTTAATAAATTTCAGGACGTTACATGAATTCTCTTGCAGGATTTGGAATATTCACTTAGACAACCAATTCAACTGTATTGTGACAATAGAGCTTGTTCAACATGATCGAACAAAACATGTCAAGGTAGACAGATTCTTCACAAAAGAGAAATTGGAAAATTTGTGGAGTTGCCTAAGATTTGATCAGAAGTGCAATTGGCTAATGTCTTCATCAAACCAATATCAAGTCGACTACTCTTAAAGTTTTTAAGAAGTTGGGCATGTATGAAATCTATGTACCAACTTGAAGGGGAATGTTGAAAGTTTTTACATTAATTGTGATTGATTACTTCTTGTAATTTATTCTATTTTTAGTGAAGGTATAGGTGTGAACATATCATGTAAATTGATTGTAGGATTGATTTGTAGGTCTCTTAGCTGTATAACTGTGTACATATGATGTGTAAAGGAGTGAATCAAATGAAAAGAATGAGGAAATATTCATCCATATCTTTCTAGTATTTCAACCATTTCACTTTTTTGTTTTTTCACAAGTTTGTACCAATAAACCTTTTCATATCTTCTTCGGGCTGGTTACACTTTTGGTTCGCGGAGGTGGGCAGTGGTGGCGAGCGCCTGTGGGTGGCTTTCACATGATAGTGGCTTGGCATTTCTCCAGCCTCTCTTTGGATCTCAAACGTTGTTGTGGCCTTCTTTCTCAACCGTGGTTGGATGCAGATTGTCACCAGATTTTCCTTCATCGTCCATTGGTTTATCTCTTTTTGTTTTAGTTTTTGTAATTGTCAAATAATGGTGTTGATGATTCCGCCAATGTGTGGTTTTTTTTCTTGTGATTGGTTTTTATGTTGTAATAATAGTGGTGTTTTTTCCATCTTCTAGTATTTTGAAAGTGTATGCTTTGCAATATGGTATTAGACCTCTATATCTTCAGTCTCTTGATCTTGTATGATCGGATATATTCATCGCCTAAAATGGTGTGTTCAAAAGTATTCGATAAGCAGTGTCCCTCTTCAATATTATCCTCTTGAGCTTTTTAATTGGACCCATGGGTGGTTTCAGTTTATTGTCGAGGTTGAGTCGTTAAATATGTTGAAGATTTTTGTGTCTAAATTAGTGTTTGTATTTTCTATAATTTAGAATAAAATTACCATTACAATCGATAAACTAAAAAAAAGAAGACCACTGCATACAATATGTGCTGAGCATCATCTTGTTTATTTTGTCTTTCACACAATGAGGAATATGCCTTTTCTTAAAGATAAAAATATATGTAACTAAGCCTTTCAAAAAAAAAAAAAAAAGCGATACAACTATTATTTTTCAATCATAAAACTTATAGTATGTAAATAATATTTGTTGGTCTAGACACACACACATATATATAAAACAAAACCACTTTCTAAGATTTATTAATTCTTTTCTAACATTCTGATAATTATACAATTTCATTTTAGAAAAAGTTATGATATAATTGTTTAATTTAAAATATAATTTTAGATTGGTTATATTTAAAAATGTTTATATATCTATATTTGGATATGAAATGGTATACATGTTTACATTTATGCATATATTTTCAAGACGATCAAACAAGCCCGAGATCAGTGTGTATTTTCTTATGCCATGCTTATAAAATTTTAGATCTTTAGAAAATTACATGTTATGCCATATTTTTAAATAATGTTTTTATTTATGTCACGTTTAAAAAAAACCATGCTACACTACTACCCATATTTATATGTTTAAACTGTTTCATACTTAAACATATGTGACATTCAAAGAGTAATTTTTGAAAGATAACATTTGTAAAAAAATTTTCTAAAATCTTTAACCATTATGACTTACCATTTGACCAATTACTGCTTAACTTTTATTTTCACAAGCCAAAATGAGCCTTCACGTCAGAAGCTAACAGCTCAAGTCCAAAATTTTTTCTCTCTCTCATACCTCAAAAGGCTCTCAAGCATTAATGGCCTTCATGCCTCAAAGTCTTTCAATCCTCAAAAGGTTCTCAAACCAAAGAACATCTTGCCTTGAAGGCTCTCATGCCTCAAACGCGCTCATGCCTTAAAGGCATGGTTCCTCATGAAAACAACAAGTCTCACATATTGTCAAATGACCATCATGAGAGCAACTGCCTTTTCCAAAGGCGCCAATAGTTCAAGAATGGCATAGACCGAAGGCTACTCTCCATGAATAAGCAGCCTTGACAAGGCAAAGCCTGTCGCTGGCGACCAATGCCTAAGGCTGCTCGTCAGCAAGAAGCCAAGGCCAAGGTGCACGCTAGCGAACATCCAATGCCTAACATTGTTTTTCAATGAGCAGTAGACACCAAGATGCTCGTCAGCAAGCAGCCAAGGCCTGAGGCTGCTCGCCAGAAAGTTGTCTGCCATTGGCTAACAACTACGACTACTATATTTTGTTGTTTTTCCTTAGAGTTTTACAATGGAAGAGCCTGCTTCAGTCGCAATTCACGATATTTGAAATACCTAAAGTATCCGTCGACACAATCATGAAGGAATGAGGCTCCCGAGTGTTTAGGCACTGCCCCTACTATCTTTACATGGTGGGAAGGTGTTGGGTAATTCTTTTGAAAATGGAGGATGCGTTAGCAACCAAGTTGAGGTGTTTCAACAATAGAAGCCTCCGATAAATAGGAGATTGATGAACTAAGAAAGAATTTAACCCCCGTTTGGTTCGTTGGTTTAAATTGTGTTAATTTTAACTTTTTTGTTTGGAACTAAAAAATGAATTGTATAGTTTAAATAGTAATCCAAACTGACGTTTGAATGTGCAGTTAAATTGTTAACTTGAACAAATACCCAATCTAAATTTATGTTTGGATGAGGATTAATAACTCTAATTTGAAGCATGAAAAAACTATTTAATTAAAGGATAAATATAAAATATGTAAAAAGAAATTATTTAATTAAAAATAATATGAAATAATAGTGTTAAATTATAAATACAAATATATGGGAGTGAAATTACTGTTTAGTATTGATTTGGAATGTTGAGATTGAGGGGGTTTGAATTCTACGTTAAGCAGTTCAACTATCAATTTAGTTCGAGTAAAATTCTTATAAAATACCAACTCAAACTATGATGGTTTTTCGAACTGAGTCAAACTAGACTAAACCAATGAAACAAATACGGCCTAAGTCTGTCGCTCTTCTACAAGACTTTAAATGTTTTATATTGACACTTTGTAAAAGAGAGTTATGAGTATGTAATCTTAAAACTCCAAAAAGTTCATCAACTATAGTGGACGTGGGCTATATTTTGATTATCATTTTTACATTTTTATGGTTGTGTAATGTTTTTTAATCAGATCGCAATACCTGGATTCCCTTCCTTTGATATTGACGAATTTTTTATGTCAGTAATTTGAAAATTTATATTATTAATTTTAAAATTAATGAATACATAAAATTGCATAACATTTTAGGTAATTTTAAATTTCAAACGATATGACATATAAATACGCTATTTCATGAAATGCAGATTTAAATCTAGCCTGCCATTCATTGTTGTCCGCAATTTAAATTAGCCTGCCAGTTTAAATCTTTTTGTGTTGTTTTACTATGTAGGATTCATCTTAACATGTAACTGGACAGAAAAAAACATTATACGGTTGGATTTTTTTACACCATAAATTTTATTTTATTAATAGATACTTTCGTTCCTCTGAGAAAAATAATAATAATCGTTGTCGCCAACATCTACTAAAAGCTTTCCAAAAGTTTGTGTTCGTCTCACTAAAAAATCTAAAGTAAAAAAAATCCGAAATTAAAATGCATAGACATGACAAGGTGCTGTCGATTACATCTTTTACATGTTACAATCATCCATGTGAAGTACATTTTCCATCAAGCCAATCATCCAGTTTTGGTTTACCCTTTCATTATTCAGTTTCACAATTCATTAACTAGTTTTTAAGATGGGATGATACAAGAAAACAAACTTCTGATGACAATACAATTAGAAGGCAAATCAAATAACATCTTGTGGAGCGGATCAGCAAAAGGCTCATCAAACTTTAGATGTCGGATCGTGCAGACCACAAACCATATTTGCTGGGACCGCTATGTTAATCGTCTTCGGGTATGACAGGTTAAAATCTGATGCCGAAAAAAAAAAAAAAAAGAGAATTGTGCAGTGATCAGAAATTTATTATACCAATAAAATGCATGCCACTTAATAGAATTTTCATGTTTCATCAGATATAAATTCTTAGCACGCACTTACTTGCCATAATGCCCTTGAATGTTTCCTACAATAGAAGTTGAGCTCATCATAAGGAGCAGAAATAAACAACATTAATTTTCTGCCAAATGTGTAAAATCCTGAAATTTTGCAATCAGTTTCTGCAATATTCTTAAAAGGTTAACAAAGCCTATCTGCAAAAATATTGTTGCTCAAAGATAGAAGGAAGAGGAGAGTAGATCATATCAACCAACTTAGCGTTGAAAGGGATCACAAGTGGATGAAAATCATTGTATTGGATTGAGCATGTAAAATAATATCCAGGGAAAAATGGTTAAATCTGTATCTTACACAGGAGAAGGGAAAAATCTTAACATTTATTGATTAATGTATAAGCTTTTGGACCATTGATCTTTGAACAAACATTAGCTATTTGGCTCTGCTGCATGCAAATTGTTGGTGCATCTCTTGTAACAAAGGAAAGAAAAGGGTACACAGAGTTTCAAAATTTTCACGCCCTCAAACCCAATATCAAATGGATCTAAAAGAGTGGATTTTTGTAGATGAAAGACATGTACAGAATTTAGTGATCGGTTACCTCATCCTTCGTTAAATGAGGATTGTATAGCAACTCTTCCCCCACAGCCCTCGCTTGAAATTAGTAGCTTGGTTACACAAGCAGATATACTTTTTCTTTTTTTCTTTTTTTTATGTTATAGAAAAAGTGTTAACGGTATTTGCTTACAGTGAATCCTTTGTAGTCATGAGCTGGATAGACCAACGTTTCCTTCGGTAATGTAAAAATCTGGCTCCAGAGATGACAAGACATTCAAGCTATAAAGATTTCATTCTTTTATTTATTAGCTTGAAAAGGATTAATTTTAACATTGATCCATGAAATTTTTTATCACTAAATATCATATTCTTGCCTGTGAATGCACGGATTTATAGAGCTGCTGTGAACTTCCACCCTGTAACAACCTTTATGGCATCAAACCTTACAAGTAGTGATCCTTACTCAAGAAATATATTCCATCAAGGCAAACCCCAAAATCCCAAGGCCTTTCAACTTAATAGTCGCACTCTTTTTCAATTCATTCATCAATCACAATGTCAAACCAATTTCACAGAACTTCATAGCATGAAATGAGAAATGTCTTGAAGGAAGAAAGAGTGAAAATATGATTACATGGGAAGAAAACGTATTCTTGAAAGAAGGGGAACGTGAGAAGAAATGAGAAATATTGTTTAATCAGTACATGAAAAATATTGGAGCAGAATAATGTCAGCAAGTCTAAATCTTCGTACCTGAAAGTCTGTCCTTCCACATCTGCGTATCAATAAGGTATCCCATGTGAATGCCATCCTAGGCTGGGGCTGATCAAGTCCATCTCCAGAAACGTATGTGACAAAGCCCAATGTATGACCAAGAGTAGGGCCGGCAATTTCGGACACGGCATAATAACACAATACGAAAACGATAAGAGATAAACGGGTTTGGACTGCACATTTATTAATTGGGCCATGAATGGGTTGGCACGAATAACACGAAAATAAACGGGCTGGATTCGTGCTAGCATACCTTAACACGTTTAATTAGTAGACGTGAGGATTTAGTAGACGTGAGGATGACAAGAGATGATGATCAAGAGGGTAATCATGATTTAGTAGACAACCTAACGAATCTGATCTAGCAACAAGCCAGGATGCATGGTGAATAGATAGAGCAATTGTCTGATATTCAATGGAATAACCATGCCAACCGCCTTCTCAACCTCCACCTTGGCCAGATGCTTCACAAACTGTTTATGAGGGATTCAGGAATACAGAGCCTCTTGATTTTGATGATGGTTCAGACCCATTAGTTGCAGAAAAGTAGGTGAAATCTTTGGATGCCATCTTTGATTACATGAGGATTAGTGATTCTGAAAAGGTACTTTGTGCAATTTTATTTCTTAAGAAGGGGGCTAGAACCTGGTGGGAAGGAACTAAGCTTGGAGTAAATATGGATGGGTTGACATGAGACAAATTCAAGAAGATCTTCTATGAAAAGTATTTCACTAAGGATGCTAGACCACAAAAAGTAAAGGAGTTTTTGTAGCTAAAGCAAGGAGGGATGCCAGTGTGTGATTATGTTAGAAAATTTGATGAAGGTTGCAGATATGTCCCTTATATTGATAAAGACAACAATGAGAAAATAGACCAGTTCCTGAGAGGTCTTAATCCTGAAATCAAAAGGGATGGGAGGATGTCTTCTACAATGAAGTTTAGGGAGTTAGTCGACAAGGCGTTAATGGTAGATCAAGATGAAAAAGACATTGAGAAGTTTTATCAACAAAGAAGATCAGGATTTACTCCAAGGAATTTTACCCAGTGGAAAAGGGAAAACATAAGCCACAACAGGGAAAAAGTAAATGCCTTAGAGTTGAGCAACCTGCTAATGTAACTAAGAAGCCACTATGTGCTAAATGTGGGAAGAATCATTTTGGAGAATGTTATAAAGGTAGTAACTTATGTTTCAAGTGCAAGAAGCCAAGACATTCGGCAAAGGATTGTCCCATGATGTAAAAGAAAGTACAAGGAAGGGTGTATGCGATAACAGAGGAATAAGCTAATGCGGATGCTTTTGTAGTCTTGGGTAATATTTTAATTTCTAGAGTTACTGCAAATGCATTGATAGATTCAGGATCAATGCATTCATTTGTATCAAGTACATTTGTGAGGAAATTAGGAATTACACTGGATTTGTTGAAAATGAGATATAATGTAACATTACCATCTAGGGAAGAAATGAAATTGAATCAAATGTTAAGGGCTTGCTCGGTTCAGATTGCTAATAGAACCTTATACGTGGATGTTCTGATTTTGGATATGGCTGATTTTGAAGTTATTTTGGATATGGATTGGTTGAAAAATTATCACACCACAACTGACTGCAACAATAAGATTATGATCTTTTAGCCACCTAGAGAAGAACAGTTTATATTTAGAGGAACTATGGAGAGATCATCTATACAAATTATAACCGCCATGAAGGCTCAAAAGATGCTTAGCAAGGGTTGTGTTGGCTATTTGGCTAGTGTTATGGATACTTCAGTGGAACAGAAGTCAAAGCCAGAAGATGTAGATATGGTTCAAGAGTTCCTTTAAGTGTTCCCAGATGACTAATCAGGATTAACACCTGATCTAAAGATTGAGTTTGTAATTGATCTTGTACCAGGAACTACACCAATTCCTAAAGCACCATATAGAATGGCATCAATAGAATTGAAGAAGTTGAAGGTGCAATTGCAAGAATTGCTTGATAAGGGTTTTATACGCCCTAGTTATTCCCTCTGGGGAGAACCTGTGTTATTTGTGAAGAAAAAAGATGGCACATTGCAATTATGTATTGATTATAGAGAGTTAAACGAGGTGACCATTAAGAATAAATATCCACTTCCAAGGATAGGTGATTTGTTTGATCAATTACAAGGTGCTTCTATTTTCTCAAAAATTGATTTGCAGAGTGGATATCATCAATTGAAGATCAAAGAAGAAGATGTGCAGAAGATTGCCTTTAGAATAAAGTAGGGCATTACGAATTTTTAGTGATGCCTTTTGGTTTAACAAATGACCCTGTTGCATTTATGGACTTGATGACTAGGGTGTTTAAGTAGTTTCTTGATAAATTTGTGATTGTGTTCATTGATGATATTTTTGATCTATTCTCGGAGTAAGGAGGAACACGAAGAACACTTAGGAATTGTGCTGCAAGTTCTCAAGGAAAACAAGTTGTATGTCAAATTTAAGAAGTGTAAATTTTGGCTAGAACAAGTGGCATTCCTAGGACATATAGCGTCCAAGAATGGAATTTTTGTTGATACAGGTAAAGTGGAAGATGTTGCTAACTAGCCCACACCAACAAATGTATCAGAGATTAAGAGCTTTTTACGGTTAACGGGGTACTACCGACGTTTTGTTGAAACATTCTCTAAAATAGCCACTCCCTTAACATCGCTGACTAGAAAGAATGTGAAATTTCAATGGACTGATGCTTGTGAACGGGGTTTTCAAGAATTGAAGCATCGGCTAGTCACAGCTCCGGTGCTTTCCATGCCAATAGGAACTAGTGGATTTGTGGTGTATAGTGATGCCTCTAAGAATGGCTTTGGCTATGTGTTAATGCAAAATGGGAAGGTAATTGCATATGCCTCAAGACAACAAGAGTATGAAAAGAATTACCCAAGTCATGATTTGGAACTTGCTGCTGTGGTTTTTGTTTTGAAAATCTGGAGACACTACCTGTATGGTGAGACGTGTGAGATTTATATTGATCATAGGAGTTTGAAGTACTTCTTTACCTAGAAGGAGTTGAATATGAGGCAGCGTAGATGGTTGGAACTTATGAAAGGCTATGATTGTGTAATTAACTACTATCCAGGCAAAGCAAACGTGGTCGTTGATGCCTTGAGTAGAAAATCAAGGTCATCCCTCCATGTCATTCAAAAGCCAATGTTATTGGATTTGCAAAGGTTAGAGCTTGAAATAGTCCCAAAAGGAATAACGAGTAAATTGTCAGCTCTAGTATTGCAACCTATGGTACAAGATAAAATTAAAGAAGGCCACAAGGTGGACAAGTATTTGATTAGGTTGAGAAACAAAATTGATGCAGGACAGAGACCAAACTTCTCCATTGCTGAAGATGGGATTATAAGATATAGAGGGAGGTTATGTCTGCCGTTTCTTAAAGCCATTAAAGAAGACATCTTGAAAGAAGCTCATATGACTCCTTATTCAATACACCTAGGTAGCACAAAAATGTACAGGGATCTAAAGCAGCATTATCGGTGGCCTAGAATGAAGAAAGATGTTGCAAAGTTTGTGGCTGAATGTTTAACATGTCAATAAGTTAATATTGAACATCAAAGACTAGCAGCGTTGCTAAAGCCTTTATTGATTCTAGAGTGAAAATGAGAACACATCACAATGGACTTTGTACTTGGATTACCTAGAACTCAAAAAGGATTCAATTCCATATGGGTGGTTGTGGATAGGTTAACCAAGTCAGCCCATTTTCTTCCAGTGAAAGGCACTTATACCATGGACCAATATGATCAATTGTATATCAAGGAGATAGTCAAATTACATGGAGTACCGGTTTCAATAATATCTGATAGAGACCCTAAGTTCACATTTGCATTTTGGAAGAGTTTACATATTGCTATGCAAACGAAGTTGCATTTAGTACAACATTTCATTCTCAAAGTGATGGACAATTTGAGAGGATAATTCAAACATTGGAAGATATGTTAAGAGCTTGTATGCTTGATTTACAAGGGAGTTAGGATACAAAGCTTCCTCTAGTGGAATTCACTTACAACAATAGTTTCCAAGCGAGGATTAAAATGGCACCTTATGAAGCACTGTATGGTAGAAAATATAGATCTCTAGTTCATTGGGATGAAGTTGGAGAAAGGGAATTACTAGATCCAAAGATAGTACAAAGAACGCTAAGGTGGTAGAACAGATACGTGATAAACTAAGGACAGCACAAAGTAGACAGAAAAAGCTATGCAAATAGAAGAAGAAAAGACTTAGAGTTTACTATTGGTGATCATGTATTCCTAAAGGTAGCTCCAATGAAGGGTGTCATGAGCTTTGGAAAAAGAGGAAAGCTAAGCCCAAGGTATGTTGGCCCATTTGAAATCCTTCAAAGAGTTGGTGATAGAGCATATAGATTGGCCTTACCTCCATCATTATCCAGTATACATGATGTTTTCCATGTGTCCATGCCAAGAAGTACATTCCAAATCCCTCGCCTGTTTTAAGTTACGAGCCATTAGAAATAACTTCTGATTTAGCATATAAGGAGAAACCAGTACAGATCCATGATAGAAAAGAAAAGGAGTTCAGGACCAAGAAGATTCAACTAGTTAAGGTTTTGTAGAAGAATCATTAAGTAGAAGAAGCCACATGGGAAAGAGAGGAAGAGATACAGAACAACTATCCAGAACTATTTAGTATGTCAAATTTTGAGGATAGAGAGGATTGTAATGCCCAATTAACCTACAATTAGCTGATAACATGCATTTTGCATATCTATGCATTTAACGAACACACGTTATTCAATTTCAAGCATATAGAAAACATATCTTACAAGCATGAGTATTCATTATCTATAAGATTGAATTACGCATAAACATGCTTATATTCATAAATATGACATTGAATTATTAATATATGATTTAACATGTTTTAAAAAAGGTTCTAGTTGTAGAGAAAAGCTCGGTTCCTTGGTAAGAAAGATTGATGTGCTCAATAGTTAGGAATTGATTGGAAAGTGTTGTTCCATTTCAAATGCACTCTAAAATGATTGTTTTACCCATTTATATATTTGAAATTGACAAATTTGATTGGAATTGAAAGTATGCAAAATGGTGCAATTTGATTGGTTGGTTGACTTGGCTATAGAAAATTAAGTTGCACTTTTTTGTACTTGATTGTAATTGGGTAGCTATTAGCTAAATTCTTTTCTTTCTCAGAATTCTTTCCACATGTCAAACACTAGAAAAAGATGACAAAACTTCCAAGCCACCTCCTCCTTCAACCCACCTCCTTTTGACTAGGTCAAATGCACTAGAAAACTCTAGTTTTGCTTCCTATCTTCCCTAGCAGCTCCAAAAACGTCTAACACTCTCCTCACTTCTCTCTCTCCATTTTCCATATCCTAAAGCTCACAAAAACATAAACAAGACCATAGAAATTCGAGTTACACAAACCAACCGCAAGTTTTCACCATTATGAGCTTGAAAATCCAGTGCTTTGACCTCCAATGGAGTCCTAACTTCAAGCCCTACACGGTACCCTTTATATTTATTTTTCTTATGATGAAATGAAGTTATTTTCTATTATATATGATCATAGATGTGGAGAAAGTAAGCTAGGATACATTTGAGCTCAAACTACGCTAGTTAAGTTTGTTTCTTTGCAAATTTGATAATCATATGGAATCTGATTATTTCCTCTATTTTTATTGATTCAAAGTGTTTATTAAGTGATTTTGAATGCTTGTAGATAGGTGGGAATTAGTAGGATGTTATTTCTGAACTTATGGAAAGGAAATACAAAATAAGGTTTAGTAGAAAATCAAGTTCATGCTATGCTTGATTCTCATATATTAGGCTGTTTTTATAAGATTATATGTCTCCCTTAATGATATTTGATGTTTGGAAATGTTATGTATTTATTAAAGACCTGATTTTGGTTAGAATAAGGTAAAATTATTATGTGTTTGACATAATACAATTTGTAGTAGGACAGAGCTGAAATGCATGATTGTTGAGATGATTGAACATTTAATCTCCTTATTTAATCACAATTTTAGTAATATAGCATGTTCCTTGGCCAAAAGTATGCATTGTGATATTTTGATGTTCAACCTATTTTGTGTTTGAGTTAATGCAAAGCCATTGTCATCTAAACTTATAACATAATTCATTTAGTTTTTTTATTGAAGAATTGAATGGTTTATGATTTTATAATGCCAGGCCTTTAGCACATCCTATCTTCTAAGAGGACTGATCTTTTCACTCAATGCAAATCGAACTCGATGTAAGTAGAACTACCTTTTCACTACATCACAAGAACTATGTCATGTTATGTTTTAAGGTGCTTTGATTGGATTATTGTTATTTGCGAATGATATAGTTTGTTGAAATGCATTCATGATTCATGACATTTACATTAGAACATGTGATATGGTTTGAAAAGGAATGAGGTTTTTAACTAAAATGGGGGTTTGGTGCTTAATTGGTGGTCGGGTAGGCACGGGACGCGGGTGAGACCGACGGACCTAACAAAGGGTAGTGAATATTTTGAGGTTGCAAAAACCAAGATAAAAAAAGCCACAAAGACTGAGATTGAATCTAGAAAATACCTAAGGTCTAAAGACCAAGATGGAAGTATTATTATTGTTACATTGGCCAAAATAATGAACAGGTTTTGAAAACCACAGCCTATCATTACTAGTTAGGTACCACACTCCAAGGGTACCCAAAAGAAGAAAGAATTGTTGAAAGAAATCTGATAAGAGAAGATGTTTGATTGCATTCCTATTCTATGTTCATGTATTAGTTTCTGCTCACTGAGCTATAGCTCATTATAGTTCTTATGATGCAGGTAAGGGCATATAGGGTTAGGAGTTGACCAAGTATCCAGAGCTGCCAGACATAGATTTGTTCATATGCCATGTTTTAGAGTAGCTTTTGAAACATATCTTAAAACTCTGTTTTGTAAAACTTAGCAGTTTTGTTATGGTTTTTGTGAATAGATATTTATTACTAAGTCTAGATGTGATAGAATAGTTATGTTCATATTACTAAGTTTGAATAATGTATATATTGTAAATAAGGAAATAAATGAAACAACAGTTTTAAAACTCGTTCATACTGAAAAGTATATTTTAAGTAAACTACAACAATTATATTGAAATTGAAAGGTTAATGCTTCTTATCCTAACTAAATAAGCTTTACACGAGCTCATTAGTTAGCTTAAGGGGTATTTCAAATTCTAAATTAATTAATTAAACCAATAATTCTATTTGTCCAAACCGTGTTTACAACAATAGCGGGGGGCTATAGACCTATAATTTCAAGCTCCAAAAACACCAATATATTAATCAAAACTCTTTAATTAATATATTACTCTTTTATTAATTCCAATATTACTCCACTCAATACTTGTAATTGCTCTTTAAATTATAGATATATAATTACTCATTTCTTAGAGTTGTCCATTTGATATAGTCATTATATATAAATTGATCCTTCATAAATAATTCATAATTAGACCTAGGCAAAATTCGTTAACCTTTCTAATTACTTTTTTATCCTTAGGTGCCATTAATTCTCTAATGAATAATAAATTCATGAAATTAATCACGAATTGAGTGCTCTTATTATTCAAGACCCGAATCAATGCTTAAGATAATTATTTATCTATTTCTTGTTAGAGAAGAAATGGATTCGATTTTATAATATTAACATTTCTAGCTACTTATTCATTATGCCTTCAAAATACAAGGGGTAAGATTAGATTCTCAAAATCGTATCGAGTAAATTAAAAGACATAAATTCATAAATTGAATTCCTCTAATAACTCAGGATTAAGATCATCTTATACATGACCATCTTATTTGCTATTCACAACACATCATGTCCCAATCCTATATAATCTCATTATGTACAGTGCCTCTTTTAATGACTCGCTATATTAATGGTTCCGATAAAACCGTTCAATTCTTAATAGAAATAACCTGCACTAGTAACGCTCGATTAAAGATTTTATACTTTAATTGAGTAATTAATTATATGTTACTGAACACTTCAATTACCATCTTTAAATATTATCTTCTTGTATATAACACTTGTATACAATATTTAAGGTCACATAGATAATGTAGCATAGTGGAAATTCCATATGGCTATTATAGATGTAAAGTATTGAATAATTAATAAAAAATAAATTCCTTTTATTCTTTTATATGTATATCGTGTTTGTGTGTGTGTGTGTGTGTATGCAAATATCGTAAAGGATCCAATGTTTGTTAAAGTACATAATCATGTATATGAAGTGTTCATATTACAGAGGATATGATTATATATATAGTATAAAATTTTAGTTTACAATTAGTAGATAATGTTGGACACTTTATCTTGCTTAAGATTGTGATGTCATATATTTTCAACTTAGTGGAATGGTCTTATCCGGATTATAGTAATATAATGATTACTGAATAGAGACATTAGTGTATTTGGAATACATTAAACATAGACCAAGATAGAATTTAAGTTCTTGTGTAATTCCATAACAAGAAATTAGAATTCTATCACTTTGATCATTCTATAGATCTTACCTTAATCCTGAGATGATTAATGGACTCACATCTATTTACTATGTCATTTGATTACCAATGAGTGAAATCTATACATTTAGGATCTATACCTCAGTTTATTGGAGACATACTAATATAGATAAGTGAAAACATTATTCATAGATATAGCATCTACAGCTCCTATAGGATAGGATGTGAAGATAATATTCCCATAAGTATTAGTTCAGGAACTCGAGTGAAGAGTACTCACTATTTAATATAGGATATCAAATATTACTCAAATCCTCCTTTATGATTTGTTCATAAATAGGTCACCCATAAGAGAATTAACGAAACTCATGGAAAAAGATGTAATTAGAGAGGTTTATGGAAATCTATAAACCTGCCACTAATTATGAATATTATTGTGGAGGATATTATCATATGGTAAAAAATTATATCAATGGACGACCTTGTCAACAACATTTATGTCTAAGGTTCCTTATAATTCTATATATAATTTAAGAGTGCAACATCAGTTTTCGATAGTGGCACAAACTGGAGTTAATAATTATTATTAATTTAATTATGAGATAATTAAATTATAAATAATTATTGGAGCTTAAATTATGTATGTCCATTAGGTCCCTTTGCTAGTTCCATAATATTCATTCAAATGGATCAATGGAAATTTTTTGGATAAATTTTGTCCTAGTGGAAAATGATAATTTCACGCTGCAGTCCATCAAGATTGTGTGTGGCACCATACGTTGGAGCTCCGAAAGTCCATGTGGTGCCACTCCATGATTTTAGGGAAAAAAAGATCACATGATCTTCATATAATCTTTTTGTTATCTTGTTGTAGATAAGAATCTTTCTCAATAATTGAATTAGATTCTACATATAATTATATGAATTATGAGATAATTTAAATAATTGAGAAAATAGTACAAGATATTTCTCTTAAAAGTTAAAATAAATAAAATTTTAGTTTGAACTGAAATCAAATTTCACGAAGATATTAGATGGATACAGAATCATACAGTTGGAGCTGGTTATGACACGTGTCACAACACTATTGGAAGACGGAAGATCACGCCCACCATGTGGAGATGGCGTGACCTACACAAAATCCTTCGAGGATTCTGTTTCAAATTTCAAGCCTCTATGTGTGCTTATAAATAGACCTTGGAGGTTCTATGTTTAGTAGACTTATCTCTATCCTCCATCTAGTGTTCTTTGAGCTCTCCCCTTTAGAGTTTAAGGAACTTCTACCCAAAAAGGTTGGAACGAGATTATCCAAGAGATATCACCGGTGCCCACACACTAGTTGATTCTGAGAGAAAAGAATAGCAAAAAAGATTTGAAGGCTTTGGAACGCTTGATCATCCAGAGCTATTGCCATACCTGTAAGTTTTTGTTTCATTCAATTATTGTATATGGTATCATGAGAAGATTCCTAAAAGTTTATGAAAAATTTTAAAACTCTCTTCCATTATAGTTTTTATGATTTTCGGGCCCACAACCCAACAGACTATCGCTCGATGTGATTAGAAATTGCTATGTTTAACAGAAATTATTTGATGTTCATATTACATCATGTCCCAGTCCTACATAATCTCATTATATATAGTGCGCTCATTTAATGACTCACTACATTAATAGTTCGAATAAGACTCTTTTATTCTTAATGGAAATGACATGTACTAATAACGCTCAATTAAAGATTGTCTAATTTAATTGAATAATTAATTATATGTTACTGATCATTTTAATTATCAGTCTTAAATATTATCCTCTTGTATATAATATTTATATACAATATTTAAGGTCACATAGATAATTATGAAGTTTTGATGGTATTCATAACGTATCCAAAATATATATATACGTAAATCATATGAAAAAAATCACTTTATTTATTTATAAATAAGTACTTTACAAAATCTTATATGTTTTGAAGGCATCTAACCTAACGCTAACTTATTATGGCTTCTTCAGTGACATTAGTGTTTCCTTTCTTTTATTCAGAGAAAAAAAAGTAAAATGGTTGGCACAATTATTATTTTATATCATGTATTTTGCGTTTACCTAAAAAGTGTATTGTTGGTTTTTAATATTAGTAAATATATATTTCTATATCTTTTAGAAGTCAACAATCAATTTTGAACAAAACAATATTGAAAATGCCCTTAAATAAAAAATACAAAAATAAAAGTACTCCAAAAAAGAAGATGGAAAGAGGAAAACAATTTTTTAAGATTTTATATTTTTGAATGTATATATTTCCTTATTTTATGCTAAAAAGGAAAATATTAAACTTTGTGCATTCAAGATACAAACATCTCTTCCCCTAAAAAAGACTCGGGATTCTTTATCTATTTAATTGTATATTAGCAAACATCTCTGGGTCAGAGTAAGCGTGTTTTTCTAAGTAAATATACATCACACATCTTTTTCGTGTAATATACATCTGTTTGGTTGATGGTGGATAATTCATTTATGGAGTATTCATGCACAAAGATTGTAAGATAAGTCAAAGGCGGTGTATGTACGTAATTAATACTGATGAGCAAGGTTTTGGTTTCATTTGGGCTTTTGTGCTCCGTGTAAAAGAAAAACATGCCACGTTTAGACTAGACGAAGTCTCGATTAATGGCTTGGAGTTTGAAGCAACGCCCGTTTTCTTGCACGGCTCTTTGTCAAAACATGTTCTTGTTCCGTGTCCATCAAGCAGCGACTGAAGAAGAGGGTTTTAAGCGTAGAAAGATTTTATGTGGAAAAAAAAAAGCACAGAGTCCTACTGCATCGGAAGCTCTTGACGATGATACATGACTAGCCAGTTACGTGACACATGCATAAAAGTATCTTGTGCATTTTTACGAGAGAGCTAGAAACTTTTTTCGGTGCATTGTGAAAAAAATAGATATAGTATCTTGTTAAATAAATGTATATACTTATGCAATATTATTATTAGATGAAACGCAATTATAATTATTTTTACAAAAGAAAGGCACAATAACATCATTTAATTATTCAATGAGATAAAATTATAAACTTTTTTTGTAAGATAGAAGCATATCTAAGGACCTGTTTGGTTCGAGTATTTAAATAAAGTAGTTGAATGAAGATTTAAATTTTTATAAGAAAAAATACTGTAATAAAATAATTTAAACCGTGATTCGAACTATCAAACAAACGGGCCTAAAAGTTCTAATGATTCTCATGATGGTGAAAATTTTAAATTTTAAAATTGTGTGGGGCCACCATTGCTGGTCAAATCTCGTGTGGTACATTAAAAGCCGAAGAGGAAGAGGAAGAGGAAGAGGAAGATACAAAAAAGAGTCTCTTGTGTGGTCGATTGCATCGGGCAACAACAGTTAAAAGTCAACTACATGTGTGAACGCGTGAACTTCCAGGGCCCTCTCGAAGTGTTGTCGAGAGATCCTCACCATGAAAGAATTGGTCATTTTAAGGGATAATCTCCGGAGGAGCATTTTGTAATTTCCAAGGAATGGTGGACCTGTTATAGCATTGTATTGTTTAATAATATATTAATTTAATGTTTGAAATGACTGTTAGGATAATAAAGAGTGGCAATAATAAGATTCATATTATACTATAGAACGCAATTTAAATTTCATGTATTATATTATATTATTTTGTATGAGGTCTGAGAACATGGGATCGGAGTCCTGATTAAAGTCATCGATCGGTCTAAAATTGAGGTAGGAGAGTCAGGGTCAGTTCGAAAATAAATAACGCGATGTATTCACATATCTTTCGAATATGATCAACATTTCTGTCACCCACATGCACATATATAACAAGACATACATTCATGCGTTCGTACTTAAATGTTCAAAAATCAAAATAAATTATCCTACCCCAGGATGCTTTTAGACAACCCTCATTTAAGACAATTGTTCATTTACGAAAAAGAAAAGATCTTTTGAAATAGAATTTTGAAATTCTATACAATTTTAAAGTTTAAGGATCCACAAATTCAATTAACAATATTAAAATATAGTTTAATTTGGAACATGGGCAAAGGATATGGCGGGATGAATTTGTTTTCAAGGGATGATTGACTGTTATTTCATTTAAGAAGATTCAAGTTGAGTGGACTCAACATTCCCACTTGTCAAACAAAAATACTGTCAAGTAATTTGCAGAAATTACTAAAATAAAATGGCGGAAATTTTTTGCTATTACCAAAATAGATGAATTTTGAAAATATATAGTTTCTTCTCTCCAAAATAACGGGCTCTGGTAGGTTTTTTGAGGGTGGTCTACATCGATCCCTCTCCCTCTTGGACCAGACGCCGACACATCGGGCTGGCTATTAGAGTTTTTGTCCTATGAGGGGGGATGGACGAGCTCGGTTTGGCTTGAAGGAGAGATAACCACTGGTAGGATTGTGGTGTTTTTTTCCCTGGGTATGAGGTTTAGGATGGGGGGGTGCACGAGGTCGATGTGGGCGGTCATGTGAAGCTGCAATTCTGTGAGTCCAAGGAGGTTGGAGGTTGGACATCCAAGGCTAAGACTAGGAAGGTGGAGTCAGAAGGCAAGATCGACCTGTGGGGAAGGTGGGAGAAACAGGAAGGATCCGGCTATGCCTAGATCGGGAAGCAACAGGAAGAGGAGGGGCAAAGGCCTTGCTTGCTGGTTTTCCTATATTAATCAAAACTTATTTGGATCTGAGACCTATGCCCATTGTATCAACTGTAGGAGGTCGAGCTCATTAGAGTTTTGGCTAAACCACGGATCACCAAAAGCTAAATAGTTGGTGGAGGCAATGCACCCGCTTGTATCAGGATGTTATCATTTTATTTGTTTTTTAGTTTTATTTGATGCTTGATTGTGTTTGTTTGAAATAAAAAAAGCTGGTCTCCTTACGATCTGTTTTTGTTGAATTTGTAATAAAGAAGGGGGTTTCTTTACTTCTGGTATTGGTTTGTACTTCATACTTATTGATTAGCAATGTTGTGTGTGGTAACGGCGTTTAGTTTTGAATCAATGTCGAGATGTCGAGTTGTATGTGCCCTTACTAGGATAGATTTGATTTTGATCGATGGTGTTGTCCATCGACTATAGTGGTTTCTTTTCACGAGCGATTGATGAGCTCTATCATGGGTGTTGAGCAAGTATTCCCCTCTAGGTCTCGATGTTGTCTTTTATTCCTTTACTTCATTCATTTGTACTAGTGGTTCTAGTCATTGTTTGGAATAATTTGTGCCTACAGTGAGTGGTCTTATATAACTTTGTTTGTACCATTTTTAGTTGAATGAAGTTTTTTTTTATTCAAAAAAAAAAGAAAATATATACTCTGGAATATAAGCTTATGATTTATCGAGTAAATAATTAACTTTTTGAAATAAAAATTATTATCACCCTATTTTTATAAATAATTGTGAATTCAATTTTAATAATGTTGGTCTCAGACCATCAATACTTCAGAGAAGATAATATAATAGACACAATGACTGTCTCTCTGCGTAGCGACAGTGCGGAAGGCGATGGCCTCTCGACGGAAGAGGGAGATCTTATCCAGCATAGTACGAAGAAGATCAAGGGAGGCGAAGGAAATACGGGATTAGTGGAAAACGAGGGCTTTGTAGGAGATGATCGCCATGTTAGATCTCCTGGTCGTGGTCGTTCCTAGATGGAATCAGACTCTCATGCAGAAGAAGAGGATTCAGATTTTGAGGAGGAGGATCTGGCAGAGGATAGCGAGAAGGAATTGGGAGATCAAGACGTGAAGGAGGAGCAGATCTGTCCTATAATAACCTTGTCTAGAGAGGAGAAGAAGGCGATGAGGAGACCTTGGAGATCTTCAATCATCCTCAAAGTCTCGGGACTGAAGGTGGGCTACTCGTTCTTATCAAAGAAACTCCACTCCATGTGGAAACCAGCTGGTGAAATGGACATCATCGATGTTGGTAACGAATTCTTCGTGGTCAGATTTAATCACAAAGAGGATTTCTCTAAGGTGCTGGCTAGTGGTCCTTAGACTATCGATGATCACTATATCGTGGTAAGAAAATGGCTCCCGGATTTCTCTTCGGAGGAAGCTACTGTTGATAGATTGGTTGGTTGGGCTCTTCTCCCGGGCATTCCTATGGAATATTTCAATTGGGACTTCTTATGGAAGATTGGGCAACACATCGAAAAAGTCATCAAGGTCGATTCTAATACTCAGCTAGCCATGGAGGCAAATTCACGAGGCTGTGTGTGGAAGTTGACTTAACCAAGCCTTTGCTCTCTATGTATCATCGCAAGGGTAAGGTTAGAAAAATCCTCTATGAATCTCTCCACCACCTGTTTTTTCTGTGTGGTATGTATGGCCATACACAGGAGAAATGTGCAAAGAGCAATGAGTTGGGATGAAGGAACATGACAAGAGTAGCTCTGATGCTTCAGATGGTCGGAATATTCCTAGTCGGGTTGTTTCGTTGGCAACGGAGGGATTGTACGGACCATGGATGCTTGTTCAAAAACCAAAGAGAAATTTTCGGCATTCTAGTAGGGAGAGAAAATCAAGGAAGTCAACGGATGAGGATAAAAGAAGAAAGAATAGGAACCACTTCCCTATTCGAGGGGGATCATCTCGATTTGCTCCCTTGGATACAGTGGACCTTGATGAGATGGCGAACGATAATATGATTTCAATAGTCCCTGCAGAATCTTCGGAGCAACCAAAGGGGATTAGTTGGAAGGATTTCAGGAAAGAAAAAAATATTAGTAAAGCTAACGCCACAGATTGCGAAGAATTTATTGAGGAGAGGGTGGAGGAGGCGCAACTTAGCAAGCACGTTGATAGAGCTCAATATATGGTGCCTTTATTGCTAGAAAGGGCCATGGAGAAAATCAAGGAATCTGACGTGGTACTTGTTCGAGAGAAGCGCTAATGGATATTTCTAACGGTACCTATAATATTCCAAGGGATTCAAAGCCGACTGGATTTAAGGATTCCATTGGGCATGTGGGGAACACTTTGGACGTGGGTAAAGTTCAGATGGGTGAAGACTTCAATAAAGACAAAGAGTTTTTGGCCATGTTGGAGGATATACCACCAGACCCCTCAGACAACCGTGTCGATATTATGGATGACGTCATGGATGTTTGCATGCATGCTAGAGATAATGGTTCATGTAAGAACGTGAATTAATTCAAATTTGGGCTTTGGAGGTTGCCTTGTATTACCCTTTGTTTTCTCTCCTTTTTCCCTTGTTTTTTTATAAAGATTTTTTACTGGAATGCTAGAGGGGCAGGGAGTTCTGCCTTCTTAAGATCTATGAAAGAGTATTTGAGAAAATATGCTCCGGATATTTTTTGTATAGCTGAGCCCCGTATTAGCAGTCCAAATGCAGATAAAGTCATTAAGAAGCTAAAGTGTGTAATGTTTTTCAAAGTGGATGCAATACGGCAGTCAGGCGGTTTGTGGGTTTTTCTTTTTTTTGCTAGTTTGAGACTGAATTTAATCTCTATGTCCACTCAAGTTATTCATCTTGATCTCATGGATGACAAAGGCCAGCACTGGCGTTTCTCTCCTGTGTATGCTAGTCCAAACATGAATACTAGAAGGGAACTTTGGGAGGCCTTACTTTCTTTGGCTCAACTCAATAACGATCCTTGATTTCTCATAAGTGACTTCAATGATATTCTTACTTCGGAAGAACAAATCGGGGGAACAGGAGCGGACTCCCATAGGTGCGAGGTTTTCAGCAATTATGTAAATGATTGTGGTTTTATAGGTGTCGGCTCTTCGGGCCCATGGTACACTTGGAGGGGGCCAAAATGGAACAACTTGGAGAGAGTCTACAAAAGGTTGGATAGAGGCTTTTGTGACTCTAATTGGAGGATTCTTTTTCTGGAAGCTCATATTGCAGTTCTTCCTCGATTGAAGTCGGATCATCATCCAATTCTCTTGGATACTGATAAAAAAATTCTTTTCAATGAAAAAATAGGCCGTTCCGTATGGAGGCGGCTTGGCTAACTCATAAAGAGTTTCCCTGCATTGTCACCTCCCTCTGGAATGCTAACTGGAAGGTTACAGAAAATCTCAGGACCCTTAGAGCAAAGCTTACAGATTGGAATAAAAGTTCTTTTGGAATATTTTCTCTAGAAAAAACAAGTTACTAGCTTGGCTCGATGGAATTCAAAAGAATATTATGAGGGGTAGTAACCCGTTTCTAGAAGATCTTGAGTGTAAGTTAAAAGCTAAGCTTGATAAGACTCTTGTGCAAGGAGAGATTTTTTGGAGACAAAAATCTAGAGATAATTGGGTTGTCTTGGGAGACCGCAACACCAAATTTTTTCATACTTCGACATTGATTCGACGACGAAAAAATAAGATCGAGGCCCTCCTTGATGGCAACGGTGTTTGGATTTCAGATGAAGATTCCTTGAAGACACATGTTGTTTCTTTCTTTCGATCTCTTTTCACTTCTGAGAGAGGATCTCTTTATTTTTTCCAGACTGAGGCTACTTTTCCTCAGATTCGCAATGATAGATTGAGTGCTTTGGCACTTCAATTATGAAGAATGAAGTTTGGAAGGCGGTTCGCTGGGACCGCTTAAGGCTCCAGGTCCAGATGGAATTCAAGCTATCTTCTACCAAAAGTTTTGGGGTGCAGTCAATGACAATGTATCTAACCTTGTGAAAGATAGCTTTGCTAATGGAAGACTAGAAGAAAATCTCAATGAGACTTTGATAGTTCTTATTCCAAAGATTCCCAACCCCGAAAAGGTCACTCAGTTCAGACCTATTTCTTTGTGTAATGTTGCCTTCAAGATCATCATGAAAGTTCTCACTGAGAGATTGAAGAACGTCCTTTCTGATCTGGTTTCTCCTAATCAGGCGAGCTTTATGCCTGGGTGTGTTATTCAAGAAATATCGTGATAGCCCAAGAAGTAGTCGATAGTATGAAACAAAAGAGGATCAAAAATAAATTCATGGCCATTAAAGTTGATATAGAGAAGGCTTATGATCGGTTTGAATGGCATTTTATTAGAGATACTCTTATTTTGATCGGTCTCCCTTCAGGTTTTATTCGCCTCACGATGGAGTGCATTACTACTGCTTCTTTCGAAGTTTTGTGGAATGGGCAAAGAACTAAGTCCTTTAAGCCAAGCCGTGGTATTCGTCAAGGGGACCCTCTCTCCCCTTATATTTTTGTCCTATGTATGGAACGGCTTGCCCACCTTATTCAAGATTGTGCATCAGATAGGAGATGGATTCCTATGAGAATTGGTAAAAGGGGTCCTCTCATTTCCCACCTTATGTTTGCCGACGACTTACTTTTATTTGCAGAAGCTTCTGTGAACCAGAAGTCTGTCATTTTAGATTGTGTAAACTATTTTTGTAAAGCATCTGGAGAAAAGGTGAGCACTACCAAGACCTCAATCTTTTTTTCTAAGGGAACAGATCCGGATACCATAAGAGATATCTCCACTCTTTTGGGCTTTTCAGTCACCAACCACCTAGGCATTTATTTGGGTGCGCCCCTTTGGAAGGGAAGAATCAGTAGAAGAGATTATGATTATATTGTTGAAAGAGTAAAAAAGCAACTTTCGAGTTGGAAAAGTAATTGTTTATCCCTCGCCAGTAGAGTTACTCTTGTTAATTAAATTGTGACCTCTATTCCCTAATTTGCTATGCAATCTGCTCCACTTCCAAAAGCTACTATTGAAAAGGTTAATAGGCTTAGTAGAAGATTTTTATGGGGGGGTTCTGAGGATAAGAGAAAAATGCACCTTGTCGCCTGGAAAAATGTGTGTAAGCCTAAATGGCAAGGAGGACTTGGTATAAAAAATATTATTGTTATGAACAAGGCTTTTCTGCTAAAGACTGCTTGGAATTTTAGACATCGAAAGACTCTTTGGACTAGTGTTTGGCAAGTAAAATATGGTGGTAGAGTTGGTGATAACCCGGGTAATTTTTTAACCCCTCTTTGGCGTGCGGTTTGGCCTTATTTCTGGCAGTTGGGCAGCTTTACCTCTTGGTCTATTGGCAACGGAAATAATGTCTCATTTTGGCATGATAATTGGATCCACGGGTTGGGTCTTGTTAGGGAACAAATTGGCAGAGTTATTCCTATTCATTTCTCTGACCTTAAAGTTAGAGATCTTAAATATGTTAATGGGGATTGGAACTAGAGCTTGTTAAATCAGCTTGTCCCTCCTCAAGTGTGCCAAAGAATTGCTTCCATTCCTCCTCCATCCGAGGAAGCAGGAGATGACAATGCCTATTGGAGGTTTTCATCAGATGGTTTATTTTCAACATGCTTGGCTTACAAAGTGCTTAACTCGAAGCTTTGCTATTAGAGCGAGAATATTTGGAAGGCTATATGGAATTGTAGAGTCCCTCTCTGAATAAACCAGTTGATGTGGCTGTTTGCTAGGGGCAGGCTCTTAACAAATGAGAGAAAGTTCAGATGCAATATAGCTACCTTAAAAGTTTGCCCTCATTACTTAAGAGCGGACGAGACAGGTATGCATGTTTTTAGAGATTGTCCTCTTGCAAAATCTCTTTGGGTTGCTTTAATTCCTCAGGATTGGAATTGGTTTTTCAGACCGTCCAAGAATAAGTGGATGATTTTTAATCTGAAGATCTGTAGTCATATTAGAAATTGCAACTGGAGTTGTTTATTTGCTTGCACGCTTTACTGGCTTTGGACGTGGAGGAACAAGGAAGATAATGAGGGTGGTTTTAGAAGACCGACTAATGGAGAGCTCTTTATTACCAACTATGCTAGTAGTGTTACAAACGCTTGGATACGTGCTCAGACAGCGACTAGGGTATTGCCTAAAACTTTGAGTTTCATTGGTTGGCCTCCTCCGACTGGGGGTGCTATGAAGTTAAATGTAGACGATATTTGCAAGGGCTGTCTGAGGCCTATGGGTGCTAGTGGCCTCCTTAGAGATGCTTGCGGGGTTTGTTTGGGCGGTTTCTTTAATAGCATCGATATGGGCACGACAATTGAAGTTGAAATCTTGGCTCTTAAGCTTGGTTTGGAGTTGACCTGGAATTTCGGATTTAGGTAGATTGAAGTAGATATGGATTCTCTCTTGACCATCAAATTGGTCCACTCATTCAAGGGCTCTCGGGGCAGGCTATCACGCCTCTTGGCTGATGTTAAACGTTTGTTAGATAAAGACTGGAGTGTTTCTCTTGAACACATCTTTAGAGAAGCCAACAAACCTACTGACTGGCTGGCGAATTGGGCTGTGTCTCAAAGATTATCCTCCTCTTTTTCTCGAGTTCTACCTCTGGGGTTAATTAAAATTCTTAGTAGTGATGCTATGGGAACTACGTCTCCTAGAGTCTCTCCTTTGTAATTCTTTTTTTTTCCCCTCTGTTTGGGTGTTTGACCCCATTCTTCTACCAAAAAAAAATGTTGGTCTCAAACTCGTAAACAAGGCCTTGCAAATTTTTCTACAAACAAAGAGGGAAATAACGGATTTTTAAAACTTTTTCAAGTAAATAATAGGTTTTGAAAATAGTTGTAGTAAATAGTAGTAAAAAAAAAATGTACCAGTAAAAAACTTTTTAATCCTAGTAAACAGATAAGCAAAAAATATTACTTAGTAAATTTTCTATTTATTGCTATTTATAATAAATAATTTCAAAACCTGTTATTTACTTTGATAAGTTTTGAAAATTATTATTTACCACAATTTCTTTCTTTCCTTTTTTTTTACTATGCCTTGGAAAACACCAAATAAGGCTAGCAAAGCGGCTCATGCCGCCTATGATATAGATTTTGCAATATTTTTTGTATTTCTCCTAATGCATTTTTCCTAGGAGTGAGAAAAAGATGGGAATTACAATTTTGAATCTACTTGGAAAAAGGCAGCTCTTCCCTAAATTATAAATCATAAGGCTCTGTATGTTCCTATAATGTTCTCATGGAAAACTACAGCCGTTTGGTATGGTTTATTTAAATAATATTTTGTTTTTGTTTTTTGTTTATTTATATTTTTATGAAATTTTTAGAATTATGAAAACAAAAATTTCATGTTTTTGAAAACTTTTTAAACAAAAATCTAAAGTTGTGGTCACTAATAATAAAGCTAAGGTCACTAACGAATTAGCATGGTGGGTCAATGGGTCATGATATACAATAAAGCCAAGATTAACTTTAGGATCAGGTTGACAGGCTGGAATCGCCGACTAAGAAGGAACATGATCATTGTCAGGATAAGATCAGGTCAACGAGTCGTGGTCATCACTGGGGCTAGGACGATGAGCCAAGATCGCTCATTAGGTCGAGCCAGAAGGCCAAGACATCATCAAGGCAACAGGCTTGAATGGCCATTAGGGTTAAGAAGACATGCCAAGAACACCATTGGGGTTGGGTTAGCAAACTAGGATCACCATCAAGGTAAGGCCAACAAGCTAGGATCATCCTCAAGGTCAAGTCAACGGCCTAAACTACTATCAAAGTCACATCATTAGATCGAAATTGTTATCACTGTCAGGTAAACAAGTGAGGATTGTCATCGAAGTTAGACCAACATGTTCGGAAGGCCATTGGGGTAAGGCCACAATATCCGTTGAGGTCGGGTCAACATTTAAAATTGGCATTGAGGTTAGGTCGACAGGTTACAATCATCATTGGTGTTGAGTCAACAAACCGATCTAGCTACCAAGGTCGGGCTTGTAAGCTAGGATCACCATAAAGGTGAAGCTAGTGGCCTAGGATCACCGTTGTGGTTGGGTCAACAGACAAGGTTGCTTTAGGGTAAGACCAACAAGCCAGATCACTGTCGAGGTCAGGTTAACTAGCTAAGATCACCATTAAAGTTAAGCCAAAAGGTAATTTTATTAAATTTTTTTGTCAAAATGTAATTTTTAAAAATTAAAGGGCAAAAATATGACTTTCTAAAATTTTAGAGGTCAAAGTGTACAAGAAGTAATTTTTGTTGAGTTCTTATAATTTAAGGTTTTATTTCTTCTTAAGATTGTTATCACGAGGCCTACAATTTTAAGTTAGAAAGAGAAAGTAAGGAGAGATAAAGTAAGACCCATCAATTTGATCTCAACGTCGGGTCGAGCAGGCTTACCAATCCAATTCTGACTCCGACCTGATCTGTCAATTTGATCCCAATTATCATTCGAAAAGGATTTTTTTAACAAATAGAATACAAATGGTAGTTACCAAACATTTTTTTCATTTAAAAATAAGAATAAAATAATAAAAATCTTTTTGTTTTCAGTTTAAAAAAAAAACAAATATTTTATCAAATAGCCCTATATTTTCTTTCTTTTTTTTAACATAACCCAAAATATGACCATCACTAACAGTAAAACCTATAGGTCCAAGTTTGGGCCTATTTAACAGAGCTTTTGTTGAGTAAATTAGGTCGTATATTACCATTTTATTACCATTGTTTCTCCCTTTAATCTATACAATTTCTTCTAGCTAAAACCGTCAAAACACTTTTAGATAACATATATTTGCCTAAAGTTCTTGAGAACAACAATTTATTTATATTCAATAAAAGTAATATATTTCAAGGTTTTTCAGAGAAGTGGTAAAATTAAAAAACAATACCACAAAAGTAATATTTCTCAAATTAATCCACTTTTGTTTTTGCTTTTATTTTTAATTAGAAGAATATGAAAAGTAAAAAAAATGTGGCTTTGTTGAACCTATGTGGAACGACATTTATTAAATAATTTTAAAATTATCTACTACATAATAAAAATATTTATATGAAATTTATTATGTTTTATTGAAAATTTAAGACAAGTTCTAAAATCTATCGAGATTACCTTTTTTCAAAAGCCACATTATATGGTTTTGACTAAAAGCTTTTTCCAAGAGCTAAAGCTTTTTTATTATATCATTCAAACATTTCTTAAAAAAAAAATTCTTCTAATAAGGCTTATTAAGCCCTGCCAAATAGATCTTAGTGAACTTTGACAGTTTATTTTCATAAAATTTAACTGTAGTGGTGTTTGCTTGTTAAATTAACTGTATTGGTCAACACTTCTTGCTCTAATAGTAAAATCAACCATCAGACAAGAAGCAAATATAAAATACTGCAAATTATT
The DNA here is from genome assembly GCA_025403435.1 of Artocarpus heterophyllus. Lineage (NCBI taxonomy): Eukaryota > Viridiplantae > Streptophyta > Magnoliopsida > Rosales > Moraceae > Artocarpus > Artocarpus heterophyllus. The sequence goes on from JAJQZP010000037.1 coordinate 2,362,464, forward strand.
AAACTGTGACTTGTTAATGGGAAAATCTAACTGATTATGAAGAGCAAGGTTGGACCTGAGAACATTAAATCAGAGAGGATACAGAGGGGGCATCAAATAATATCAACTATATCACTCCTGGCTACAATTGGCATCCAATCATATGGGAGTTATCGAGCCAAGTTAAAATGGTAAAGTGGTGCTGATATCTTTTTCTGTGATAATGGAGGTTGTGATGCTGGATGCAACACCAGTGCAGTGATAACAATACTAGCATTGGCGCCAGTTAGGCCGCCTTTGGTGGTTAGAATTTGCGGCAATCAGATGGAAACTCCAAACCTAACTAAAACTGACAGGTAGTGTTTTATCCTGTAAAATAATACACTTAAGGCATGTTTTCTTTGCATCAAAAGAAAATGGAATATAAAGAGTTGTTCTCTTTTTTTTCGTAATGTATTTATTTACTAAGTCAATAATAAAGGTTGTATAAACTGTGGACCCCATGCAATTTAGGGAAAAAAGGAAAGTAATACCAATCCTCATTTTTGATGCCTTTCTCCTGATCCTTTCTTCTAATCAACACCATGTGTGGTTGCACACAGTGGTCAGACTATCTTCCCTGCTCTTCCCGACTTCACTGGTCAAACCTGCAAAAAGAGAGAATGGCTCGGAGGTCAAGAGGAACACCGGTGTGATGCAAGCCAAGAAAGAGGCTAGGGGCAGGTTAGAGAGTCCACTTACCTTGAAGGTGAAGTAAATGGTTTTATTTATAGTTTTCAACATGGATCAGGTGTAAGTCGGGTCACCCGAGTGCACCGTACTATGGTATTAGGGTGGTAGGTGATAGGTGTCATGATCTCCTCAAGAGGAAGATTGCCCATCCAAGGGGATAGGGTGATGCCACGTGGTGGCCTTTGTAGGTGGCTTCTCTCTAAAAGGTGTTGCCAAGCCCAATTGTGGTACATCGATGTCAGGTAAGACACCGATACTAGTCTGAGGTAGGTTCTTCCTCATACGGTGGTTGGCAGTAGCCAAGGAAGAGCTCGAGGATATTAGCTGATCAAGTGGTGGCAGAATCCTTTGGGCAGTATGGTGGCGAGTATGCCGAGCATGGTGGTGTGCAACTCGAAGGAACGGTCCTTCGATTGTGCGTTAAACACACACCCAATACTTATAACCCCTTAGTATTGATTTCCTATCAAATGTTAAATTTACATAGATATCCAAATTCAAATATAATTATTTAATGTTTATTTAGTTGGATAAATTTTATTTTTACCCTCTTAAATTTGGTTAGTTTGTCACCTTGTCCCCAAACTTTGAAAACTGACGTGCACACCTCTTGAACTTTAAAACATTAGCAAAAATGCCCCTTTTGTGATATTCCGTCCATAAAGTTTTATTTTTGCCCCTTAAACTTTAGTAACTATGTCATTTTGCCCCTAAACTTCAAAAACTAGTTTTTTACTCTATAAACTTTTTTTCATTTTCTTTTCTAGTCAAGAATTTTTCACACCAGTCAAAACTCAAATTTCTTACCTAAGTAGTATTTTTTTTTTTATTGTTTAACGCCCATTTTTGTTAAAAGTATTTTATATAGGCTAATGCATATATATTAAGCATATATATACGTATTGGAAATGGGTATATATACATATATATTTTGCTTGCATATTCTTTTAATTTTTTGGGTGCAATTCATTTTTCTTCTCTTTCATTTATTTTTTCTTGTTAACAAATTAGATGTGGTTTGGTAAAGAAATTGAACGTACATCTTTTAAAGCATTTTATATTTGTAAGTTTCTTTTTTTAAGTATCTATGATAGTCTTATACTTTCCACCTAATATGTAAAGCTGAGAGGAGTTCGGGAGGAGTAGCAGGGACAATAATAAGAGGAGGTGGATAAATGTTAGTAAATCTTGCATTTTTTAAGATTTTTCTTTTATTTCCTAACATTTTTAACTTTGTTTCAAAAATTCTGTGTTTTAAAATAGAGAAAAAAAAAAGAGACAATAATAAGAGGAGGAGGATGAGTATTGGGAAATCTGTTGTGCTTTTTGACAAAAGTTAAAAATATCATAAATAAAAAAATTTTATACCCAATGTTTTTAGCTTTTGTTTTAAAAATCATGTGTTTTTTTTATAATTAGACACTTTTTTATGCCCATATTTATTATAGTATATAATAGGCTTGATATATATAATTATATAATTATATATACAATTATGTATGTTTTTAGAAAATTATTTAGGGTTCATTAATAGAAAAGTAAGTTAGAAATTTCATGTAACAAAACAAAAATTCAAGAGACAAAAATGATATTTTAAAAAACTATAGGGTATTATTTTTTAAATTTTCTAAACAACAGGGTACTAATTTTAGAAAATTACTAAAGCACAAGAACAAGAGGCAAAAAGTTAATGTTTAGACTCTAACGGCATATAATTTCAAAAAATAAGTTATGGATCTAAAAAATTAGACATCTTAAGCTTTTTAAAGAGCTATCATAGGCCTAGATTTGATACTTGCACAATTTGTAGTGAATTTTTGAAACTAGGGTTTTGATTAGGATGTTTGCACATGGACCCAACCACTTAAATGATTCAGTTGGGAGTTGAGATTTTAAAAACTACTTTAGTGGTAGTTACTAAGACATGGAAAGAGTCATGTGCTAAAATTTGAGAAGGTTTGTTTAAAAAATGAATCCAAGATGCAAATTTTAAGTTTAGAATGAATAAAATGATGAGCCATAACCTTTTTGGGCCAAACAAGTAAAATAGGTACCAGTATAGGTTAGAGACATGATGTTGGGCTATTTTTAATGACAATGTAAAAACATATTTAGACTCTGACTGGAGTGTTTTGTAACGACTTGATTTTTTCAGCTATTACTTACCTTGCTTAAACATCATTTCTTAATCTTATTTTTACTTACCTAAGAAAATATGGAGTAAAAAGTTTTTTTCTTAAAAACAAACTTAAAACTGTTATAACTTTTGTTGTAACATAAACTGAAACATAAGTACCAAACTTAATTTTGTAGTTATTTAAAATATTTCATAATACTTGTTAAGTAAACATTTCCTTTCTTAAAGCTTTCAAAACATCTTTTCAAAATAATGGAAAACTTCTTTCAATACAATTAAAATCGACTGTGGTGGTATCCATAGCCCAATTATCGCATCTATCTCACTGTAACATCCTGCTCATCAACCAGTAATACTGGTCTCTTGTAGAACTACCTATAGTATGAAAGAACTTGTAATGAGCTTTTATTTAGTAAATTCAAATATATCTTACAAAACATAAAAACTTCCTCATAAAATTTTTCTTGTAAAATATCTTTCTTGAAACATATCTGTAACGCCCCTATATGGGGGTTATCAGTTTTTAATGAATTAAAATAAAAATCAGAAATAAAAGTAAAACCTTAAAAATGAAATTGCCCGGGGCTTAAATGAAAACTCTCAAATCAAAAATAAAAATATAAACGACAATTAAACCACAATTTAATGTAGCACCTTAATTTTAATAATATAAACTGTCGTCATCATCATTTTAACCCTCAACGTATTTTAATACAGTCATAGAAAGTAACAATTGATGCTTTCATTAACATGAAGAAGATTCTTAATAATTGAAGCATTCCCAATGTAATATAGCTACATCGCTTCCTCAACTATTTTTCTCATAGCCACCTCACACTTAGTGAATCCTGAAAGGATACAAATATAAGGGAATGAGTGACAATATGCTCAGTAGAGAAAACCATTACTCACCTTTAGGTTTTTATCATTACCATATTAAAACCTGCATGGTTAGTTAATACTCATCATTATCCATATTATGAGATTTATTATAATCATATTCCATGGATACCATAGTTAATCATTACCGAGTTTCATACATATACATATATACATATATTATAGTTCATCATTATTCCTAGGTACCCACGTTCAATAGAGTATCACTCAACTCATCGTAACCCAAATGGGGGCGCTTGGTCACCCTCTAAACATTCTAAGGGTGTTCTGGTGAGGGGACATCAAGCCTCGAGTCCTCACCAAGTCGATTCTTGTACAGTGTGTTCTGGGACTTTCAACCCAAGGAAGCGTCATCACCCTCCCCCTATTTTACCTTTTAGGGTATTCATGCCCAAGGACATAACCACCGCCCTCTTCACGTCTCACCATTTCTCTATATTCAATCATTATTAATAGTCAGTTTTCCTAACCATGCTTCTCAATTTATAACATGTGTTAATTCATTATGTTCCTCGCCGTACAATACAAGACGAGTCCATGTCATAGTTTCATATGTGATACTCATATAATATCAGTTCAACATAGATATATTTATATCTTTGCGGTAAAACAATCAATTTTAATTCTATAAAAACCTCACAAAAGATGAGTAATAGAATCCCTACTTTTCAAGCTTATCAACAATCTTTTAATCCTAAAATCAATTAACGTTAGCTCCATACTCCCTTGATCCTAAGGCATGCATAAGGACAATTAAAACTAAAGCGCAACATACAACTACATTCATAAATAAATCATGTGTAAACCTATCTTACTAGTATGCCATTAAAGCTTTTATGTAAATCTCTTTTGAATACCACAATAAACAATTTTTGTCTTAACACAATATAAAATTAAACAAGTAATCTATATGTTTTAGTTCCTAATAAGATTCATCAATCACTTAGGATAATATTGGAAAGGTTGCAAGACATTAAAGAATTAGGTGGTGAGCAAAGATGGGTTCTTGGTTCAGGTTAGCAACCGGTATACCATAACAAACTGGCAGGTTTACTAGTTTCCAATCCAAAAATTGAATAATTCATAGAAAATAAAATACAACTCTGATTTAGGTTTATGATAGCTCGTTAGAAAGCTTAGGATGTCTACTTTTTAAATATGCAAACCAATTTATAAAATTTATTTTAATTTAATCACAGAATTTCAAGAAATAACCACTGCCCATAGAAGTGTTACAAAGTTTAACAATATAAATTTTCTGTCTAGGGCATATACACTTAGACTTTATACATATGCTCCAAAATAGCGACAAACATATACTTAGGTTTAAGAATGCAAATTTGAATAATCCTTGAGTATATATAAAAAAATTTATAAATGAAAGACTCAATTTGTTCATAAGATTCTAACCTCGGATTATGGTTAGTTGGAAGCTTAAAATGACTTCAAAACAGGTTCCTTGACTTCGGTATGACTGAAATTCTTGCTCAAATGGAGGTGATGGTGGCTGATTTTTATGGCTGCCTTGAAGAAGTTCTCTAAGTATTTTGCTTCAGCAAAGAAATGAGAAGAAGAGTGTGGGAACCGTGGAAGAAAAAGGAAGAAAAGATGAAGTCTTTGAAGAGAAGTGATAGAAGCAATTATGGAGGAGACATGTTGAAGCATGTCACGGAGGAAATAAAGAAAATGAGGGTCAAGAGTAGTTGAGAAAAATATCCTCATGTCTCTTCTGGAGACTTTAGCGCACATAATGCCAAAATGATATTTTTGAAATTTATTAGAAGTTCCAAGGCTTTTCAGTAAATATACTAAATAAGTATAGGAGAATTTTAGAAAATTTAAAAATAGATAGAAATAAATATTGTGAAATGGATTTTAAATGAAACAAATTTTTGATTGGCACACTAAAAATTAATTTAATTACCTTAATACCCGTTAGGAGAATAACGAGTGTCACAATATCTCATAAAACACTTTTCATAAAATGTTCCTCGAAAATATTTCTTTGAAGGAATGCAAGTAATATCACAATGCATGAGTCCATTTACACTCATTTATGAACATCTTATCATCATTTGTATCTTGTCTTGAACTATGTGTTTAAGCGTACGTACCAATATCATTGATACCGAGGTCATAATTTTAACATAATGCTCTTTTTTATGGGAGATTTGTTATGTTTCTCTTTGCAACTTTAATGTAATGCTTCTCTCTGTGGAAGACTTGGAAACCTCATTCAGGAAAGCTAGTACGACACTTAATTAACACCTTTAGTTTATTGTCCTTATAAAATTCAGTGACCATATCAAATGCAAAACGTACTCTATATCATAACCTGGTATTTAAACATTGAACATAACAAAGGCTAGCATATTCAAACATATAGTAAACAGTTGAAAATATTTTCTTCATGCCGTAGGTGATGTTTGAGACTTGCCTGAATAATACTCTAGCATTACTAGATTATCATTTTTCTTCTATTAATCGACTTTGTGTCTTACTCAAACAACAACTGACTATTAAAAACTAACCCGAGTCTACATTGTCGGTTTAATTTCTACAATGCTTAACTTGTACGTGACATTATAAATTTCACATCCCATTAGACGGTTCTACAACTTTGTATGATACAGAATATTTCTCGTCTAATGGCGTTTAGCTAAACCGAAGGGCTTAGGGTCTGTTTTAGCCGTTCTTGATGAAAATGACCATTTTATCCTTAACAATATTTTTGGAAAAATCCCATATTTTTTTTAGCTTCAAAACCTATGGCTACTCACTTGCTCAAAATAGTGCAAAAAACCAATTTTGCCTACGGAAAAATTTAGTTCCATACGGTTTTACGATTTTGGCTCTAAACACAAAATTATTGACATTTTTGCCCCCAAAACAAAAAATTAACCATTTTATACCATAAAGTCTAGTTTTTCATAAGAATTAAAACTTATAAAAGCTCCTTGGTTAAAATTAAAGAATTTCAAAAGATTTTTCTCAATTTACCATTTTGAAATTTCATGATTAAATTTCGTAAGATTCATAACTCAAAACCCATGCAAAATTGACAGAATTGTTGTTTCACAAACTTACAACTTTTGTGTTTTAAATCTTTCCAAAATCAATTGTCTTTGGCCACTTTTTAGTCTAGCCAAAACTGAAATTCATGCTTTTTGGCTTGTTCCAATTAGAATCGAGGAACTTTTCTTCACCAAAAGTTGTCCAGCTCAATGTTTTCTACAAATCTCATGTTTCTTTTTTCAAAACTAGTTTAGTCTCTAAGTGCCTCAAACACTTTAATCTTTCAAAAAGGCCCTCAAATAATACATAAACTAATCATGTTGTATAGTTTTCTTTACATCTCATAGTTCATAACATTACATCAAAAGCCTCATATACATACCAACAAGCACAAACTTTAACTTAACTTCTAAGGCTATGGTTTCACCTACATAATTCAAGATGCTTTTCTTCTTCTTTAGTGCTTGAAAGCTTCTAAAATCCCTTGAAAACAAGTCCACAACATAACCACAAAAATCCTACTCAAAACTTGAATGAAAACCCTAAATCATAGTAGGAAAAATTTTAAGCTTTACCTTCAAAATCCTTGAACTTCCTCTAGAACACTTGTTTCTTTGGATGATTAGATGATGTTTTTACCAAAATTTTGAAAGTACAGAAGCATATGGAGGGGCGATTATTAAGTGGGAGAGAATAGGGGAAATTTTCAAGAAATAAAACCAACCTCTTTTCAATAATACCCTAAGATATTTATATATCCATACGAGGGACCAAATTCCAAAGAAAACTCGCCTCCTTTCCACTTGTTAAAACCAAATTCAAGGGAAGGATTTGAGAAATTTCTACAACTTTAGAGGTGTCTTTGTGGGTCCTACTTCTACTTTTTAACAATCTAAATTTACATTGCGTAATATTTTCCTATACTACAAATATACTTTCATATATTGTTTACAAGCTTCCATAAGATTCCATCCTTATTCACATCGTCTACATAATATAATTCTCATACTGCTTAATTTTATACATTATAATTTTTATACTACAAAATTTTCATATTCTATAATCCTAGCATTACGTAATTCTCATATTGTATATATAACACCCGTCGTTTTTTTTTTTTTGGACACTTATGTTAATTTAACGTTAAAATGAGATATTTTAAGTGATTACTATATATGTTAAGTAATTTAATTTTTTGTTTAGCAATGTCACAAGTGACGGCCACGAGGGATTGATATGCTCAGGTTATTCATGGCAAAAAAGATGATAAGTTTGAAGTAATGTTTTTTTTAGAGTGTCAACTTGCCCTAAATTTATAATCTTGAAAATACTTTAGAGTTATATTCTTGATGATGACATGAAATTTTGTTGCATATTTTCTTATTTCTATAATATTAATGATGTCAAGATAACTACATGTGTAATATTTTTATTATGGTGTTAAGAAACTCGATAATATAAAGGATGTAAATTAATATTTTTTTAGGGTCATGGGAGCAAATAATATTATTGTATATAAATAATTACACATTATAATTATATTATATTATACTATATTATATTATATTATATTGTATTGTATTATATATATTGAGTTATAACTGTATTACCATGGATTATAATATATTTATATTATATTATATTATATATTACATTAAGTATAAAAAAAGAAAAAAAAACAGCTTTTACTGTGGTGCGAAAAAAAAAAGAAAAAAAGAAACCTAATTAGATTAAGATTACACTCACCTAAAAAAAGGGGAAACATAATTAGATTAATATTACACTCATTCAAAAAAAAAAAAAGAAACCTAATTAGACTAGGACTAGGGTTACTTATGCCTACAAAAATGTGGCTCAAGCATACATATTATTCTTATCATTTTTTCTTGCCTTCATCTTTTTTCATATTCTTCTATGCTTTTATGCTCTTTTTCTTCCCTAAACCTCACATACCATTGGCTTGGAATTTTATTTCTTCAAGATTTTCTCCCTCAAAGAATTCAAGAGCACAAGTTATGAATTTATTTATGAGTATGATGTCTTAGTTTTGTTAATGAAAGTATTTATAGTTACAAGTGTTTGGAATGATTACGGTTTGAAATTTGGGATATGTTGTTAAATTAGAATATGCAATTTTGGTTTCAATTGTTGAATTTTTGTGATATGTCGTGAATGTGACAATTTCAATTTTGGGGAATGTTTAATTTTATGATTTTCCTATTATATTTGATTTTTAGGATTGTATGAGTTTAGTACAAATTTAATATAATTTTATTATTAGAATGTGATATAAGAATTTTAGGGTTTTCGTTTATTTGTTAAGATTGCTAAAAATGTTTTGAAATCAAATAATTTTATTTTCTGGCAATTTTTGGATATAATGTGTATATATATGTTATAAACGTCTGGGATTTTTTATAAATTTTCATTCAAAATATTTTTAGAGTTATAAGCTTTCAATCAAACACTACTCACGAAATTTTATTTGTTGACAGATTTGTATTTATGCTTTATAGAGTCCATTTTATAGGGCAAAAAATGACTTTTAATTCTATATAAAAATTATAAGTCATTGGTAATATGTTAACTAAATGTCTATAAATTTTTAGCTTCATATCTTTATTACGTTTTAAGATAAAATTCGTTAATTATCAAGTATTCAATGGTTACAAATGTCTGCCTAATATACTCTATGTAATTCATGAGATGGTAAATCATGCTTTTAAATGTGTTTTGTATAATTTATTATTTTTCTAACTTATATTTGTATGTTAAATTTTAGAAGCATATCATACATATTTAATTTTATAAAAATACTTAGATGAAACATGTTTCCTGTTTAGCATGTTTGGTGTTAATATTAACTCTGAATTCGAATGTATGTTTTGAATTACTCTAAATTTATTTAAAGCTGAATTTTGGCTATGTTATGATTTTATGTGTCTTTTATGTGAAATAATTTTTATAAATTATTTTATGGCATAAATAATTTAATACATAATTTATAATTAGGACTGCTCATTACCTAGGCTTTGCTAGCAGATTTTGTATTATTGACTGTGTGATTTATTTTAATTGCAAATGAAATTTTTATGGCTAAAGAAAAATTTGAGAGTGATATATATGTGTTAACCTCAGTTCTGTAAATTTTCATGCTCTAATCAAATGTAAATTAAAAGATATAGAGTTATAAATCCTTAAAGGTCAATCAATTTTTATGATTTGCAGATTTTCTTCAACGTCTTGAAAATTAGAAAAAAGTATTTTGGATTAATATTTTCAAAAGAAGAAAATTTGAGTGATGTTTTTTTATATATTAGTTATGTTATGGAAGAAGTTTTACACTTTATTCATGCTTTTATGTTGAGATTAATTTCTCTAAGTTATTAAAGGTCAAGTTTTTTGTCTTTATGTTTCTTAACTCTAAGTGTATATTTGTGACTCAAAGTTGCTTTGTATCATTGAGGATGATGTATGATAACGTCATATAGTATTAAATAATATCATAAACATGAATATTAATTTCATGTATTATATGAATGATTGACATGAACACTCTAAAAGGCAAGCACACTGAGAACCACAGCAACGTCACCTAATTTAAGGTTTAGTAAGCAAACAAGTCAAGTAAGTACATGCTCACCTGCAACATGATGAAAGTTTACAAAAAAGTTTTGAGAATATATTTTACGATAATTTTTAATTTTGTTTTTATATATTGTCTTCTCATGAAGACTCGTGTTACAATAAGAAGGTTTAACAAATGTTTTAATGATGAGGTTTATTGAAGGTATATCTATATATATATATATATATATATATATATATCACTTAATTAAGCGTTGCACATCTTATGGTAATGTTTATGTTTGTCCTATTAGGTAAACTGTCCTGCAAGGTAGACTTGTATGTTTGGTTTGAGATTAGCTACCTCACTCCTCTCGTACAACTATGTTTATGTTTATGATAGAACGCTTGAGCCCCTAAAGATAAAATGAATAATATTTTAATATAAAATTTTAAATGAAAAGATATTTCTATATAAACCTATGCTTCGTACACTACTATGATTATGATTATGATGTTATGTAATGATTTTTATGAAATGTTTTATGTTGCGAGATAGGAATGTGCTCTTACTAAACTTATGCTTACTTAGTTTATATCATGTTGCAGGTAAGGATAAGATTCAGGTTGACTAAAATGGAGGACAAGGACGGGTGTGTGTACAAGGAGTGTTGGATTGTAAATGAAGTTATGTCATGAAAGGAATTTAAACTCGAACAAAATTTAATATTTTATGTTTCATATTTTTATTTGTTTGAGATTTTGTTCTATTTTTGATATGTCCTTTTGAACTTATGTTTTGTCGAATGTAATTTGTATTTTAGATTTTTTTAGTTTCTTATGTTATTAATTAAAGAATACGTTATATAGTCCATTTTTTAATAATTAGTCTTATTAGATGTTCGGTTAGAAGTTAAGAGTGCTTGCATCATATGCGTGAGCTTGTCTTGATTAAATATTTGTTTTTTGTAAACTAAGTTTTCTATAGTTGGTCGGTTAGTCGAATGCCTTAGATGTTCCGTTGGGCTAACCGAGATGAGAGAAGCAAATCCAGTAAGTAGTAAGTAAAAAAATTTATATGCATGTATTTCCTGGGATATTTCTCTGAGTGATGTTGATTGTTTCGAACTTCTTATCAATAATTATTAAGTTTAATGGTAAAAGCAACGTTCCCTGTGACACCTGTAAAGAGGCGTTATAGCTATGGTACCAGAGCCAGGTTTCTATTTCCAAAGCATATTGCCACATGTCAGTTTTAAGTACTCCAAGTAAGTTTAAGATTCTTCTCTCTTAGTATATTATCTTACAATAGATTTGTTATGATTATAACCACATTCCTTTGGAGTCTATGAAACTGAAACTTTTGTTGCTCGAAGTAAGAAGCGATATCTACCTCCTTCTTTATGTTTAATGGAAAAGTTGATATTCAAGAAGTTTTGTGACAAAAGGTTAATTACATGATTATACTATTTTTCTTGGAGAAAAGTTTATTGAGGAGTTGATGAATGATATATAACTCAAGTGAAGTATAATGATAGTTATGTATTTTGAATGAACAAGTATGAGAATTATACAATGTTAATAAAAAGATTTTGTAAAGTCACAAGTGAGATCTCTATAGTAGTTCTTTAAGTGAAGGATCTTTTGTAAATGTGCATGTTATCAAAAGGATTGACTTTATTAATGTTTTGTTAAACATGTATGGCCTAAGGAGTAAAAATGTAATAAGTTTTTTGAGACATTTTTATCAATAAAGAATTTATTCATTATTTATATACAAAATCTTGTCCTCTTTACGTTCATATTTGTTGAATGTATGTTAAGCAAATAATAGGCCGAGACTGTCGGTCTAAACCTTAAGAGTTGGGCATAAGATGAAAGGATTATGCGGAAGACATGATTCTTAAGGTGATGGTCTAAATCATACAATCCGCAATCGAAGGAATAAAGTTGGGCACTTTATTCATGCAAAGATTGTTTTGTTGTCTATATCCCTTTAGGGAGATAGTTTGTCTTGACCATCGGAGGTGGACTCCATGAATAGAAACATTGGCACGTTGTCATAGGTGACGATGTGTTGGATCGGGACATAAAGTGAATTGATTTGGATTAATAATTCTGTCTCGGCAAATCGATTCACTTTAGACAATCATTTGTGTTGTATCTTAATCCTGAGATGAATAGTGGCCCTGTTGTCTTGACTTGTATCTTTTGATGTACCAAAGGGTGACACCCACATCTTAATAGTGGTATGCATGCCGGTACATTGGAGGCATGACTCTTAATGGTGTAGACTTGTTATTCATAGATATAGAATCCATAGCTCCTTTTTAGGAGTAATGATAACCTCTTATATGCATTATCCTGTAATTGAAAAACTGGAGCGCTCAACCATTTGGATACACAGGTGTAACCGAATGGTATCCTGTCTTTGGATGGTAAGTTTTCTAATGGTGAGATAATGGAACGTAAGATAAAAATAATCGGGAAGGTAAGACAGAACTTATCCTTAAGCCAATTATGGACTATCATATGGGAATACGATACACTATGATATGTCATGGAGACTTAGCCATACGAGCTTCGTAATTCTATGTAGTTCGAGAGTGCAGCTCTAAGCTTTTAGTGGAGTAGCGTTGGAGTTGATAATTATGAAATGTATATCTGGGATATTGGGTTTCATAATTATCAGGAGCTTGAACTATATAGGTCCATTTGGTCCCCTTTGCTAGCTCACAACATCCTGTAACGACATGGCGTACTTTTCCAATAATTGGTGACTTATGTCGAATTTATCAGATTAGTTAAAATTTGGAAGAATTAAATAATTTGTGTCTGTTTCTCGGTTGAATTAATATTGTAATAAATTAGTTAAAGATAAACTTGTTGAATTATTGGGATCGGATAATTCTTGTCTGTTTATCGGTTGATTTAATTTTAGATAAATTAGATCAGGATAAACTTGTAGAATTATTAGGAATTGATTTATTTTCTTAGAGATTATCTAGATAAAGTTGTTTTGATCAGATAACTTCTCTATTAGGTTATTTGAATTAAAATTGAGACTTTATCTTATAGAATCTCAGGTGGAAAATAAAAGATGTGCAAAAATTTTTATTCGATAGTTCGGCCTGCCGATGGACGTGTTCGGCCTGCCGATGGGACATGTTTGGCCTGCCGATCAGCAAATGATAAGATCACGCGTTCCACGTGGATCTTATCAGATATTGATCCGAATTTGATTCTGATCCAAATTTTGAGACCTAATCTGATGAAGACTGACCCTAGGACCAACCTCTATAAATAGGGAGTGATTCTCATAGGTTACTTAGATCAATTGAGAGATTAAGAGTGAGACTCTGCTAAGTGAGAATCTAAAAAACTCCCTGAGAGCTTTTGTTCACATATCACGAACACTTGCTTTGGGTTCTCTCGATTGGTTAGAAGGAGAGTCACCTGTGGAAGAGCTATACGTGTAAGCCCACACTCACTCCAGTCATGGATGGAGAATAACAAAGAAGACCAGTTGGTTAAGGCTCTTCTAGAACGTTTTTTCTCTTCACAGATTGCGAAGATTCTTCGACACACAAAGGTTAGTAAGATCTAGTTAATTTATACATATAGCATGTCAAACTTGTGTTTTGAAAATTACTATGATATAAAATTTTTAAAATTTTACTGTGTACTCTTTTTCCATCAATTGGTATCCGAGCCGTGGTTTTTACATAAATTTACGAGTTTGTGATCATGTTATATGTATAAATTTGTGATCTTAATCTCTCCTATGCTTGAATTTAATTTTATAGAGAGTTGGCACTCTATGTTTCTATATATTATATATGTTGTCATGGATTATGTGGTGAATGTTTATTAATTAATTATGGTTTATTAAATCATCATTTAATTATTTATTAATTAATTAATTTATACCGGTTATGGTTCCTTAGATGTTAGAATGCATATCTAAGTTTTTCATGTAATTAGATGGCGGACTATCATCTCCATCTAGGAATTATTATTTAGTTTTAAATTTTTAAGAATTTTGTAATTAAATAATTATTTAGAGAAGACAGATCTAGAAGATTGATGATGATGCCCCCAGGTATCTCTCGAGTCTCTAATTTTATGTTTTTGAATTGTTGAAAATAAAATTGATGAAAATTTGTCTTTTTAAAATGCTTCTCTTTTTAAACGGCGGACGTTTGTAGTATAAAAAAGTTGTCGTATCACAGGGAGGTGAAAATTTGTAACTCGAGAGATTGTTAAAAATAAACATTCAAAAAGGCAAGCGGTTTTTCAGACCAAAGTTTAAAAGTAAAAGAAATATTTTTGTGATTTTTTTATTCAAAATTTAAAACATAAAATTAAAGTGGTGAAGCTTTGAGAATCCTTTGTATGTTTTGCAACTGATATGGAATTTTAACTCTAATTAATAATTATCTAAAGCATTTGATTTATTATATCTTATCTCATTAATTGCAAGCACATTTTACTAATTATATGGGTCAACCTAGAGCGACAATATAGCGAGCCATAATACGATAAGGGTCTTCCTATAAAAACTAGCAAAATAATTATTGGTGCACTAATTATGAAAATTATAACAGCTGTCACTCAATTATAATTAACATAATTATAGGATAGAAAAGATAATAACAAATCAAAATTAATATATTTTAGTAGAATAAATTTATATATTAAGTTCGGCAGCACTTCGTCTTATGAAATATCTAGAATCGACAATATAACAAGTTATACTGCAGTAATAGACATTCCATAAAATTAAGCATTTTTTCATTATTGTTAATATTAACTATGCAACACAATTAAATTACATAAAAAAAGCATGACAGAATTTATGTAAAAATTAGTAACATGACAATATTAACAATAATTATTAAAAACATAAAGATATAATTTATTCCACAAAAATATAAGCATTACCACACATATAGAGAGTCAAAATCCATACCAAAATACTATGCATACAAGATCATCTCTCTGCCTCACCAGACTATTTACACTAATTTAAGCATTATTTTATTATCTAAGAAGATACTGTTGAGTCTAACTCAACAGAAAGGAAAAGAAAGGGAAAAAGGGCCAAAGGCCCGAAGTGGGTTGCTGAACTGAGGCAAATGCCTCGGTATTTATAGGCCTTGAAAATTACTATTGAGGGATTCTTTCGATTATTGACACTATTCAAGCGTTGAAAAACGGATCATAATGATTCTTTTCCTCTTCTACGCTTATCCGCGTTCCCGACTGTGCAGATTTTCCTTTATAATCCCGTCTGACGTGACATCTAGTAGTACTAAAATGGACTGATCGTGACCATTGATCACCAGATCCAACGGCTCCAAATGCGCTTGAGCATGGGCCTAGGTGGGACCAGTGGGACCGAGATTTGAGGCCATCAGATTGGTCTTTGTTAACTGATCGAATGACTAGGAAGACAGATGCACGTGGAGTCGACCGCACGACATCCAACGCGGCCTAAGATGCTCCTCTGACGCGTCTGCAGCTTGTCAGCGCATGTGATGCACGCGCCAATCAGAAAATGACACGTGGACAGCACTGCGAGATTCTGCTGACGCACCGGATGATGTGATAACACGCATCCCTCTGTTCGACGGCTGAGATCATTCTGTCAGTTGATCTGACAGTCGAAAACGTCCCACGTGTCCCCTTTAGATGAATTCCAATATTTTGATGCATTTGATGTCTGATTTTATCCGTTTTGGTATCGTTTTGCTCTGTTTTTCCTCCAGATTTCAAATCTAAAAATCACAAAAACACTAATATTAATTATTTTACAAACATAATATTTACAAAAATATTAAAAATACTTATTTTACTTTAAAACACACAAAAATAAATAAAAACTCCTAAAATTTTCAATCTCTTACGGTTTGACACAGATATAATTTTTATGACTTGGAAATTTTTTTAGAAATTACTAAAAATATAATAAGACATATTTACAAACTTAAAACACACTATCCAATACACTAAAACTCAAAATAAAATAGCCGCATTACTTTTACGGTTTTAACTATTTACAGACTAGACATTTACTTAACACCCCGAAATGACTCTAAAAATTACTAAAAATTTTATTAAACATAAAAACACACTAAAAACAAATTTTTAAACATATTTACACACTAAGACACAAAAACATTGTTTAATACAAAATTGCTATTAATTAGAGGATTTAATGAGAAATAAAAGCATAAATAAATGATTTAAGCCTTAGAAAATGTACACTTTTATAATCTCATCACAACCCCCAACCAGCTTATTGCTAGTCCTTAGCAATTAAAGCGATAGAATTTTGAAATGATTTACTAAATATTCATACAATGAAATTCATTTAACTATAATTTGACTTATCTAACTAGATAGACTAACAAAACAAAAATTTTATTTGAACAATTTATATGCTATTTAACAAAATGTATATAAGCCAGACTTAGTACAAAAAAGGGAGATAATGAATAATTATGAAGTTTCATCCAAAACTAGAAATAATATTGTTATGATATTTTGGTTCAAATCACTCCTGCAGGCAGCAACACTTCAAATTATTGATTTGGAACAATTAAAGAATAGAAACATTAAAATAGAAATATTTACAAACTTTACATATTGGATAGTGCAATGTTTGGCTCCCTTAAGCTTTCTCCATAACCCATTTAACGAGCTTTAGGTTAGTAACTCCCAGACTAGTTGGCCTAAGGTACTAGGTGTTGAAGTACCCCTTAGAACTTACTTACTCGAGTTAAAGAGGCTACGAAACCAAACTTATCCAAATTTATTCATTAATTTATATAATTACACATTTTATTTATTTACAAATATTTTTATTTCTTTTTTTGTTTTTTATTTTTATTTTTATTTATTTTTATTTTTTTTTATTTAGTTATTTAATTTTGAAAATGTTACTACCATCAATTGTTCATCTTCACAAAATAACAAAACTCAAATGTTCATAGCTTGACTTACCACCACAATTAAGCATTATAGTGTATGTGTGAAAAGAATGGCTTACAAACACTTTAAAAATTAAGCACTTAAAAATGTTAAATAAAACCAAAGTTTTGAGAGTCCATAAAATTAGATAATCCAAAGAATAGAAAAATAATATTACATTAATATGAAATTTAGAAATCAAAACAATAATAACACATTAATTACTAAGAAACTAATATTTACAAAACATTTTTTTAATTTTTATTTTTAAATTTTATGACTCACAAAAAAAATAACACACAAAATGAAAAATGCACAAAAATTTGGAGCAAAATAAAAAAAATATGGGCAAAAATAAAAAAAATTTAGCACAACATTGAAGCACAAATCTCACATGCTCAACTTTGAAGTACAACCCTCTCATGCATAACTTTTAAGCACAACTTTGAAGTACAACCCTCTCACCCCAACCTAATATATATATTATTCAAAATATATAAAAGAATGGTGAAAGCAGCAAAAATATTACCTGAATCAGCACAGCTGCAAAGATGATCTATAGCAAACTTAACAAACAAAAACTAAAATAAACACACATTTTTTTGTTGACATTTATTTGACAATCCAAACCAATTGCATTTACAAAATTAAATTTTTTAGAATGCGTCTCGAGAGAAAACAATTTAACTCCTTAACTCATCCATTTTGAACAAATTTAATTAATAGCCTTCATTTTAAGTTTTCAAAACAAATTTCATTTTTTTAAAGGAAATCAACATAGCACACAACAACACAAATATATATATATATATATATATATATATATATATATATATATTATAAACTATATTACAAAGGAGGGAAGGTAAAGATATTACTTGAAAAGTGTTTTCCCATCGCTTGATCCTCTGAATTCAGCAAGTCTTTATTCCAACTCCGTTCCTAGTGGAAAGTCGTCAAAGAGCGGCTTTCTCCTATAGCAAGTGTCGAAAGACACCACATATGGGTCTTGTGTGAGCATGCCCTCAAGATTGGCAAAATATGAAACACTTGAATTCATGCAACTTAGACTCATTTTACATTCTTGGTAGGTCTTTAAAAACAATGCTAGAGACGGCGGAGGAGGTGGTGGCCACATAGGATCTTGGTAAAAATGGTCTTTGGTGAATTCTTGTGGCAACTGAGGTTGAGAATCTAAGACTAAGAGTGATGATGGTTCCTGTTCTATAGCTAAGTCTTCATTCTCTTCCTTACATTCCTCTCCTAAAAGTTGTTCCTCAAAATTAGTGGGTTCTAAAGTTTCTTCTTCAATAACTAGGACAACTATTACTTCCTCACTTATAGAATCAAGATGATATTCAAGCCTATCTAATTCTATTCTTCTCATGGTTTCCATATATTTTTCTACAGTTTCTTCCAATGTTTCTAAGGTTTCTTCTAGATTCACCCTATTTGGGTCACTATATGTTTCTTGCAATTCAAAATTTGACTCCAAAATTTCGGGTTGATTTTCAGGCCAAGGTTCTAAAAAATTTGAATTGTTCTCCCAAAATTAATTGTTCCTAGAACTATTTCATTTCCAATAATCATATTCGGCCATATCTTCAAACATATAATAGGCTTCGTCATAGGTAATTGGTAAAAAGCGGTGGTTCCATCTCCTCTCTCTACCCAATTTCTAGTTTCAGGACTTAACCCATATATGAAAATTTCTAAAAAATAATCCCTAGAAAAACCATGGTGAGGATACCTATCTAGCAAGTCTTTAAATCTCCACCAAGCACTATAAAATGGTTCTAAGTGTTGTTGGCAAAAATTTACAATGATTTCTCTATGAACTTCCCAATACTTTTTTTGGATTTTTTAATTTTTTAATTTTTTTAATTTTTTTAATCTTATTTTTTTTTTTTAAAGAAAAATTTTCAAGCTGAATAATGCTCAATTAATTAGATTCCCAGATCGTTGGGGGGTCACAGTGGACACGCTTAGAATTCCCAACTTTCTTAGGCAAGGGTGTTAGCCTTATGATCGTGGGATCAAGTCCCAACGATGAGCCTTTTTGACAGAATCTAACAAATTTTACAATTATCCAAACTTGCAAAACAAAAGACAGAATGCAAAGCTTTTCTTTATTCGAAATGAATAAAGTAGTGAGTGAAAAGCATCTGTCTGTTTTTTTATTTTTTATTTTTTTCTTTTTTTTAATTTTTTTTAAAATTTTTTAAAAAAAAATTAATTTTTTTTACTATTTTTAATAATAAACACACAAATTAAAAATGTAAATGATTAAAATAATATCTATAAAGGATAGGGATAGATTACTTACCTGTTTTTCCATTTAATTCAGCAATCTGACAGAACAACAACACCTCCCCGGCAACGG
Source organism: Artocarpus heterophyllus (assembly GCA_025403435.1). NCBI lineage: Eukaryota > Viridiplantae > Streptophyta > Magnoliopsida > Rosales > Moraceae > Artocarpus > Artocarpus heterophyllus. The sequence continues at coordinate 2,382,152 of JAJQZP010000037.1, forward strand.
GGCCAGATTTTTTTGTGGTAACGCCCCAAAATGTTTCTCTTTTTAAACGGCGGACGTTTGTAGTATAAAAAAGTTGTCGTATCACAGGGAGGTGAAAATTTGTAACTCGAGAGATTGTTAAAAATAAACGTTCAAAAAGGCAAGCGGTTTTTTAGAGCAAAGTTTAAAAGTAAAAGAAATATTTTTGTGATTTTTTTATTCAAAATTTAAAACATAAAATTAAAGTGGTGAAGCTTTGAGAATCCTTTGTATGTTTTGCAACTGATATCGAATTTTAACTCTAATTAATAATTATCTAAAGCATTTGATTTATTATATCTTATCTCATTAATTGCAAGCACATTTTACTAATTATATGGGTCAACCTAGAGCGATAATATAGCAAGCCATAATACGATAAGGGTCTTCCTATAAAAACTAGCAAAATAATTATTGGTGCACTAATTATGAAAATTATAACAGCTGTCACTCAATTATAATTAACATAATTATAGGATAGAAAAGATAATAACAAATCAAAATTAATATATTTTAGTAGAATAAATTTATATATTAAGTTCGGCAGCACTTCGTCTTATGAAATATCTAGAATCGACAATATAACAAGTTATACTGCAGTAATAGACATTCCATAAAATTAAGCATTTTTTCATTATTGTTAATATTAACTATGCAACACAATTAAATTACATAAAAAAAGCATAACTGAATTTATGTAAAAATTAGTAACATGACAATATTAACAATAATTATTAAAAACATAAAGATATAATTTATTCCACAAAAATATAAGCATTACCACACATATAGAGAGTCAAAATCCATACCAAAATACTATGCATACAAGATCATCTCTCTGCCTCACCAGACTATTTACACTAATTTAAGCATTATTTTATTATCTAAGAAGATACTGTTGAGTCTAACTCAACAGAAAGGAAAAGAAAGGGAAAAAGGGCCAAAGGCCCGAAGTGGGTTGCTGAACTGAGGCAAATGCCTCGGTATTTATAGGCCTTGAAAATTACTATTGAGGGATTCTTTCGATTATTGACACTATTCAAGCGTTGAAAAACGGATCATAATGATTCTTTTCCTCTTCTACGCTTATCCGCGTTCCCGACTGTGCAGATTTTCCTTTATAATCCCGTCTGACGTGACATCTAGTAGTACTAAAATGGACTGATCGTGACCATTGATCACCAGATCCAACGGCTCCAAATGCGCTTGAGCATGGGCCTAGGTGGGACCAGTGGGACCGAGATTCGAGGCCATCAGATTGGTCTTTGTTAGCTGATCGAACGACTAGGAAGACAGATGCACGTGGAGTCGACCGCACGACATCCAACGCGGCCTGAGATGCTCCTCTGACGCGTCTGCAGCTTGTCAGCGCATGTGATGCACGTGCCAATCAGAAAATGACACGTGGACAGCACTGCGAGATTCTGCTGACGCACCGGATGATGTGATAACACGCATCCCTCTGTTCGACGGCTGAGATCATTCTGTCAGTTGATCTGACAGTCGAAAACGTCCCACGTGTCCCCTTTAGATGAATTCCAATATTTTGATGCATTTGATGTCTGATTTTATCTGTTTTGGCGTCGTTTTGCTCTGTTTTTTCTCCAGATTTCAAATCTAAAGATCACAAACACACTAATACTAATTATTTTACAAACATAATATTTACAAAAATATTAAAAATATTTATTTTACATTAAAACACACAAAAATAAATAAAAACTCTTAAAATTTCCAGTCTCTTACGGTTTGACACAGATATAATTTTTATGACTTGTAAATGTTTTTAGAAATTACTAAAATTATAATAAGACATATTTACAAACTTAAAACACACTATCCAATACACTAAAACTTAAAATAAAATAACCGCATTAATTTTACGGTTTTGACTATTTACAGACTAGACATTTACTTAACACCCCGAAATGACTCTAAAAATTACTAAAAATTCTATTAAACATAAAAACACACTAAAAACAAATCTTTAAACATATTTACACACTAAGACACAAAAGCATTGTTTAATACAAAATTGCTATTAATTAGAGGATTTAATGAGAAATAAAAGCATAAATAAATGATTTAAGCCTTAGAAAATGTACCCTTTTACAATCTCATCAAATTGCACTAAAAATTGAATTTTCTGGAAAGGATATTTTTGCTCGGTCAGCATGCCAAACCTTACAGTTCAGCAAGCCGTGGGTCACAGATCTGCAGGCCGGACTTATGGTTCGACAGGCCATCAGCGGGGCAGAAATCAAGTGGCTCTAGCGGCAGGCCGAACTTCCAGTTCGGCAAGCCAAACTTTCATGGGATGGCAAGCCGATCCTCCTGATCGATAGGCCAATGAAGCATGACCGGTAGGCCGATCACCCAGATCGGCCTGCCGACCAAGAGCCGAAAAAATTTCCAGAAAAGGTGCAGTTTTTTGATGCAGTTTTAATTTTGTTTTTGGGACAATTCTGAGAAACAATAAATTTGGATATGACCGGAAATATGAAGTATTCAATTCATATAGGATTGAAGACTTAAAGATGGAATTACATGAAGGATGATACAGCTTGAGTTTTCAAGGATGAAGAATCGATAATATGTCTTGATTATTCCCTTGTAATCTTATTTTTTCTATTCTCTAGGGTAGAGCCATAATATTACAGTTATATATTATTTTGCTTGTAGCTTTGCTTGATTGCTTTGCTTGTCTGTATTATAATATGATTTGCCATGTATATTGATGACATGTCATGTAGAATAGGAAGTGCCGCTCATATTAAAATTGTTCATGCATATTCTTAAAATAAAACCTTGATTTTAAAAGATTGACTGGGAGAAGGTTTTCGAAAAAAGAACCTAAGGCCTCCATCGTTGGTCCATAGGCAAAACATGGTGGTCCCGACCCCTAGGAAGGGATTTCTATCATGTACCAGATTGGATCTTTGAGAGGATAAGGTATTTTAGCATGATTTATCGTTGTACACCCCTAGGTAGTGATTGTAAATCATGGATAAAATATTAAAATGATAGTTATACACTCACGTTAATTTTATTATTAACCTCCCCTAGGAGCTCTGTTAATAAAATTAATGGCCAAAGAAACGATTGTTAATATATGCTGGATCATACGGGTCCTAGATGGCATATGTTAATCAAGAGGGGATCCGTGTTCCTGATTGAATTTGGCATGACTCCCCTAGGAGCTTGTTGAATTATGAGTTGGGAATTATTGCTGTAAGGTTGTGATATTTTCAAGGTTTTGACACATAAACAGATTTGTATGATTTTTACATGATTGTGTTATCTTACTAAATTATTATTATATGTTTGCTTATATTTGGTATATGATTCTTTATTGTAGATTAAAAATGTCTAAAAATGCTTTATCATCGATACTTGATAAAATGATTAAAAACAAAACCCGGATATCGTCCTGTCCTTTGAGAAACTGAAATATGTACTGACAACCCCTTATCCTCCTAAGCCTACGGGAGACTCAAGTAATGAGCAATTCCAAGCATATGATAGCTGGAAAGATGCTAATGATTAGGCCCGCTGCTATGTTATGGCCAGCATGAATAACGTGCTGCAGGCTTAACATCAGGATTATGAGTCTGCGAAATAGATCTTAGATAATCTTGAGGATATGTTTGGAGGCCAAGCCATAACAAAGCGGCAAGGGGCGCTTCAGAAACTCTTAAACTGTAGACAGAGGCCGGGGATATCTGTAAAAGAGCACATGATGTCGGTCATGGGTTATCTCGCTAAGGCTCAAACCAATGGAGCCGACATCGATGCTAAAACTTAGATGACTATGGTCTTTGAGACTCTGTCTAAGGAATTTATTTAGTTTAGAGCTACTTTTAATTTAAGCAATAGATGGGATATGACCTTGACGGAATTGATGAAACAGTTACAGGAGTTTGAACTGTTGATCCAAGAGTCTCCTACAGGTGGCGAGGCCAACATGGTGGCTGCTTCTGGTTCCAATCCCAACTCTAGGAATGGAAAGAAGCAGTGGGCTAGAACGGGAAGTCTTCTATTCCTGCTACCACCAAGAGCAGGAAGAAGAAGAAGAAGAACCCGAAGAAACTTAAGTGCTTCTTCTATGGAAAGGTCGGACATATTAAGAAGCATTGCAAGGACTTCCTTTCTAAAGGAGGTAGGTGTGATATTCTGCATTTAGAAACTTGTTTGGGTAAGGAATCCAGTGACATATGGGTCATAGATTCCAGTGCAACTAATCATGTTTGTGTTTCTCTGTGGGGGTTCAAAGAAATGAGAAGTCTGCTACATGAAGACTTCACGCTTCAGATGGGCGATGGATCCTTGGTCTCAGCGAAAGCAATGGAGACGTCCATCTTTATTTTGATAATTATAGGAATTTATTTTTGCAAGATTGTTTTTATGTTCCTAAATTTAAAAGGAATTTAATTTCTGTAGCTTGTTTATCTAAAGACTCCTACTTGGTTTTTTTTAATAATAAAGTGGTGATTCGTAAAAATAAATATTTTATATATTCTAGATGGATGCAAAATAATCTATATTTATCAAACCTAAGATGGACTTATTGCTTAATGCTGAGATGAATGATAATAACTCTAAAAGACTTAAAACTTCTCACTCGAATAAGACTTATCTTTGGCATTTGCGCCTTGGTCATATTAACATGAATAGGATTCAAAGGTTGGTAAGGGATGGGCCTTTAAGTCACTTAAAGGTGGAATCTATACCTCAATGTGAGTCTTGTTTAGAGGGTAAAATGATCAAAAGACCATTTGGGTCTAAGGGCAATAGGGCCAAAGGGGTTCTAGAACTTGTGCATAGTGATGTTTGCGGACCAATGAACATCCAGGCACGAAGAGGGTATGAGTACTTCGTCACTTTTATTGACGATTACTCAAGATATGGGTATGTGTACCTGATGCACCACAAAAGCAAAACTTTTGATAAGTTCAGGGAGTTTCGGGCTGAAGTGGAAAAGTAATTGAGTAGACCCATAAAGGCACTTCGATCGGATCAAGGTGGGGAATACCTTTCTGATAAGTTCTTGGAACACTTGTTAGAGATTGAGATTTTATCCCATTTGACTGCGCCGGGCACTCCGCAGCAGAATGGTGTAGCGGAGAGAAGAAATAGGACTTTGTTGGACATGATTAAGTCCATGATGAGTTATTCATCATTGCCTTTATTCTTTTGGGGATATGCACTACAAACCACATGTTATCTTTTGAACAATGTGCCTTCAAAATCGGTCCCTCAAAGTCCTCACGAGTTGTGGACGAGTAGGAAGACATCCTTAAACCATATTCGCATATGGGGATGTCTGGCTCATGTCCTGTTTAAGGATCCGAATAAGTTGGAAGCATGTTCAGAAGTTTGCATGTTTGTAGGATATCCAAAAGGGACTAAAGGGGGCTATTTTTATAACCCAAAGGAAAATAAAGTTGTGGTTTCAACTAATGCAACTTTCCTTGAGGAGAGTTACATGAACGACTTTAAACCTCGAAGCGAAATGGTGCTTGAGGAGTTAAGGCGTGATCCGATCACTCTGGAGGTTCTGAATGAAACCATTCCGATCAGTGTAGAAAAACCAAACAAAATTGAACAACAACCTCAGGGGCTTCGGCGTAGTGGGAGGATCGGGCGTCAACCTGAGAGGTATATGTTCAATGGGGAGGTCTTCTTGGCTAAACAAGATGAACATGATAGGGATCCTTATACTTACGCAGAAGCTATGGAGGATGTTGATTCAAAACTCTGGACATAAGCCATGAACACAAAAATGAAGTCTATGGAGACTAATCAGGTCTGGGAGCTTGTGGATCTTCCTAAAGGGGTAAAACCCATAGGGTGTAAGTGGATCTACAAGAGGAAAAGAGGAGTGGATGGAAAGGTCAAAACCTTTAAGGCTAGACTGGTAGCTAACGGTTATACGCAAAAGGAAGGAATCGATTATGAGGAAACCTTTTCGCTTGTAGCCATGCTTAAGTCCATCCGGATTCTCTTTGTCCATAGCTGCTGCTCTCAACTACGAGATTTGGCAGATGGATGTCAAGATGACTTTTTTGAATGGCTATCTTGATGAGTCCATTTATATGGAACAACCAGACGGGTTCAAGGTCATGGGTCAAGAGGGTAAGGTTTGTAAGCTGCTGAAGTCAATTTATGGACTTAAGCAGGCTTCTCGTTCTTGGAACATAAGATTTGATCAGGTGATCAAGACTTATGCGTTCTTACAAAATGTGGATGAACCATGTGTTTACAAACACATTAAGGATGGGAAGGTGGTTTTTCTACTGCTCTATGTAGATGACATTCTGCTAATTGGCAATAATGTTGGGGCATTGTCATCGGTCAAATTATGGTTGACTAAGCAGTTTGACATGAAGGACTTGGGTGAAGCTAATTTTGTTCCCGGTATCCAGATCTTTCGGGATAGGAAGAACAAAATGATAGCTTTGTCCCAGGACGGCTGCATAGATAAAATTCTCAAGAGGTTTGCAATGCAGGATTCCAAGAAAGATGGGCAACCATCTAGGCCTGGAATTACTCTTTTTAAGAAAGACTCTCCAAAGTCTTATGAAGAAAGAGAATACATGAAGAAGGTGCATTATGCTTCGGCAGTAGGTAGTCTCATGTATGCCATGCTTTGCACACGATCGGATATTAGCTATGCGGTCGGGATTGTAAGTCGATTTTAGGCGGATCCAGGACAGAACCATTGGGTTGCGGTAAAGCATATTTTTAAGTACCTGAGAAGGACTCGAGGGTATATGCTTGAACATTCAGGTGAGGACCTGATTCCTCTAGGATATACTGATTTAGATTTTCAATCCTATCTGGATTCTGGGAAATCGACTTTGGGTTTTGTGTTTACTCTGGACGGCGGTGCCATTAGTTGGAGAAGTGCTAAGCAATATTACACTTCGGATTCAACGATGGAGGCCGAATATGTGGCAGCTAGTGATGCTTCGAAAGAAGCAGTGTGTCTTCGCAAGTTCCTTGGGGATCTTGAGGTTATTCCTGGTATGGATAAGGCAGTATCACTGTACTGTGATAACAGTGCGGCTGTAGCTAATGCTAAGGAACCAAGATTTCACAAGAAGAGTAAGCATATTGATCGAAAGTATTATGTGATAAAGGACTTCATTGAGGGCGGGCATGTCACGGTGTGCAAGATCGCGTCAGAGGACAATTTAGCTTATCCATTTACGAAGACACTTACTGGGAGAGTCTTCGAGACGCATGTGGAAGCTATGGGGATGCGAGATTTGTCAAATTTACTCACTTAGTGCAAGTGGGAGATTGTTAGACATGTATGGCCTAAGGAGTAAAAATGTAATAAGTTTTTGGAGATATTTTAATCAATAAAGAATTTATTCATTATTTATATACCAAATCTTGTCCTCTTTATGTTCATATTTGTTGAATGTATGTTAAGCAACCAATAGGCTGAGACTGTTGGTCTAAACCTTAAGAATTGGGCATATGATGGACAGATTATGCGGAAGACACGATTCTTAAGGTGATGGTCTAAATCATATGATCCGCAATCGAGAGAATAAAGTTGAGCGCTTTATTCATGCAAAGATTGTTATGTTGTCTATATCCCTTTGGGGAGATGGTTTGTCTTGACCATCGGAGATGGACTTCGTGAATAGAAACATTGGCACGTTGTCATAGGTGACGATGTGTTGGATCGGGACATAAAGTGAATTAATTTGGATTAATAATTCTGTCTCGGCAAATCGATTCACTTTAGACAATCATTTGTGTTGTATCTTAATCCTGAGATGAATAGTGGGCTCGTTGTCTTGACTTGTGTCTTTTGATGTACCAAAGGATGACACCTACATCTTAATAGTGGTATGCATGTCGGTACGTTGGAGGCATGACTCTTGATGGTGTAGACTTGTTATTCATAGATATGGAATCCATAGCTCCTCTTTAGGAGTAATGATATCCTCTTATATGCGTTATCTTGTAATTGGAAAACTGGAGCGCTCAACCATTTAGATACATAGGTGTAACCGAATGGTATACTGTCTTTGGATGGTAAGTTTTCTAATGGTGAGATAATGGAACATAAGATAAAAATAATCAGGAAGGCAAGATAGAACTTGTCCTTAAGCCTATTATGGACTATCATATGGGGATACGATACACTATGATATGTCATGGAGACTTAGCTATACGAGCTTCATAATTTTATGTAGTTCGAGAGTGCAGCTCCAAGCTTTTAGTGGAGTAGCATTGGAGTTGATAATTATGAAATGCACATTTGGGATATTGGGTTTCATAATTATCAGGAGCTTGAACTATATAGGTCCATTTGGTCCCCTTTGCTAGCTCACAACATCCTGTAACGATATGGCGTACTTTTTCAATAATTGGTGACTTATGTCGGATTTATCAGATTTGTTAAAATTTGGAAGAATTAAATAACTCATGTCTATTTATCGGTTGAATTAATTTTGTAATAAATTAATTTAAGATAAACTTGTTGAATTATTGGGATTGGATAATTCTTGTCTGTTTATCGGTTGATTTAATTTTGGATAAATTAGATTAGGATAAACTTGTAGAATTATTGAGAATTGATTTATTTTCTTAGAGATTATCTAGATAAAGTTGTTTTGATCAGATAACTTCTCTATTGGGTTATTTGAATTAAAACTGAGACTTTATCCTATAGAATCTAGGGTGAAAAATAAAAGATTCGTGAAATTTTTTATTCGATGGTTCGGCCTGCCAATGGACTTGTTCGGCCTACCGATGGGACCTGTTCGGCCTGTCGATTAGGTGGTTCAGCTTGCCGATCAACGAATGATAAGATCACGCATTTCCACATAGATCTTACCAGATATTGATCTGAATTTGATTTTGATCCAAATTTTGAGACCCAATTGTATGAGGACTGACCCTAGGACCAACCTCTATAAATAGGGAGTGATTCTCATAGGTTACTTAGATCAATTGAGAGATGAAGAGTGATACTCTGCTAAGTAAGAATCTAAAAAACTCCCTGAGAACTTTTGTTCACATATCACGAACACTTGCTTTAGGTTCTCTCGATTGGTTAGAAGGAGAGTCACTGGTGGAAGAGCTGTACTTGTAAGCCCACACTCACTCCGGTCGTGGATAGAGAATAGCAAAGAAGACCAGTTGGTTGAGGCTCTTCTGGAACGCTATTTCTCTTCATAGATTGCGGAGGTTCTTCGGCACATAAAGGTTAGTAAGATCTAGTTAATTTATACATATAGCATGTCAAACTTGTGTTTTAAAAATTACTTTGATATAAAATTTTTAAAATTCCGCTACGCACTCTTTTTCCATCATGTTTAAGGCTTAGAGAAGATTAATTTTGGGAGAAAAATATTGATGATAATATTTTAGCAAATTAAACGGTCCATAACATGACATGTTAGAGATCACACACTACAATTCCTTTTATGGATAACCTTTGAATTAGTAGATACTTCAATGGAGTATTCTAGAATTATTTATGTAGAAAACTAGAGATTAAATATGAGATTATTTTTTTTTTTCGAGAACAATGGTTGAGGAAATTATGGAACGAGGTCATAGAGTAAGCTTATAATTTTTATGGTGATACATGATATTTCAAAAGCAATTATTAATGTTCTGTTGTAAAACTTGTAGAAAAGAAAGTCAAGCTTCAAGTATGATGTATAGTCACTATTATAAACAGATTGGTTATTTCACGGATGAGGAAATGTACTAGTAGACTTATTAGAGCGCATGATGTTTTTCTGTATCTTGAAGTTAAATCTGAATATTTTAGAATCATTTGTATATTTTGGAGTAAAGAGTTTCTAGAGTACAATTCTCTTTTTGCATGTGATTCAAGACAAGTTTACATACATGGAATATGAGATATAAAGAAAAGAAAGAGAATTAATGTTGCACTTAGATTTACACTTCTATGAAGGATGATAGACAGAGAGGCAAGAAGAGAATTTAAACATTGGATATGATGTTGTAAGTTGGATGTTTGATGACTTTAATTAGACATGATTTTTGAAGAAAATTTTATGTGGAAAGAAAGAAAGTTAAGGAAAAGGATTAGAAATTTCTCTACATATTCATTACTATACATACTTCAAGGACGAAACCTTTAGAAGTAGGGAAGGATATGAAACCTTGAATTTTTACACAACGTTTTTCATGTTTATATGTTAAGGAAATACATATCGGGTTCATGTTCTTTTTTCCCAAAAAGAAAGAATAAAAAGTTTGAGAGAATATAATTTACAGGGATAAGCCGACTATGTCAGTGGTTGAAAAGGAAGTTATTAAAGAATAAAGACATTCATCTGGTGACAGAGTTATTAGAAAATCAAAAGATTAAGGAAGCTACTTCGAAAAGAGACATGAGATTAGGACCAAGACTTTGAGAAATAAGAAAACCGCATTAGTTAAAGTCATATGGCGTAACCACAAAGAGGAGGAGGATATATGAAGCCTACTATTCGTAGTTATTTTAAGTTTCAAGGACAAAATTTTTATAAGGTGGGGAGAGTTGTAACGCTCGTTGTTTTTTTTATAGACACTTATGTTAATTTAACGTTAGAATGTGACATTTTAAGTGTTATTATTATATATGTTAAGTAAATTAATTTTTTGTTTAGTAATGTCACAAATGACGGCTATGAGGGATCGATCTGCTCGGAATGTTCATATCGAAAATGATGATAAGTTTAAAGTTTTTTTTTTTTTAAGAGTGTCAACTTGCCCTAAATTTATAATCTTGATAATGCTCTAGATTTATGTATACCCAAGAGTTATATTCTTGATGATGACAAAATTTTGTTGCATATTTTCTTATTTCTATAATATTAATGATGCTATGATAATTACATGTGTAATATTTTTATTATGGCGTTTAAAAATTCGATAATATAAAAGGTCTAAAAGAATAATTTGTAAATTAATATTTTTTAGGGTCATATAAGCAAATATTATTGTTGTATATAAATAATTATATTATATTATATTATATATAGCTTGAGTTATAACCGTATCATCGTGGATTATAATATATTTATATTATATTATATTATATATATTAGGTAAAGTATAAAAGAAAAAAAGAAAAAAAGGCTTTTGTCAAGGTGGAAAAAAAAAAGAAACCTAACTAGATTAGGATTACACTCATTTAAAAAAAAAAAAAAACTAATTAGATTAGGATTACACTCATTTGAAAAAAAAAGGGGGGAACCTAATTAGACTACAACTAGGGTTACTTATGCCTATAAATATGTGGCTTCAAACACACATCTTATTCCTATCCTTTTTTCTTGCCTTCATCTTTTCTCATATTCCTCTATGCTTTTATGCTCTCTTTTCTTCCCTAAACCTCACATACCATTGGCTTGGAATTTTGTTTTCTTCAAGATTTTCTCTCTCAAAGAATGCAAGAACACAAGGTATGAATTTATTTATGTGTATGATGTTTTAATGAATGTATTTGTAGTTGTAAGCATTTGGTATGATTAGAATTTGAAATTTGGGGTATGTTGTTAAATTAGAATATGTAATTTTGGTTTCAATTGTTGAATTTTTGTGATATGTCATGAATGTGACGATTTCAGTTTTTAAGGAATGTTTAATTTTATGATGTTCCTGTTATATTTAATTTTTAGGGTTGTATGAGTTTCGTGCAAATTTAACGTAATTTTATTATTGGAATGCGATATGAGAATTTTAAGGTTTCCGATTATTCAATTAGATTGCCGAGAATATTTTGAAATCAAATAATTTTATTTTGCTGCAATTTTTGGATATGATGTGTACATATATGTTATGAATGTCTAGGACTTTTTATAAATTTTCATTCAAAATATTTTTAGGGTTATAAGCTTTCAATCAAACACTGCTCATGAAATTTTATTTATTGGCAGATTTGTATTTGTGCTTTATAGAGTCCATTTTATAAGGCAAAAAATATCTTTTGATTCTATGAAAAATTAAGTCATTGTTGATATGTTAACTAAATGTTCGTAAATTTTGAGCTCCATATCCTTAATATGTTTTAAGATAAAATTCATTGATTGCCAAGTGTTCAGTGGTTATAAATGTCTGATATACTCTATATAATTCATGAGATGGTAAATCATACTTTTAAATGTGTTTTACATGATTTATTATCTTTTTAACTTATATCTGTATGTTAAGCATGTCACATAAAAATTTCAAAAGCATATCATAGATATTTGATTTTACAAAAATGTTTAGATGAAATATGTTTGTCGTTTGGTATATCTGGTGTTAATATTAACTCTAAATTCAAACATATGTTTTGAATTACTTTGAATTTATTTGAAGCTAACTTTTGGATATGTTATGATTTTATATGTCTATGTGTAATAATTTTTATAAATTATTTTATGGCATAAATAATTTAATATATAATTTTTAATTAGGATTGCTCATTGCCTAGACTTCGCTAGTAGATTTTGTATTATTGATTCTATGATTTATTTTAATTGTCAAATGAAATTTTTATGGCTAAAGAAAAATCTAAGAGTGATATATATGTGTTAACTTTAGTTTTGTAAATTTTCATGCTCTAATCAAATGTAAATTGAAAGATATAGAGTTATAAATCCTTAAAGGTCAATCAAGTTTGTATGACTGGCAGATTTACTTCAATGCTTTGAAAATTAGAAAAAAAAAGTGTTTTGGATTAATATTTTCAAGAGAAGAAAAATTGAGTGATGTTTTTATATATTGACTATGTTATGGAAGAAGTTTTACACTTTATTCACGCTTATAAGTTGAGATTAATTTCTTTAAGTGATTAAAGGTCAAGTTTTCTATCTTTATATTTTTTGACTCTAAGTGTATGTTTGTGACTCAAAGATGCTTTGTATCATTAAAGACCATGTATGATGATGTAATATAATATGACATGATATCATAAACATGAATATTAATTTCATGTGTTATATGAATGATTGACATGAACACTCTAAAAGGCGAGCAGACCCAAAATATGGCAACGTCACCTAATTTAAGGTTTAGTAAGCAAACAAGTCAAGTAAGTACATGCTCACCTGCAACATGATAAAAGTTTACAAAAAAGTTTTGAGAATATGTTTTATGATAATTTTTAAGGTTGTTTTTAAATATGGTCTTCTCATAAAAACTCTTGTTGCAATAAGAAGGTTTAACGAATGTTTTGATGACAAGGTACGTTAAAGGTATATCTATATATATGTATCACTTAATTAAGCATTAGACATTCTATGGTAATGTTTATGTTTGTCCCGTTAGGTGGACTGTCCCGCAAAGTGGACTTATATGTTTGCTTTGGGATTACCTACCTCACTCTTCTCATACAACTATGTTTATGTTTATGTTTATGGCACAACGCTTGAGCCCCTAAAGATAAAATGAATAATGTCTTAATATGAAAGTTTAAATGAAAAGATATGTTCCATATATACCTATGCCTTGTGCACTACTATGATTATGATTACGATGTTATGTAATGATTTTTATGAAATGTTGCATGTTGTGAGATAGGAATGTGCTCTTATTAAGCTTATGCTTACTTAGTTTATATCTTGTTACAGATAAGGATAAGATTTGAATTGACTAGAATGGAGGACAAGGATAGGCGTGTATGCAAGGAGTGTTGGATTGAAAATGAAATCATGTCATGAAAGGAATTTAAACTCAAACAAAATTCAATATATTATGTTCCGCGCTTTTATTTGTTTGAGACTCAGTTCTATTTTTGATATGTTCTTTTGAACTTATGTTTTATCGAATGTAATTTGTATTTTAGATTTTGTTAGTTTCTTATGTTATTTATTAAAGAATACGCTATATAGTCCATTTTTTTCATAAGTAGTCTTAATTAGATGTTAGGTTAGAAGTTAAGGGTGCTTGCATTATATGTGTGAGCTTGTATTTGTTAAATATTTGTTTTTGGTAAACTAAGTTTTCGACAAGTGGTCAATTAACTGAATGCCTTAGATGTTCTATCAGGCTAATCGAGCGGAGGGAAGCAAATCTGATAAGTAGTTTTTTCTAAGTAAAAAAATTATTCATGTATTTCATGGGATATTTCTCTGAGTATTGTTGATTGTTTCGAACTTCTTATCAGTAATTATTAAGCTTAACGATTTAAGCGATGTTCCCAGTGGCGCCCGTAAGTAAGCGTTATAATGTAACTTCTATATAGTTATATAGAACTATACTTAATAATTTCTACATTTTTTCTAAAGTATTTTTTCTTATATCGTATAATCTTATACAGTATTATTCTTATTCCATATTTTTGCTTCAAAATCTATTGCTACACATCCTGTAGTAGTTAAGCTTTCTAACTTATTTTCCCCTTGCACATTAACTAACTCTTATCTTCATATCCTTCATACCTTGGTTAGGATTATAACATGATATTTCAATCTTTTAGATTTTTTATTTACTCTTACAGAATTTGTCACAATATTTTTGGATTTAACAATAATCCTAATAACAGTTAGATTGCTCTGACAACACTTAGCAAAAGGTTTGAGCATGAAATTTAGCGTACAAAATTTTGTACATGAATTGCTCAACAGAAGTCTTAAATATTGCTTATGTTATGCACTAAGAATTTCTTAGGTATTACAGTTTTAGAGGTCTCTTAAAAATATAAGAGTTAGAAATGTAAAGATTGTTAAATTGGGGGCAAAAATGCAAAGTTTGGTAAAAATAGATGTTACACTATAAATATGAGTTATAGGTTGTTAAGATAGCTTTGTTGATAGTCTAAATAAATTAATAATGAAACTTATGTACAAGAATAGTTTTGGAGCGATGGGTTTTAAGTGTAGGAACCAAATGGTAATTTTAGGCTTTTAGGCGTTAAGATTATAAAAGTAAGTTCAGGGGTTGAATGAACGTGTTTGTCTCTACATATAGCCATATTTATGATATTTGAGATTTGTACAAAGTTTGAAAGTTAAACTAATAGTTAGAAAAGTTTAGAATCACCAAGAGGGGTAAATATCATTTTTCCACACTATGGTAAATTATTAAATGTGGATGCCTTGGGGGTAGGTTAAGGTAGTAGATAGCCAGTGAAAAGTAAAAATCAATTAGAACTATACCTTGAATCATAAAATCAAGTACAGCTTCTAAAGCCTAGGAGGATTAAAAGCTAAAGATTTTCAAAGTAAAGATAAAATGGTAATTTATGCTTCTAGATGGTTTTAGTTAACCTAAGTAGATGATGATGAGCTTAAAGTAGATACTCCATAAGAGTTTAAATGGGCCTAGATCAAGCCCAAAAGTTGTAGAGGTTACACTAGGTAATCTAGACGGGCTAGGGTTACATGCGGTATCGTAGATTACCAACTATATGTACCTAGCCTAATTATCTCCTAAAAAAAATATGAGAACTTTAATTAAAGTCATGATTATAAGGTAAATAGTAATTAATCGTTAATTGAAAGAGGAAAATATTAAAATACCCTTTATGTTTTGTTAAAGTACCACTTTTATCTCTCTTATTACAAACATGCCCAAAGCATCCCCTTTGTTTTTAAAATCCTACATAAAACAGTTAGACATGTATGCCCTAAGGAGTAAAAATATAATAAGTTTTTGGAGACATTTTTATCAATAAAGAATTTATTCATTATTTATATACCAAATCTTGTCCTCTTTACATTCATATTTGTTGAATGTATATTAAGCAAACAATAGTCTGAGACTGTCGGTCTAAACCTTAAGAATTGAGCATATAATGGACAGATTATGCGGAAGACACGATTCTTAAGGTGATGGTCTAAATCATACGATCCGTAATCGAGGGAATAAAGTTGGGCGCTTTATTCATGCAAAGATTGTTATGTTGTCTATATCCCTTTTGGGAGATGGTTTGTCTTGACCATCGAGGTGGACTCTGTGAATAGAAACATTGGCACGTTGTCATAAGTGACGATGTGTTGGATCAGGACATAAAGTGAATTGATTTGGATTAATAATTCTGTCTCGGCAAAGCGATTCACTTTAGACAATCATTTGTGTTGTATCTTAATCCTGAGATGAATAGTGGGCCCGTTGTCTTGGCTTGTGTCTTTTGATGTACCAATGGGTGACACCCACATCTTAATAGTAGTATACATGCCGGTACATTGGAGGCATGACTCTTGATAGCGTAGACTTGTTATTCATAGATATGGAATCCATAGCTCCTCTTTAGGAGTAATGATATCCTCTTATATGCGTTATCCTGTAATTAGAAACTAGAGCGCTCAACCATTTGGATACATAGGTGTAACCGAATGGTATACTGTCATTGGATAGTAAGTTTTCTGATGGTGAGATAATGGAACATGAGATAAAAATAATCGGGAAGGTAAGACAGAACTTATCCTTAAGCCGATTATGGATTATCATATGAGGATATGATACACTATGATATGTTATGGAGACTTTGCTATACGAGCTTCGTAATTCTATGTAGTTCGAGAGTGTAGCTCCATGCTTTTAGTGGAATAGTGTTGGAGTTGATAATTATGAAATGTATATCTAGGATATTGGGTTTCATAATTATCGGGAGCTTGAACTATATAGGTCCATTTGGTCCCCTTTGCTAGCTCACAACATCCTGTAACGACACGGCGTGCTTTTTCAATAATTGATGACTTATGTCGGATTTATTATATTGGTTGAAATTTGGAAGAATCAAATAATTCATGTCTGTTTATCAGTTGAATTAATTTTGTGATAAAATTGATTGAAGATAAACTTGTTGAATTATTAGGATTGGATAATTCTTGTCTGTTTATCGGTTGATTTAATTTTAGATAACTTAGATCAAGATAAACTTATAGAATTATTGGGAATTGATTTATTTTCTTAGAGATTATCTAGATAAAGTTGTTTTGATCAGATAACTTCTCTATTGGGTTATTTGAATTAAAACTAAGACTTTATCCTATAGAATCTCGGGTGAAAAATAAAAGATTCACGAGATTTTTTATTCTACAGTTCGGCCTGCCGATGGACGTGTTTGGCCCACCGATGGGACCTGTTCAGCCTGCTGATCAGGTGGTTCGGCCTGTCGATCAGCGAAGGATAAGATCACGCGTTTCCACGCGGATCTTATCAGATATTGATCCAAACTTGATTCTATTTCGAGTTTTTGAGACCTAATCTGATAAGGACTGACCCCAGGACCAATCTCTATATAAAGGGAGTAAGTCTTAAGAGTTACTCAGATCAATTGAGAGATTAAGAGAGATACTCTGCTAGTGAGAATCTAAAAAACTCCTTGAGTGCTTTTGTTCACAAATCACGAACACTTGCTTTAGGTTATCTCGATTGGTTGGAAGGAGAGTCACTGGTGGAAGAGCTGTACGTGTGAGCCCACACTCACTTCGGTCGTGGATAGAGAATAGGAAAGAAGACCAGTTAGTTGAGGCTCTTCTGGAATGTTACTTCTTTTCACGTTTTGCGAGGATTCTTCAGCACACAAAGGTTAGTAAGATCTGGTTAATTTATGCATATAGCATGTTAAACTTATGTTTTAGAAATTACTCTGATGTAAAATTTTTAAAATTCCGTTGCGTACTAATTTTTCCAACAAACACTCGTTGCAAAGATTAAACTTTTTAGAAAACCAAAATTACCGTTCCTAATCTCTACTAAATACAATTTGAAACATTACTAAACTAAAATACTAAATAAAATCAATCTTAAAAAGTTAAAGACTTTCAAAATAATTGAAGTATTTGCATAATTAAAATATTTATTTAAATATTTTAAATTACCTTTTTCATTAATTTTTAAAGTCAAGTCATATTTCTTAGGTCGATGGATCTTCCCAATTGAAAGATCCCCTATATGGACAATACACATTCCAATTGACCGACCAATTCAATTGGTTTATTTCAAAGCAAACGTATCCACAGAGCGGTTCGTCTTATTCAGATATTCATGACCAAGAAGAACTAGATTCTCTTTTGGATATACTCTAAAAGAAGAGAGGAGACTGGAATGCCAACAGGCGTCTATTATTGAATTCACCCAACTCGATAGTACCCATTTTGGGAATCCCTAGCACCAAAGTCATTGAATGGACAAGCTGCCAATCCCTAAAATGAAATATTTAATATAATGTATTTATTGGATTAGGGGTGGGCATTCTACCAGAGGTTTCTATTTTATCAGTTTGCTTTTGTGTGATTCTTGTCGAGGCATATACTCAAGGAGTAGGTGCAAGGCGGACAATTTTAAAACAAATTCCCCATTCATTAGATAAAGAATATCACCAAGATTTCATGATTCGTTGCTTATTCCAATTTAATGTGCATTCGTGATATTTAATATTATGCCATGAAGAGGACTCGAATCTCCACGCTCTTCAGCATGACTCTAAGGGTCATCCTTTTTGAACATTACTATGCACCAGCTCATTTGTGGCCCACCAGATTTGACTAAAAGCAATACAAACAAGTAGGGAGAAATCAATGTCCGGCCCCGCATCTAATAAGATATCCAGAACCTGATCAAAGGAACTCAAAGGCGCGATGTTCATTATTAAACCAATAAGAAAAGAGAACCACGAGCTGGAACGATAAGACAAAAAAGCATGATATGCACCGTAGTCTGCAAACTCTCGGAACAAATTGAGCAAGCATAAAAAGGAAAAATTGCTCAATGCCCTCAAACTTTCACGAAGTGAGATTTTGGTTCTCAAATTTTTTTTTCATTAATCAGTCTTTAATCTTTCATTTTAATAGCTGAGAGGCCATTTGTTGAACCATTAAAATTATTAAATTATACTTCAACATAATTATTACATTAAAAATTAAGGATAAATTATAACCATTGATTTAAAACCATCAAATCACAACCATTGGTTTGATTTTTTCCCCAACAATAAACAATCAAAATCAACAAACACTTATTTTAGTAGAAAACCAACAACCCAAAACAAAAAAAAAAAAAAAAGGCCCAAAGTTTATTCAAGATTAGCAAATAAAAAAACAAAGAAAAAAATAAATAAATAAACCAAAACCAGCCTTGGACCAATTGATTAATTTATCAAAAAAATAAATAAAATAGTCTTTCAATAACTAAAATCAAAAGTTGACGACTAATTAATTAAAAAAAAAGATTGAAGGCCAAAATTTCACTTTCCTAAAAGATTAGGAACCAATTGAGTAATTTACCTGCATAAAAAGGCAATTCAAACCTTGAACCCAGCGCCAATGAACTGGGAGAACGTTCCAAATTAGCTGCCATCACAAATCTTATGTTGCTAATGAATCCTCGCATGCCAGAGGCATTTCCACCATCTTGTAACCTAATCCAAGGCTAAAAACATGTGTTGTTGAGCCACCCAATAGGCTGATTTGATAGAGAAATGATAGAGGATTTCAGTAACTGATACCAAGAATCCGACATCTCCGAAGCAGCTAACAGAATCTTGCAAATTTTAGCAACATTATCTAAGCAAAAAACAGAGGCCAATTAGGCACGATCCCATTGGCGACCTTCAAGAATGAAGTCAATCCCTTGGAAAGGCCCAAGACAAGGAGCATTAGTAACAGAGGGAATGAAATTATTACAACCCAGCACCTAAGGATCTTGGAAAGGATCAATTCTTTCTCTATTCCCTACACAGCGGATAGCACCCTTATTAACTACCTCCCCAGCTGCCAAGAGCCCTTTCCGAGATGGGAAAACCAAGGTTTTGACTCCAACTCCCAAAAAATCTTCCCGTTTAGCATACTTACTTCTCAATAAAGCTGCCCAAAAGGAATTGTCGTCACTAATGATAGACCAATCCCCCTTCGCAAAGCAAGCCACATTGACATCCTATAATTCTTTCGGTTCACAGATAGAGTCCCAAGCCTGCAAGGGAATTTTCAGCCTTCCCCGCAGATTCACACCCCACCAGAACTTCCTAAAACTACCATCAAAATATTATCCAATTCTGTCCCGACACCTCACTCAACTCAGCCAACTCCTTACGAACTTCCCGGATTTGAGTTTGAATGTTACCGAATTGATTCAAGTTCCAAGAGTGGAGAGCTGATCTAGTTACCGCTTGATGCTTCATTAGTTAAGCCATAGGGAAGGGGCAAGAAATCGATTCCCAAGCTTTCTTAACAACAAATTTACTCCATGGGTCCGGAATCCACATTACTTCAAATTTAAAATGCCACCTCAGCCTTTTTTCCTATAAGTACCTGACACCAGAGGACAATGATCAGAGAAAGAAGCTGGCAACACCCGATCAAAGGCTCTAAGGAAAAACTCCTGCCAATGCATGCAAGACAACATTCTATCAAGCCCAGCCTTCGACATGCTGAGTCGGCACATAACTATAGTCAGAAAACCTAAGGCTATGACGGCACCAAACCATTTTTTTTCCAATGAAATCATGGTATCTGAAAAGATAATACAACTTGGCTTTTCATGCTTTATTTGGCCCACAAATCCCTAACCGCCGTGACTCAGGCTAATCCATAGTAGTTCACAGCCAAGGCAATCATTGGTTCAACGAAGCAGCCTCTTAGCTTAACCCTGCCTAGTCATCAAAAGAAACAATAAACTCAACATCATCAAACAACGTCCTTACCACCTCTTTGTGAGGTACCAATGCCATCTTATCGAGCATGTTATGAATCACAATTAGTTTCTTATGCCTAGACGAGGATTTAGTTGACTTCCCAGCCTTATTTTAGTATGCTTGCTCGCGGGCATATGCATACTTAGCTTAGTTTTAGTCGGCCTAATAACAAACGGCCCAAAGGTTATAGAAAATGAAGTGGTCAACACCAACACCATATCATGATCACAACTTAAATCAACTTCAACTTCCTCTCCTTCAACCGAATTACAAGCAGTCATAAAAGCAAGGGTGGTTCCTTTTCTCTTATTCGAAACCTAAACTTGCTCCATCAAAACTAATAACGGGCCAACAGCATGATTAGCATTTGTTGGGCTATATAACAATCCCCAACTCTTGGTGATGGGACATAGAAAGTGCATTTTTTTAACATTAAATTAATTATTTTACATTAATATTTTTCGTAAAACTCTTTAATTACAACTATTTAGTGATAAACAGTGTTTTTGTGTCTTAGCCTCTGTTTGGTAGGAAGGAAAGAAAATGACAAGGAAGGAAAATTATAAAGGATAGAAAACTAAAAGGAAAGAAAGGATTTTAGTTTTTTCTTTAGTTGTTTGGTATGATAGGGAGGAAAGAAAATGAATTTACCTCTATATGTTTGGTATTGAAAGTAAAACCTAAAAGATGAAAAAATTATAATCAATAAATTACTTTTTTACGAAACACAACTAATATAATTCTTCACTTGTAAAATAGGCGGAATGTCAAATAGCACAATTGCTAACCGCTCCAACCCACAACCAAAAGAACAAGGAACATTATTTTCTTTGCCACTTCTTGATATTTTTGCTCTATACCCCACATCCCAAGTTTTTAATCGTTTGTGTTGATTTCAGACGTTGGATGGTTACTGATAAGAAAAAAGTATCCAAAATACTATTTATGACCAACAAAATTTGAAACATTAAAAGACTAATAAGGATAGAAAGAGTAATAAACTAACATAACAATGGGACCAATAAAAAGAAAAATTCTACGAATCCAACTAAATGAAAAAACCCTCAACATAACTACTAATCCAGTCAATTAAAAAAAACTTACCATAGCTATTAATCCTGCCAATAAAAAAATAGCATTAATTTTGGTCTTCATTGCTGTCTATCATCTTCAATAACAATTCATAGCGACGATGACTTGGAATTGCAAAGAAAGCTCGCTTGTTTGACGCACTTTTGGTTAAAAATAGAAAAGCATTCAATTGAATATCATCGGGAACTCTAATGTTTAACAATTCAACATAAACTTCTTCATCTGTGTAGATTTGTGGTTATGCTTATTCAGCAATAGCATTTCCCTCTCTGATGGCATCAGCTACATTATTGATACCAAATTGAAGCATTTGAATATGCATGTCAAGTGAATCAATCATGGAAGATTTGTTGTTCACATTTTTCGATGCAGTTGCAACTTCTGGATTATTTTGAGGCGATAAGGGCTCAAGATTATCAACAGTTACTTCATCAAACTGCTCAACACCCACAGATTGATTGGAGCTGGTTTCTCTATGCCATTGTCGGACTTTCTCTTTCGTACTAGCAGTAGCCTCACCGTTAGCTCTATCTTTTGCAAAAAGTTCACTTAATTTATCAAAAATTTGGATCTCAGTATACCTCCATTTCTTTGCGCTAGGTTTTGCCTATAACATGTGATGTTGAAAAGCTTAAACATAATATAAAACTTAAGTAGAAAATATAAACAGAAAAAATATATGTTTATAAAAACAAACCTCAATTAGATTCTTCCACACCTTTGGCTCTGCTTCAAACATTTTAGTTATTGGACTCCAACCAAAATCACTTAAGCCATTGAAAAGATAATGACATGTATTAAAATTAGTTTTCAAAGTCGTAATTCGATTTTTCAAATGGTCTTTATCAAATGGGTATTCAAGCTTATCTCGACATATAGTCAAAACATTATTCTAAGCAAGAGTTGTAAACGTGCCATCAACCCTATTTCCATTCACTTGTTGCTCTAACAATGCATCAATCAAAACAGCATCCATTTCTTCTGACTACCTTATGTTACCTTTTCATGATTCTTCACCATCAACATTGTCTTTTTTTGATTTCTTAGCCATGTGTACAAATTGCATGTTTAAGAAAAATTCAATGTACACTGAAACACATAAAAATATAACATTATGTCTATAACTACAAATGCATAACAAAACCTTTTGTAAAAATAAAAAATAAATAACATTATATCCTATAGCTTTAAACACTTAACAAAACCTTTGTAAAAAAAGACAAAAAAAAACTTACATTATATCCTCCAAAACCTTTTGAAAATAAAATTCATGCTTATCTTGAGCAGCCACTTGAATGCATGAAATTTCTAATTCCAAAAATAGTTTATAAACTACCAAAAAAGAAAAATAGAAAAGAGCAACACTGATGATAACAATATAATTATAATACAAGTTTACATCTAAACAAACATGGAAACACTACTTAAAGAAAGAAAAAAATAAAGGATGTATTCTACATATTCTACGTTACCATCAAACTATATTTTCTAATCAACCTTATCTACTAATAAATTACTATCAAACTATATTTTCTAGTACTGGACATAGTCTTGCCACATATACTGTGCTATTTCGTTCCTTATAGCTGCTCTTTTTCTAGCTTCTTCGATATCCTTTTGTCTATCGTAGACATTTTCTAACTCCAGCTCTCTTTTCAAGAGCTCTTGATCACCCGCTTCAATCATTTGTTCTTAGGATCTACACCCATTAGATAGTTATGCAAAATACAATAAGCTAACACAATTTCTATTGCTACTTTTATAGGATAATGTTGTTCTGCACCACTAGAAATTATGGGGAATCGTTTTTTAAGCACTCCAAAAGTTCTCTCTATGACATTGCGTAAGGAAGCGTGACGAAGGTCAAACAATTCTTGATAATTTTTGGACCACGTGTAGAATACTCTTTCAAGTGATACCGCACTCCTCTTTATGGTGTGATTAGTCCACTACGCAACATGCAACCCGCATCTACTAAATAGTATTTTCTTGATGAAGTAGAATTTGCATTTTTAGATAATATTTTATGATTAACTGGTTTCAATAACTTAAAAAAAAAACTAAATATTACCTCTAGGAATTATTAGTTTGTCTTCCCTACACAAAGCATTTTTTATAATTCTTGAGTCGGATGTAGTTCCTTCCCACCCTGCTAAGATCTGTCCAATCAGGTGAGGACGTTCACACATGCAATCGTTTTCCCAGCCGTTGATTTGCTGACCAAGAATGATCCTACGATTAGAGATTGGTCCCAGTGGTCCCCACTCGGGCCCATTATTTAGCTTGTCTCCAGACCGTCAGATCATGTCTTCAAAGGCCCAAATTGCACCCATTTTAGTACGTCTAACCGTTATGCCACAAAGAATCTCAGCGAGATTTTCAAACAGTGAAGGAGGGTCCTACGCATGGAGATTGAGAGAAAATTAGATCATTACGATCCGAGTTTTTCAAAAATGTCTACAGTAAAAATAATTAAACAATTATGTAAATAGTAGAATTTTTAGGCTATAAATACTAGGCATTAGCCCCAGTTCATGCAACCCCCTCTTTGTAGTGTAAAACACTGCCGTTTAAATAGTTAGTTTTTAGTTTTAGTTTTTATTTCAATTTTTAGTCTAGTTCTTATAATATATATTCCAGTTTATGTTTTAAAGATTATGTTCAATAATATTTGTAGTATTTCATTAATTATGTCTTTCTAATTTTTCTTTTAGCTGAGGTGAGAGGGGAAAATTCTAGCAAAATTATGTAAAATATATATTTTTTTGTTTTTCTTGGTTTTCTAAGCAGTCATAATGCCAAATTATTTTCTTAAAAAGCTTAGGATTTCAATATTTTCTTAGCTAAAACTCTGCCAAAATTACGGTTTTAATTTATCGACGACATAAACTGGCACGGATAATGCTTGGGAGGACCTTGATTAGTCGTGGATAAAGAATGGCTCGGTAAATGCTTAACTTACTATCTTAGTTGTTATTTTAGTTAAGTTATATTGAAATGCTGCTCATTTATTAAGTTGTGTTTTTGTTGCATTATAGACATGAAATGACACAGTAAATGCTTGGTAACTCTTGATTTATTGTCGACATAGGATAGCATAGTGTATTCTTAAACCAACTAATAAACAAATAGAAAAACTAAAATATATTAAGATAATTGTCAGAACGGAACCTTTAAATATCAGCCTTGTTATTATTGTTGTTTTACTTCTTTAAATTGCCGTTGTTATTGTCGTTATTCTGCTTAAGTTATCTATACCAGTTGTTGAAATTCCATTTTTATTTACCTGTATTTCTTGTTATTAAAGTTTCAATTGTAAAAATCTGAAAATGTAAAATGCTGTATAAATATGTAAATATTGTAAATATATTATGTAAATAATAAATATTAATCCTCATATTTTTCAGTTTAAATAAAAAGAAAAAGTTGATATAATATATGTACTGGAATTGAAAAAAATCCTTTCCTCTAGGTTCGACCTCAGATTCACCGAGTAAATATTACTTTAGACAACCTTATACTTGGGGTTATTTTATAGTGTGATTATAGACATCGAGTCACTTGGCATATTGAAGCTTCTAATCACTTTGGTTCAGACCTCCTCTTTAGGCCATGGAATAACAACAAACTCAGGAAAAGAATGAGGTGAACGAGATTTACAAAGAGTACAATAAGGCTTTTAACCGATTGCAAAATAGACGGTCCCGTCACCTACAAAATAGCCTCGGCTTCTATACTACTCTCATCTATAGATAAAATCACTGAGTCCACTTGGTTCTCAAGGAAGTTTAAATTCACCAACGTAATTGCTTCAATCTGGCCCTCTTGGTTACCCTCTTTGACTAGAGGCCTTCTATCCGCTGAAACATCCACATCATCGAAAATCACATGTTTTTGACAATCATTAATCGACATAGCTTCCAATTGATCTCCAGTGTCACCAACCGGGTTCGGCAACACCACCTTTCGGGGAGCCACAGACGTGCAAGACTTGAAAAAAGATTTGGCTTAAATCCATGGTCCATACTTAATAGCTTGTAGACTAGACTTAGCAACAATCACCTCCTTTATATGAGCACATTTATGTTGTTCATGGCCTATCATACCTGTTGGGAGAGGTTCATATACAAATACATTGGCATTGAATCGGAGAAACCTAAGGTGCATACGATCAGTTTGCTCCTGCTTTGGAGTTTCACGCAAAAAGCCCACTCAAGGAGATATCGGGGAAATATTAGCATTAATGAGAAATGGAGCTGACAAACCCCCTGCCCTGACGCAGAATAGAACCTTACACAAGTCGACCTTGTCCCAACGCCCATCTTTAGCCATTCTTGGAGATTGAGCAGCTCACCATTGATAATCCACAGCCTCTTATCAAGATTCATATGACAATCTTCCTCAACTGGAACTAGAAGGCATAAACACCATGCTTCAACTCTTCAATGGTCCAAATCACACGTTTTCCCCAGACCCGACCCAAAGCCAACTTGATTTTTGCTCTAGACAAGAACTTCTTAGGAGCAATCGTCGTACCTATAGCCATCCTCTTAGTTATCCTAGCACCTAAGTCATAATTAGGAACAAGCTCTTCAAACTTTAGCTTACCACCATTAGCTCCAAAGCGGCCATGGTGGCACGCAGCTTTACTAACATTGGCGTCCATACTCGAAATGGAAATCCCTACAAGGAAAAGAGAACTGCCCCTACCATACCGGGTTAGAGACCCGGTTGGTCCGATCCAAACAGAAAAGGAGAACTGAGCACAGCAAAGCTTAGAGGAACACAACGAAAGCACACAAAACCCAAACACTATGAAAAAGAGAAGGGCAGCACCATGACAAGGAAGAACGCAAGAGAATGTCAAAAAGCAAACTTTACAACAGGAAATCGCCGGAAAAATACCCTTGATGGCACACAAAGCAGCAAAACACTAGGGATTTAGAAATTCTAGATAAAAGACAGAGGATCTTCTCTCTCTTTGTGGGACCCATTCTTAGAACACGCAATCGAACAGCTTTTACGATTTGCGTATGTATGATTAACAAGCCAATGGAGGAATTCGTTCAATGATAACTAATCTGAATTCCAAGATAACGTGGTCCTAGACAACTGATAAGAATTTTATTGCCTTGATTTTTTTTACTATATGAGCTTAGAAAACTAACTAGAGTTTTTATGGATATAATAGTCTCATTTAGTTTTATTTTCAAAATTTTTAAAATATTTTTGTATATTTTTTAAAGTAAAAATTTTAAAAACACTCTCAGCATAATTTTAAAAAAATTCTCATTTTTCAAAACAAAAATATTTTCACATATTTTAAAAACAATACCAAACGGCCATAATATTCCTTATAGTTCTCAAATTGAGATGAGTTTAGAGATACAAAATCAAGATAGTTTCTTTGATATACTTGTGTACCCTTCACCACAAGTTTGTATTGAAATGTCATTATAACTTTACGAAGACTACTCATTAAGTAGGATAAATCAACAATATTCAATTTGTAGATTAACAATAGGAAAAGATCAAGAAACATACATGTAGCATATCAACAACTACCTCCAAATCTATTTAAGGATGATATATGGGTAGATGTATAGATCAAGATCAGAACTTATATAATGCTTATCAAGCAACTGGAAACTCCTTTTAATATTGAAGACACTTGAAGTTTATATGTATATATTTGGAAGTAGTTTTTTATGCATTATATTATATTATTATATCTTGTTTGTAATGAGTACGTAAAATAATATAAAAATCATAATCAATATATATTGATGTTATTCTTTTATAGTAAGCAATATACTCTCATATTAAAACAAAATTGTATTATTTATGTTATTAACTTAGTTTAAATTAAGTAATATTGATTATTTTAGCATTGTGTAAAGTTGTAAGAAAAAAGTACAAGTTTTTCTCAAGATATCTAATTTTTTTTCTAAATATTTGTCAACATCAATAGTATCCATGACATTATTAGCAAATCAAATCCTCGACAACCTTGGCGACATTGACATTTTCATCCTTGGCATTAGTAATCTTCTCTTTTTCAAGCCAAACAATATTATAGCCTCTCTAAAAGAAATAAAAAACGGTCTTTCTTTGGTGGAAATACCTTCTAATAGTCAAGGATTAAAAAATCATTTCCATCGATATTTTCACAGAAATTTTCATATTTTGGAACCGATATAGAAATAAGGGTGTCGTATTCTTTCCATAGAAAATCTAAAAATTTCCATGAAAATATCTACGGATATTGATATTTTGATGGAAATATGGAATTCTATAAAAATTATAGTATTAAATGACAAACTATCGGGAAATTTTACAAAGGTTTCTATGGAAATATCAACAAAATATTCGTGCTTTATATTTATTTTTCTAACACTACTATAAACAAGGTCTTTAGCCAAAACATTATTAGCGTTGACTTTTGTCATTGCTAATAATGTGGTACGTCGTCATTATTGTTTGCAATGACATGCCATCGTGTATAATAGAGCATTAGTCGACATGTCATCGCAAATAACAAAGAAATTGCCCGTACAAATTTACGAAAACTTGATGTTGCAATTAACTTAATGCCACTAAAAGTAATCTAGCGCAAGCAAGTTTGGTGCCAATTCACACAGAATCATCGTCACAAATACTAGTTGAATACAACTAGCATTGATGAGTCAAAGATACATATTGTGAAGTTATTTGTGATGGCATGTCATCACAAATGATCGATCATTTAATATTTTTAGGAAAAAATTGGCTAAATTTTTGGCAGTTTGTAAAAAATTATTTGTGACCACATTAAAAAAATGTTATCGAAAAAGGTGGTTCCATAAACTTCCCAACAACATGGCAGTTTTTTCAGCTTAATTTAAAATACGTCATTCTAAGTGTAAATATCGACAACACTATAATTATTTGGGATGACATATGTCGTTGCAAAAAGTTTTAAGTACAAATCAGAACACAGAACCTCTTCTCCCTTTATTTCTGACATTTTTTTCTCTCCTCTCTTGGATTCTCTGATCCTCCCCACCAAAATCCCTCCTAAACCCTTAAAAAAAACCTATCCCGCTAACATTTCACTTTTCATAATACTATAACCCAAAAATCACCGAAACAATCCAAAAAACCCCCTAAAATAAAAAAAAAATCCCAAAATTTTCCTAGTTTTTCATCCACTTTGGCTACCGCCGTCACCTATTCTCACTGTCATCATCTCAAAATTCCCCCTCCCAAAATTTCAAAAGATCTCCTCTCTCTCTCTCTCTCTTCCTCTTTCTCCCTTTTGCATTCACAATCGCCCGTCGCCTACTACCACCGCTAAGTTTCTAACCCCCGGTTTTAGTGGGTATTGGATTGTGTAAATTTTTAATTGTTTGTATTCTTGTTAAGTTGTTTTAAGTTAGTGGTTTGTCTTTAAAATTATATTAAGTTAGTATAAAATAAAATTAATATAATGCATGATATTAATAAAAAGGTTGAAATTATATAATATCCTTTAATTAATTAATTAAATGATATCATATGATTTAAAAATATTAAAAAATGGATATAGTTTAGTTAATGAACTATTAAACGATATTATTTAATTAAAAAATATTAAAATAGTAATATAATAAAAATAAAAATAAGAATAAGAAAATTACATAAATAATATAACATTTACAAATAGCAAAGAAATAAAATTTTAAAAAATTAATTAAAAAATATAAAATAAAATAAAATAATTTATTATTTTAATCCATGAGTAATTGATGTAAAAAAGAAATTAAAATTAAAATTATATGTTATTATAAAGTAATGAACAAAATTGATACGTAATGTTATAGTTTAATAATATTATTTTTATGAAAATTAAAAATTTAATCTTAATTAGAAACAATATAATTAGGCCGACATGTAACGCCCCCATACGGGTGCCACAAGAGACGTTATTTTTACCGTTAAACTTAATAATTATCAATAAGAAATTTGAAACAATCAACAACACTCAGAAGAATATCCCAAGAAATGCATCTATTTAAAAAAAAAAACTACTTATTGGATTTAACTTTTCCACTTCGGTTAACCCGATGAAACCCTTAAGGCATTCTGCTAACCGACCACTTGCAAAAAACTTAGTTTACAAAAAACAAATATTTATCAAAATTATAGACACGCAAAACTTCATACAATGTTTAAATCTCTCGAGAAAAATACTTGCATGTCCAAATAATTTAACCATATCAAAATAAAGAAACATGGCATAATCCTCAAGAAACCACAATTAAGGAAATATTAAATAGTCTCAAAAGTCTATAGAAAAATAAATCAAGTCTTAATTCAAAATTAGTATAGAAAGTAACATTAATAATAAAATCATTGATCGAGTCATTAATTCTTTTCATGACGTGGTTCTATTTCCAATCCAACATACCTAACGCAGACACTCGTCCTCATCCTTCAGCTATTTCATATGCCTTTTACCTTTGTCTGGAACATAATATAAAACTAAGTAAGTATAAGCTTAGTAAGTACATATTTCTATCTCACAACATAAAACATTTCATAAAAATCATTATATAGAATCGTAATATTAATTATAGTAGTGCACGAGGCACAAGTTTATATAGAACATATCTTTCATTTGTACTTCCATATTAAAACATCATTCATTTTATCTTTAGAGGCTCAAGCGTTGCACCATAAACATAAACATCATAGGCGCACCATCATGAGAGGAGTGGGGTAATAGTCTTCAACCAAATATGACAAGTCCAACCTTTGAGACATCATACACATAAACATAGGGTGTGCAACACTTAATTAAGTGATACATATATATAGATATACTTTTAACATACCTCATCATTGAAACATTCGTTAGACCTTCTTGTTGCAACAATAGTTTTCATGAGAAAACAATATGTAAAAACAAACTTAAAAATTATCATAAAATATGTTCTCAAACCTTTTTCATCACGTGTGAATGTACTTACTTGTCCTGCGTGCTTACTAAACCTTAACTTGGGTGATGTTGTCGTGGTTCTCTGTGTGCTCACCTTTTAGAGTGTTCATGTTAATCATTCATATAAGACATCAAATTAATATTCATCTTTACACTATCATTTTATATCATATTACATTATCATATATCATTCTTAATAAAACAAAGCATCTTTGAGTCACAAATGTACACTTAAAATCAAGAAACATAAATATAGAAAACTTGACCTTTAATCATTTAAAGGAATTAATCTCAACTCATAAGCATGAATAAAGTATACAAATTATTCCATAACATAGCTAACATATATAAATGTCACTCAAATTTTCTTCTCTTAAAAATATTAGTCCAAAATACCTTTTTTTAACTTTTAAAATATTCAAGTAAATCTATCAATCATAAAAACTGCCTAACCTTTAAAAATTCATAACCCTTTATCTTTCAATTCACATTCAATTAGAACATGAAAATTTGCAAGAACAAAGATAACATATATATGTAATGCTCATATTTTTCTTTAGTCATAAAAAATTCATTTGATAATTAAAATAAATCACATAATCAATACCATAAAATCTGCTAGCAAAGTCTAGGCAGTGAGTAGTTCTAATTAAAAGTTATGTATTAAATTATTTATGCTATAAAATTATCTATAGAAATTATTATAAAAATTACTAAATATAATAGACACATAAAATAATAGCATATCCAAAATTCAACTTCAAATAAATTCAAAGTAAATCAAAACACACATTCGAGTTCAGAGTTAATATTAACATCAGATATGCTAAACAACAAACATGTTTTGTTCAAACATTTTTGTAGAATCAAATATGTATGATATACTTCTGAAATTTTTATATGATATGCTTAATATATAAATATAAGCTAGAAAAATAATAAATTAAAACGCCTCTTAATTCGGACGTCACAGATGTCGTTACATACATACGTTCGTACTTGCATAAACTTTAAACATATAATTAATATCAAACTTAAACAGTACTATTGATTTTAAAAGTACTTAAACTTACATAACCAGGATCCATTCATACCTTCAATTTTTTTAAAAAAAACTTATCCTTGTTTAGAATAACAATGTTTAACTTATTCCATATCATAATTTATTCAATTATACCTAAATTAATCATGAACTTACTTAATGATATAGGTTTATCAAGTTGTAAAAAATCAGGACTTAACAAATCATCACATCAAATCTCATTAAACATCAAATCATTTAAAACTTACTTACTCCCACAGTTCGGCAGGCCGAACTTGAGACTTCGGCAGGCCGAACATGATCGGCAGGCCGGAGTTCCCTCAACCGACAGGCTGGCAGAGGCTTTGCAATTCGGACCAAAAATTCATCCATATTCGGCAGGGCGAGAAATGTGATCGGCAGGCTGAACTTCTGGACTTCGGCAGGCTGGCCAAATAGTTCGGTAGGCCGTCTGAGACCAAATTCCCTTAGAAAACTTAAATTTTAAAAACAAACCAACTTTTTGTAAAATATAGCGGAAGTTCTTAATTCATTAAAAATGATAAAATATCTTATAAAACCATAATATAAGTATTCTTAAAACTTAACATAAAATATATGTTCAAAATATATAACTTGATTAAATCATAAAATTGTTCTTCTTGGCGTGCTTCCAGATTACAATTCATCGTTCATAATGCTCACACACCTTCCCATATCCTCCGCCTAGTCTATGATTTTCTTACCCTTATCTGCAACATGACATAAAACATGATTAAGCTAATGCTTAGTAAGTACATATAATTCTCACAATTTAAAACATCATCATAAAAGTGCCTTAAGCACAATTTCATAGAAAACATATCTTTCATTACGTTGACCATTTTAAAACTTATTCTATTTTTATCTTAAGGGCCCAAGTGTTGCACCATAAACATCATCATAGGCGCGCCGTCATGAGAGGAGAAGGGTAGCTAATCCCAAACCAAACATGACATCATAACATATCATTTCATAACATTGAGTGTGCAACACTTATTAGGTGATACATATATACATACTTTTCATACTTTAAAACATGCCATAAACATCATGCATAACTTAAAATCATGAAAATCTTTCATAGAAATCCTTAAGGAAAAATATCCATAAAAATCATGAATATCATTATGAACATAACATCAAACCTTGTAAAAACATGTGTCATGTTACAGGTGAGAATGTACTTACCTTATCGTTAGCTTACTTAACCTTAACGTGATTTGGTGACAACGCCGCGGTCTCGTAGTGCTCGTTCCTTGAGTGTTCATGTCATTTTCCATTTAAAGATGCAATAACATTAATACGTATCATAAAACATCCAAGCATATAACATTCATTCATATATATTCATCTCATAATCCATAACCATCATTGTAAAACATGAATTTATCATCACATACATATTTTCATCTCATCCACTACAATCAATAATTCACAACCATAAACATTGTCATCACATAAACATGTTATTATGATTTTTTTTTAATTATAAAATTACCTTAAGCATATAAAAACAAACCATACATTTCAAACATATTTATCTTTTAAATAAAACGTTTTCGAACAAATACATATATTTTAATTTAAAACTCCATACAATTATCATATTATCATGCATATAATCATTTTATTATCATAAAATCATGTAAATACATAAAACGTTTAATAAAACAAAAATCCCAAAAACAACATTATCAAAACAGTTTTCTTATTATAATCTCATAAAAATTTCATAATCATAAAATACATTCATCTTACATTATACTTGCATATTCTTAACAACTTTTCATGGAAACATCATTCATTACCTCTTGAATAATCATTACATTTTTCATATATCAAAATTAAACAGTAACATTACTGTGAAGAGTAGAAGACAGAAATATTCATTTTTCATAAAATATTCATATGACATGAAATTAGAAAAAACACCATATAACATATATGCATAACATTACATTTAAAAATTTGAGACAAAACACAATACCTATAGAAAGATATTGTAGACAAAACGAGGAGAAGAATTTCTTTTCAAAAATACCAGAAAAACCGAATTCATACCTTGAAGTTTCTTCTCAAAATCCTTAAATTTTAACCAACGAAACAAGACTTTTTCCTTCAATATTTGCAGAGAATTTTTGTGTGAGAGAGAGAGAGAGAGAGAGAAAGAACTCGTGGAGAAGAGAAGAGGAAGAGAGAAACAAATGTCTCAGAATTTTGAGAGAGAAAAACGTGAGAAGGAGAGAAAATAATAAAAAAGAAAATGTTAAAATTTTTAACGTAATAAACATAATTGATGGGAATTCAATTCCCTTCATTAAGTCAGAATTTTTTGACTGTTGAGGGAGGCAAGAGGCGTGGAGAAAGGAAAGAAAAGAGGAAACCAAACAATTACTCACAACTTTCCATGTTTTGCCCATTTAAAATTGGAAACCATTTAAATTGACACAAATTAATGCAAGTCAAACCCCTTTAATTTCCTTAACTGATAAAATCAATCCTTAATTATGCAATTAATCGCATTAAATCATTCAATTAACGTAATTAACTCAGCCATAATTTTGGAGAGATTTCTGCTGACTGCTCGTCAGCCGTGTTCGGCCTGCCGATTTTCCCCTTCGGCCTGCCGGTTCCACAAGTTCGGCCTACCGATTGATTTCTTCGGCTTGCCGATCTCGGGCAAGATGTTCGGCCTGCCGAACTGTCCTTAAATGCCATACAATAAAACATACATACATTATTGCATCATAAATGAACATACATTCAAAATTTCCCATGAACACTAGAGCACAACGATCCTATGCGGTCGTCACCTGTCACAAAACTTGACATAAAAAGTTAGTAACATGCACATCAAATATCTTATCATTTAACGTAATTTATTAATAAAATTTCTTAACAACGTTACTAAATTAACGTGATCTATTACATAAATTAGGCGGGTGTTACATAAATTATATAAAACACATTTAAAAATTTGATTTATCATTTCATAAATTACATAGAGCATATCAGGCAAACATTATAACCACTGAGCACTTATCAATAAACAAATTTTATCTTAAAACATAATAAGGATATGAGGTTAAAACTTTATAGACATTTATTTAATATATCAACAATGATTTACAATTTTTTTCAGAATTAAAAGATGCTTTTTGCCTCGTAAAACGGACTGTATAAGACACAAATACAAATATGTTAGGAATTAAAATTTCATGAGTAGTGTTTGATTGAAAGCTCATAACCTTAAAAATATTTTGAACAAAAATTGATAAAAAAAACCAGACATTCTTAACAAATATATGCACATCATAACCAAAAATCGCAACAAAATAAAATCATTTGATTCCAAAACGTTACCAGCCACCTTACCAACAAACTGAAAACTATAGAATTCTCTTATCACACTCTAATAACAAAACCTTACTTTCATGAAATTTCATGATATCATTTAAACATAAATGCTTTCAACCATAGAGTAATATTGTTATAATCAAAGTAATAGACAAAATAATTTATTTGTCATATAAACATACATGCATACACATTTACAATCATAAAAGAACAATGTTCTAATAAAGTTTATCACAAAACAACATACATCAATTGTAAAAATTCAAAACCATGAAAACTTCAAAACATACCTTTAATTCTTATGTTTTCTTCAACAAAGATCAATACTTGCACACAAAATCTCCAAAAAGAATTCCTTCTAGTTTGGCTGGAAAAAAAATTACAGTAATGAATTCTTTGAGAGAGAAAATCTTGAAGAAAACAAAATTCCAAACTAATGGCATGTGAGGTTTATGGAAGAAAAGAGAGCATAAAAGCATGAAGGAATATGAGAAAAGATAGAGGCAAGAAAAAGGGATAGGAATAATATATGTGGTTGAAGCTATATATTTATAGACATAAATAACTATAGTCCTAGTCTAATTAGATTTCCCCCTTCTTTTTAAATGAGTATAATCCTAATACAATTAGATTTCCCTTTTTTAAAATATGTGTAATCCTAATCTAATTCAGTTTCTTTTTTTCCTTTTTTTTCTTTCTTTTTTTCTCTTGCACGGCAACTTGTCGTTTTTTTTTTCCTTTCCTTTAGTTTCTTTACTTTTAAACGTTATATATATACTTTAATATAATATAATATAATCATATAATTTAATTTAAATTATAATATAATCGTATAATATATTTTTGTAATATAATATAATATGATTATATCTATTTATATATAATAATATAATATAATATAATATAATATAATTTTAATACATAATTATTTATACACAACAATAATATTTACTATATGATCCAAAAAAATATTAATTTACACATTATTCTTTTAGACACTTTATATTATCTAATTTCTTAATGCCATTATAATAAAAAAATACTACACATGTAATTATCATGACATCATTAATATTATAAATATAAGAAAATATGTAATAAAATTCATGTCATCATCAAGAATATAAGTCTAGGCATACATAACCCTAGAGCATTATAAAGTATAAATTTAGGGCAAGTTGAAAGTTCTTTTAGAAAAATAAGAAGAAGCAATACTTTAAACTTATTATCATTTTTGACATAAATATCCCGAGGACATTGATCCCACATGGCCGTTACCTACGACATTACTAAATAAAAAAATTAATTTACTTAACATAAATAATAATAGCACTTAAAATGTCATATTCTAACGTTAAATTAACATAAGTTTCCGTAGAAGAAAATAGTGGGTGTTATAATTCTCTCCACCTTATAGGAGTTTTGTCCTTGAAACTCAAAACAACTACGGATACTTGGCTCTTATATCATCCTTGTGTTCCCACGTAGCCTCTTCTACCTGATGATTTTGCCATAAAACTTTGACCAAATGAATTTCTTTATTCCTCAAAGTCTTGGTCCTAATCTCATATTATTTTTTCCATGTAGCTTCTTTAATCTTTTGATTTCCCAATCTCTGTCACTAGAGAAATGTCTTTGTTTTTAATATCCTCCTTTTCAACCAAAGACATAGTCTCCTTATCCCTGTAAATTATATTCTTTTAAACTTCTTATTCTTTCTTTTTGGGCAAAAGATATGGACCCGGTTTGTATTTCCTTAGCATATGAACATGAAAAATGTTGTGTAAAAATTTAAGGTTTTACATCCTTCCTTCTTTCGAAGGGTTTCGTCTTTGAAATATGTGAGTAAGGAATATGTAGAAAAATTTCTAATCCCCTTTCTTTTCTCAT